>ML779745.1:678820-734671 GCA_009831015.1 Picea engelmannii | reverse complement strand
CACTATCCATCTAGGATAGTTTCACCAACAATTTCCTTGATCTTCATCTCATTATTCCACATACAAACATGGGTCCTCCAACCATTCTTCTAGGATAACTCAATCCGTAAAGCGTCTTCCCGTGAGGGCTTTCACCATAAGGGTACCACTTTGGAGTTCATCCATTTGTGCACCTTATCAATCATGATAAGACAATAATGAGAGCATGGGTCCTCCAACCATTCTTCTAGGATAATTCAATCCGCAAAGCATCTTCCCGTGAGGGATTTCACCATAAGGGGACCACTTTGGAGTTCATCCATTTGTGCACCTTATCAATCATGATAATACAATAATGAGTCATCTATACATTTTTACAACAATGCATCATATACCAATGAAACCACACTGATCCGTCTTTATCATGTATCAATGACAACTCATTGATCCATCTTCATCATATCAATGACAACTCATTGATCCATCTTCATCTATGAATTCTCATCAAGGCCAATACATATTATATTACATCAATCATCAATCAATCAATCCTTTGACATCAATCGATCACTTGACATCAATCAATCAAACCATTGGCATCAATGACAACATGATCCAACAAAGTATCCATTTGCATGGCCAATGAATGAAATATATCAATTTTCATATCTTCTATTAACCCTCCTAATTCATTTTTTATGAGTTGTAGTGTTATAAGATTGAGGTACCAAACCTCTACTACTTCTACGTTTCTTTCTTGAGGATCTTGAATGGTTTTTGAATATTCTCCTGATATAATCATAGTCTAATTGATAGATATCTCCATTGGATAGGAGATTCAGTGTTTCCATGAGATCCTCTCTTACTCCTCTGAGTAAGACAAACTTGAGTGATTCTTCATCCAGAGTACAGTTTTGAGCTCTTTTGTAGCTTACCTGAAATATCTCTTCAAAATATTCTAGAGATTCATCAGGTCCTTGAGTCATTATGAAGATCTCATCCCTTGTGTCCCTTTCTCTATAATAGTCTCTGTATTTTTCACTGAAGGTACTTTTCATTTGATACCAATTTGTGATACTATTTCCCTCCAGGCTTATGAACCATCTTAAAGATGAATCCTTCAAGATAGAAGGAACAAGTTTGAGCTTTTGTTCATCAATAGTATAATCATATATTTTGCATATAACTGTAAACTCAAGCAAGAAAGTGTCAGGATATTCATAAACAAGTCCATGCAAATGAGGTAAGGCAGAAGGATTAATATTTTTCATCTTGGTCTCTTCATTGGATTGTCGAATGGGAAACTCAAATATCTCTACCATCTCTTCTTCACTAGCCATGGAATAAAGCGAGGGAGATTGTCCTTCATCTAAAAGATTTTCAAATTCTCTAGCTTCCCTTTTGTTGTGAGAAATCTTACCCTGTGGACAGGCTAAGCTCCCCTTTGGACCAAGACCCCTATCTTTGGTCCAAAGACATAATTGAACAAGTGGTTACTACTTTCCCTATAGATCTAACTCAATCAATCAAGCAAGAGAGAAGAAGAATGTGGCATACCTTATTGTGATGTTCGTCCTCGCTGCTCCAATCATTTATCTTGATCTCCAAACTCCTCAACGCAACTGAAGTCCTACAAACACTAGAAAAGGAACTCTTATTCATACTCTATATGATTAGACAAACCATATCTATCTATGAATATTGAAATGACAATATACAGGAAAATGTAGAACGAATGAACTTGAAGGGAATAAGCCAAGTTAATATTAGTTGAAAAGCCAAAGAAGGCACTTAGAAAGCATGCTTGATGATGCAATAACTTATCCAATCTCTCCTCATCTAGACCTTGCATGAAAATCTTGAAATCAAAACGATGATGCTTCTCCCAAGATCAAAGGTTTGATATATGAATTCTTCCCCCGTTCACCTTGGAAATACCTTCAATATATAGGCTTGAGAGGCTTAGCCACCACGATCTAATGAGATAAATGGTTGAGGATATGGATCCTTAAGTTGGTATTAGATCCTAATATAGATCCATAGTATATGAGTCGAGCACAACCAATCTCATCCCTTAAGAGATGACCCTTAGGAAAAGGTGGAAGATCCCATATTTTCCTCTAACAAGATTGGTGACCCCCTTTAGTGAGAGACAAAGAGCCATTGGAGCCCCCTTAACATGGAAGGGGGAGTGTTGGCACCCCCTCTACATGAGTAGGGGAGCTCCACCCTTCTAAAATGCTCAAAATTGGTCAAAGTTTCCAAGAAAAGGATGTGGTTCCAGACCCCAAATGGTTGGTTTCTTCTTCCAAACTGACTTAGGGATTGTGACAAATGTATTTCATGGTGTCAAGGGGTTGTGACACTTCACAAAGTGAATGTGACACTAGGTAAGGTGCATATGACACTTGAGATAGTGCCTACGACCTTTAACAAGATGCATACGTCACTTTGTGACACTTAAGTGTGAAATTTTGACGTGTAACACCTTTCCAAGAAAATTTCAAGTGTTTCAAGGCCAATCTTTGGATTGCTTGGACCTGTTTTTGGGGTGGGTATTTTTGGTAAAAAAAATCCTTTCCTATCTCTAGGTCTAGTCATTCATGAAATTAAAGAAAGTAAAACTATCTTTTCTTTATATATATAATGCAAAAGAGCATGACAAAGAGCTAACAATACTCACTCGAAGTGAAATCACTTGGGATTTTACACTACATAGATTCTATAGTGAGGTTGGCCTTGTGACTGAGGTATATTTTCTACTTCCCCAAGTCACATAAAAGAAAACAAAAAGGAAAATGATATGAAAACTTTAGCACCTCCCCGAAAATAATGCCAAAGAGTGATAGGCCTTGGAATAACAACGATAATGCTACTGTATCCTTGGATCTTAATTTACTTTGACAACCCGAGGTTCGTACAATCTTGAGAGGTGTTGTGCAATGTATATGCAATATGCATTGAAATTAGTATAGGTCTGAGATTGATCAAGGTTTGAAATGCATGAAATGGTGTAGGAAATTGAAATGACAGAAATAAGCTTTAAACTATTGCTTGAATTAAAAACATACTAATTTGGAAGAGTAAGTAATATAGATTGAAGAAAATTTAATTTAATCTAATGGCATGAAATAAAGCATACTAAACACTGAAAATAAAACTAAATACAAAATATGAATTGTTTCTAGAGTATGACATAAAATTGTAATGAAGGAACCTAACTAATGCATGGACTAAATGAGCTACTTTATGTCTAACCCTTGGATAAAAAACAATCCATATGTATCTTTAATGTTTGTTTCTATATTCATGAAAAGAAGTTGAAGCTAAATTGAAATCTAGAGCTAAAACAGTCCTATAATAAGTTTCTATAGGAATTGTACATTTTCTACAGGAACTGTAATAGTCCTACAAGAAACTCCAATAGGAAGCCAAAAAGAAGCCTAAAAATATAGTGCGA
Source organism: Picea engelmannii (assembly GCA_009831015.1). Lineage (NCBI taxonomy): Eukaryota > Viridiplantae > Streptophyta > Pinopsida > Pinales > Pinaceae > Picea > Picea engelmannii. Next base: position 731,232 of record ML779745.1, on the reverse strand, counting down.
GTCTTCTGAAGCATAAAAAAAGCTATACTAAAATAAAATGAGGTATAACTGAGGCTCTCATCCTTGAGATGACACCCAAGAGCATCCCAATAGGTTTTTGACTCTTTCTATAGGATACCTGTTGAAACTAACCAGTTAATGATAAATTAACGTAAATTAGAATTAATAATGCATGACCATGGTAACTTTCAAAAGGAAATGAATTTCTAATTAACAACTGATTATCATGTGAGAAAACGAAAATTTCAACAGGGTCCTTGATCCCTCTTGAGTGGGAGCTACCCAATAAGCACAAGGAACCTTGAGAAAAATCTAATAAGCTAAAAATAAGACCATCTTGATTCCATCAACAATAATACTACATCAAGAGAAAAAGCTCCGAGTTCCAACAAAAGTCTTCAGAGAAAAAGCTTAATTCAATACCGTCAATCAACTATCCTCCTCCTTAGGCTAGAGGTCTATATATAATATTGAGAACTGGACCTCTTTGTTGGAGTTGAGGAAAAAAATGGGGAAATAGGGGATCAATCCCATCTGGATCTAGAACTATTGCTGGTCAGGAGTGGATATTAATGAATAAAGAGCACTCTATAGGTAGGTGGGGACAAGGTCCCTTGATTCTTGGATGGAAACAATATTAGGGAGACAAAATCCCTTGGTTCTAGGATTCAATGCCCTTTGGATCACCTGATTAATAGATTTCGACCTTCTTGATGACACACACATACTTTGGCATAGATATTTGAGCAAAAAGGTATGATATACACAAAATTCCATCTCAAAATTCATTCCAAAGTAACATACAAAAATATTCACGACTTACTATTAAATATGGTCAAAAACAAGTATGAAGTCATTTTATGGTGGAAAAATGTGTCTATGATGAGCCTTTGAGATAGGAAATAATTGGGCTCATCACCCATCAAGAGGTAAAGTGGGTACAAAATGTAAATATTTGGTGTAATGGGAAGCAGAGAATTCAGTGGAAAGTTTCAAAAAAGATAATCGAGACAGAAAAGGGTCAAGACTAGGATGTCTACTAGATTCTCCAACAAATTCCCCTAGTCCCAGATCAAGACTCATTATGAAAACTCTTATCAGTTCCGAATCAAGACAAGATGATGGATGTGTCACCTCACTCTTTTTCTTATCTATGGAAGCTGTGACATCCAAGATGGTATTATCTTAAGGAAACTCAAAATTGGGAATGTCATGTGAATTTGGAGAGTGAACAACCCATACAGGCGTAGTAGGTTGATCACATGCCATATGAGGAGTGGAGTTTCTGACTAGTATCAACTAATGTTGATGAGATCACTAGAGAGGCAATCTTAAGAGATCATATTGACTGGAGCAATGATGGGGGTAGAGGATGGTGGAGGAAGGGGAAAATTTTCCATCAATGAGGATTCCTTGAACACCCTCGCACTAACACTCATATATGCATTATGAGAATCACCAACAAAGGGTACATTAGAACCTTCATTAGATCAAGGTCCAGGGTACAAAATGCTAATTGATGGTTTCTGATGGATTTCCCTTGGTGAGGGAAACACAAGGCCTAAAAAAATGATGAGCTGAAAATGATCATCTCATAGAACCAAGTACGCCTAAGTAGCAGATTGTACTCAAGAGGTGCATCAACGACCTCCATGACAACGAAGACAGTATTATCACCTAGCTCAATGGGAAATGCAGTGATAATCCCATGGGGATAGAACATATGTCCATCAAATGATTTCAACATGGTATCCGATGTATTGATATTCAGAGACCCAATGAATTTTCAACATGACATAGACATGATACAAGTCGAGGATCCTGTTAGCACTGAGAGTCACCCTTAGATTGCGGGAGGATAAGCCCACTACCCATCAGATTTTTTGGTGGATGTTTGTTTTATATGAGTGGAGGTCAATGGAAAAAACTCAATATATGAATGATGTTCAACACAGTACTGGACAAGAAATGCACATGGAAGTGAGGGCCACATTAAATTCAGTCAGTGGATTGAGTTTAAGTGTGAGCAGAGGGAAGACTTAGTGAGGAAGGTGAACAAGACTGCTATGGGAATTCGACTTTCAAGTAGCTTGGAGAAGAAAAAATCAGACTCGAGATCACTCTTGAGTTCAAGCTTCAGACACTAAAATATGTCCAAACAACACAGGCACAACAACACAATCTTCAAACCTACATCACCATGCAACTACAACAACTCGACTGGATCCTCCATGCCCGAGCCATTCGGTGCAAGAGGGAAAAAGATAACAAGAGAGATGACTAAAAATGGTCGCGATACCACTGTAATCAAACCTACATTACAACAACATAACAAGCCTCGACTGGATCCTCCATGCCCAAGTGTTTTAGCACAGTTTTTACAGAGAGATGAAAAGAAGCTAACTTCTATTAACATGAAAGTCTCAAATTTGATACATAACTAGAGAACAATTCTTGCATCAAAACATTACAAAATAGGGAGCTCTGCTCAACCAGTTGATGACCCTAACAAAATATTAAAACTATCTATTTATACTTAGAACAATTCGCCACCACCAAGAGTGTGACCTGGTCACGAAAATCAAATCTTTACGTCGGCGAGTTATTTTGTTAGAATGAATGTGAAACCCTTTTTCAGACGCGAGGTCAGATCAACATGGGATTTGTAGGAAAATATTCCCACAGGGGTACCATGGGCTGACGGTTCAGTTCCCACGGCCAGGCCTTCCATGCCTTCGATTTATGGAGTGAGTCGAGGTTTCAACCACCAGCTCTATTTTCATTAACTGCCTTTTCTTGGGATTGCAATGCGACTTAATGCTCAGGGGGAGGCCACGCACTTCTCTTGGATTTGATGTTATATGAGCATGTGATTGTGGGGCTGCCCAAAATTGGTTTAGGTTCAGACCGCTTTTGGGCCTGCAATCCATCACCTTTCGCCACGTAGCACTTTCGCTTTACCATGTTTTCAATTGCGGGACTTCTCAAGAAAATTATCGCCCGAGCATGTTGCGTCCCTGCAATAGACTGTGGCTGTAGATCTGGTCTTGATCTGAGATCTGGATGCACCTGCTATATTTAGCGCTACTGCCAAGCTTAACCGCCCGCCAACTTTAGAATCCGCCAAACTATGCCCTAGGGGAGGGGGACACTACTTTTGACGTTGAACAATAATACCTCACGGAGGATGATCTGACGTGGAGGTTTGATGTCATCATGTTGATGCGTCATGAAAGAGAAGAAACATGTGTCACTAATAAATAAGCAAATAATATGCCCACAACTGTCTGGACATAGTGCCATTTGTCATTTCTGGATAGGTGCTAGGTGTCACGATCGATGAGTACGCCACACATCTACACTGATGACTGCCACATACTCTCTTAAATTGATGATTGAGATCTCCTTCGGGTCTTCAGGCTCCGGGAAAATGAAAAATCAAACTTATTTTTTCCTTGAAGCAAACATCTGGAGTTAAGGATCGGATGACATGTGGCATACAAAGATTGATGAATGAGATCCCTTTGTGGCTTTGGGCTTCAGACTTCTCAATAGTCAAACTTTTATTTCCCCAAGCAAATTCGTCGGAGCTAGGGATCTGACGATGCGTGGCACCTGGATTTGGACGGCCGAGATCCACTTCAAGTCTCTGGGCTCCGGGAGAATCAAAACTCAAACCTCCTCTACCTTCAACTGCTTTTACCTGGAGCTATGGATCTGGTGACGCGTGGCCCCATCGATGGATGGTCTAGATTCAATTCAGGCCTTCAACACTTCTGGCTTTGAGAGTTTGATGCTTCAGCACTTCGACCACTTTGGGACTTCGACCACTTCGGGACTTCATGAACTTCGGGACTTTGGGTACTTGGGCACTTCGGGCTTCATCCCTTCGGGAAATTCCCGCACTTCTCATTTCAATATTCCTGAAGCTTATTTCTCTGAACAATTGGATCAGATGCCACCTGTCCCCCTCAAGATCGGACGACTCATGCTCACTTCAGGTTTCGAGACTTCAGACCTTTTCCAAACAACTTTAACAATATTTCGAACCCTTGATTCCTGCGAACTGCCGATATGATATTCTCAGGAATGTCTGCTGCTGAAGCTGATCTCGCCTGTTGCTTGCATTTCAATCCCAAAATGGACTACTCTGAATGTTGTGATTTGACATTTCTTGTGCAGGCCACGAACTTGGACAACCTGCTGCCCTTGACAACTATATGTGATAACAAATCCTTCATTAACCATAGTGCGAAGGATGTTTTTTCCAAGGACCGTCACTTTAATTTGAAAAGCGATTTGATGGGAAAGCCTATGATGAAACTGATTTGAATCAAAGGTAATTATGATCGATTCCGAGGGATCAACCGCGCTTGTGGAAACCAAAAAATATTTCCACTACACAAGGAAGCTTTGGAGGAATTTGAGGGCATACATGGCACATGGTGCTTGAGCTGAGTCTTCCACAATAATATAGTTGTGGGCAGCCTATCCATTCAGATTATGTGTCATTGATCAAAGAAAAATCTTCGGGGGGCAAAGCAATGTGTTCAAGAATGGATTCTCGATCTAAATAGGGCCACCAGTCTGGGAAGAGGAAGAAGACTCTTGTGTGGGAAGGGTAGTCTCAAGATTGTTGTAGTTTCATGCTTGAGTTTGAAGAGAGACCATGTGGTCACACATGAAAACTGTAGCATTCGAGGATGACCCCTCATATGGAGGGGTACCTTTTATGCCCCCTTTTATGCCAAAAAATGATGGACCTACTCCTTCTGAGGACACTAATGAGTGGGATGTTCCTCCCCACAAATCTTACAGGGGAACCAACTCTTATTTTTCTCTTTTGTGCCCCCTACTGGTTGTTTTGGGTTGGATCAATCCTTCACTCATTATTGAATTTTTTGTTCTTATTTCTCTTCATTTTCCCTCTAGGTTGTTGAGGATTCTTCGGTGGCATGGATTGCATCGAATTAACCTTGGAGATCTGATTGGGGATCATGATAGTTTGAGCAATAGGTGAACCAATGGATGAATTTCAAAAAATGGTCATGTGACTCATCCGATCAAAAAGATGGACCGTAGAGGCATGGGATATATAACCAACCATGCCATTGACATGGGGTCATGGGTTTGGTTTTCTTGGATCCATCGTTGGTGGAGGACCATGCAAGATGATATCATAAAGAGTGTGCAACTGAGAATAGATCAAATCTAAGTGTTGGGCATACATTATGGCCTTCTATTTGGTAGCCACCCCTGCCATAGAAACAACTTAGGTAATGGGTGGTAAGAGAGATTTTGTGAACCACTCCATCAAGAGTTGGTCTAGAATCTGGGTCTTAATCATCGTACGTCTTCATCTCCACTCATGTATATGATCACAAGTGTGGGTGGAAGTATATTGATGTAGTGATGTTAAGAGATCGGTTCCTATCTCATACCTGATGGGTAATTAGTCATGCGTTAGAGATTCCATCGCCAAGTTATTAAAACTATCAAAGGAAGTAACCTTTAATTATATATACCATTTGGTGGCATTTCTGGTTAGGTATCTATGGAAAAGATACAATCTTATACTGTTATCTGTCAAGGATTTGGATGAGCACCACAAATGATATGTCATTACGTACGTGGAGGGGTATTCTCCTGATTTTTTGTCAAATTTTGGCATGATTGACGAAAGCTTAGTAGGTATAAGTGGCCATGCAGGGTCATAGGCAATGGGGTCATTCGTCAGACGCTAAAAATTTGAAAAGTATAATGTTTCCAAGAAGGGAAACAATGTATGAGAAAATGAATACTAGGAAGAGGATGAGGTTCCTTGAGACCTAGATGAACTTTATGGTCCCCCCATGTTTGTGCTTTTAGAAGGATTGTAGTTTCTAGAAGGATAGTTTCCGCCAATAATGAAAGCACTATCAGACAATTTGCTTAGGTTGACGAACAATTGGTATGGATTGTTGGTTTTCATCTATTTCAACCATTGGAGAGTGATATTGTAGATTTATGTCAACCCTTAGTGATTGATGTCAACCCTTGGAGAAAGTCTGGTAGGGAATTCCAGTAGCACAAAGGTTTGGGTAATGGACCCAAGGTTGTTTCATGTATAATGGTATGAGTTTTAATACATTTGAAGGTAAGACTATTCTATATGGATATTACATGTCATTCCATTTTCGGTGGTATGTGGAACGTCACATAACTCCTCACGGTTAGATAGTTATGGCCATGTGAAGTTGGAGAACCCATGTTTGGGTAATGGACCCAAGTTTGTTTGATGGATACTGGTATGAGATTTGATATATTTTCATGTAATAGTATACTATATGGATAGTACATGTAATTCTATTTCCATTGGTATGTGGAACGTCACATAACTCCTCATGGTTAGAGAGTTATGGCCTTACGAAGTTGGAGGACCCTCATATGTCATCTAGAAGCCCCAAAAGGTCAAAGTAGTCAAAGTGGTTTAAGAGATTTTAGAAGGTAAATAATAAAGTGAAGTGATGAGTGTACTATAATTCAAAGTGAATACAAAATAAATTATTTAAATAATAAATTTAATGGAGAAATTAGAAGTGGGTTAACCCTAAAATAAGGAAAGTGGGCAAAGTGACCTAGAAGATGCTTCTAAGGAAGCTACTTGGAGAGTATAAATAAGAGGAAAGGATCTCTCATTTTATATCACACTTGAGAATATTGAATATATATAGGTGATTGAGGTAACGAAAAAATATCTAAGCCGAATTTCAGAGGGAAGGTGAAGAAAAGAAGGCCAGAACTCAAGGGAGGATAAATTCTTTTGATGATGCTTTCTAAGGTATGTTATTTATAGGTCATCTTCGCAATAACTTTTTTTATAGAATGATTAAGACCATGAAATTGATAGGCCATTGAGGAAACATATACAAGTATCTATGGTAAAAATTTCAGCTTGTGGTTCGTTGTATTTTTGGAGTTACACTCCGTGGAAAATAGGGTTTGTGGCTAGTCCTGAAACTAGTCTAAAACAGGTGTTTCGGGTAAAAATGTCATAAATTATTCATAACAGATCAAAATTCAGTAAGACCCAATGTGTTGGTTATATTACAGGCTTTATTATTCCATGTAACATTTTCAAATCGATTCAACAAACATTCCGTGAGGGGCACGCTTTACAAGGTCACTCTCTAGAATACACCATAATTCAGCAAGGTATGCCATTTTTTCTATAACTCCTTTTCTGAAAGGTTCCAAGTAGTAAAACCTGGAGGAATTGCATAAAACAAATTGAAGAAAATTGTGTACTGTTTTCATATCTTTATTCATTACAGGTACATAGTTATGATTATTTCAAGTTAGGGTTGTTGACTAATCCCAAACTAGTCATGTGAGACTAAAGAAAAGTTTGATGAAAATGCTAGTCTCTTGTTGTGAATGTCAAGGAAGGTTTGTAGGTATGTGATCATATACACCAGGTCTATTATAGAGTTACAAATCATATTTGGATGATGAAATTGATGAGGGCTTTTGGTTGAGGTACATTTTGGGTACATGGTTGAGACAAGTAGTTGATGAGTTGACACATACATGAGGTGTATAGTTGATGATGTTGGTACATGTTGATGAGTCATAGTTGATGAGTAGTTGATACATGATCGATAAATACTTGGTACATGTTTGGAGGCACTTGTTAGTATTATTGCTGACACATGGTTTATGGATGATGTAGCATACTTGTATTGGCATATAATTAGAAGCGCATATTGATCTTGGTGATGATTATGAGTTGTTGTGTTATGCTTGGTTGATGCAGATATTTGAGAGTTGTCTTGGTGATTGATCTTGGTGAGTAGATATGATTTGGTTGATAAGATTGATGAGACAGGTTGTTGTGATAGGTTGTTTGGACAGGTTGTTGTGACATGTTATTTGGATAGGTTTGGTGCATCGTTGATGCACTTGTTCATGGTACAGGTTGAGGTACAAGTTTGGTGCACGGTTGATGCACTTGTTCATGGTACAGGTTGAGGTACAGGTTGGTGCATAGTTAATGCACTTTTTTATGGTATAGGTTGACTACAGGTTGTTTGGTACAGGTTGGTGCATGTTGATGCACTTGTTTATGGTACAGGTTGACTACAGGTTGTTTGGTATAGGTTGGTGCATGTTTGATGCACTTGTTTATGATACATGTTGATTACAGGTTGAGGTACAAGTTAATTCATGGTTGATGCATGGTTTAGGTTATTCGTACAGGTTGTTTGGTGCAGGTTGATTGGTATAGGTTTACAAAAATATATCTCATAGTGATAGTGTGACAATGTTCCATCATTATACTTATACATTAGGGCGATTGGACAGGGAAAGGACAGGTGGTTGTAGCCGAAGAACATAGGGGGTTGTAGCCTCCTTCTGGTTGTAGCCATAGAATTGGGGAGTTGGATCTTCCTTCAGGTTGTAGCTTGAGAAACTAGGGGGTTGGAGCCTCCTTCTAGTTGCAGCTAGAAAACAAAGGAAGTCGGTGCTTCCAATGAATGTGATTCTTAAATACATATAAGAAAAATCATTTTGTGGTTTTACCCCGCTTTGGGTTTCCATGTAAAACACTGGTGTACTGTGTATGTGTGTGATTTCTCATTTCTTCATTATGTATTTACTCTGCAACTATTGGATGATAATGCTACATTGATATAACACTTGCATTTTATGGTGAAAAAGGATTAAATTGCTCTATTACTGATTCACCCCCCTCTCAGTAATCCAACAATTGGTATCAGAGCAGGTTCCTTTAGGAAACAATTTAACCACTGGAAGGAGATCATGGATTATTCTGAGAATGGAGTACCAATGTTTAATGGTCAGAACGGTTTTAAGTATGAGATGTGGAGCATAAGGACAAAAGTATTTTTACAGGCACAGGGACATTATATTTGGCTATCAGTTGTTATAGGATATCATAGTTCAAAAAGGGAAAAGACTGCAACCAAGAAGGAATTGAAGTAGAATAACAAAATAGCAATGGATTTCATCTGTGAAGGATTAAATAATCTGGTAAGAGAAAATGTTGGTAAATTTTCATCAGCCAAAGAAATTTGGGATAAGTTACATGACATATATTCTTCACCCATCGTAGATTCAGAAAATGCCAAAGAAGATGCAGATACAGAACATGAAGAAAGATGCTTATCATGTCAGACAGATTCAGAAGAGGAAGAGTATGAAGAAACAAAAGTTGATTACAGAGACAAATTGGTCAGTGCAATTGAATATCTAAAGAAAGAAAGAGAAGAAAACAAGCCATCCAAGAAAGAATTGATGAAGCAAAAGGAAAGTGTTCAAGGTTCCAAAAAATATCAACAGATCATTAAGAATTTAAGATCTCAACTAGAAGAGGCCAGAAGAATTGAAGAAACTCTAGAATATCAAAAGAAATGTTTAGAAGCCAACATAGTAGCACAAAAGGAAGAAGCATAAAAGAGAGAAAAGATATTGATGGATCATCTCAAGGAAAGAACCAATGACTTAAACCAACTTGAGGAAGGGTTTGGTCAAGAAGAGAGAAGACTGGAAGAAGAAATAATTACATTAAAAATCCAACTTGAAGAAGCAAAGAGAACAAAAGAGGTCATGAAGAAAGAATAAGAGGTTGAGAATATTGAAGAAGAAGTTGTCACACTAAGAGTCAAAATCGTCAAGCTCAACAAGAACTTTGAAGAGACAGAAACATCCACATCAGTTGTAGAGAATGAAGAGAAGCACTCTGCGTTGCTAGAAAATAATAATGAATAAAATAGAAAGATTTATGCAGAAGTACTCAAAGGAATGAATCATGGTCAACCAGAATCTAAGAAAACTAATAAAGATACATCTTCAAGAAGACCATCCATGTTCAATACACAAAGAAGATTCAATCATGATCAGTCAAGGCATAAATTCAGTTGGACTACACCACAAAGAAGATCATTCACTCCCAGGTATGGAAATTTCTTTTATGGTCATTGTTTTTATTGTACTAACTATGGACATAAGGTTGCAGATTGTAGGGATTATAAAATAAATGTTCAAGCAAGAAATGCCTATGTGGCCCCACGTAACATTGAATGTTACAAATGTCATAACTATGGACACATAACTCGTGATTGTAGAAGCATGATCGATACTTCCATGAAAGAGAACACTGATATTAGATATAAGAAAGTATGGATAAGAAAACAAGAATAACATGTGAACTAATACCAGGTCCCAGAGATCGCAAGATTGGCAATAAAACGAGATGAATAAAAATCTGTAGAGAAAAAGAAGGATTTCAGATATAGAAAGGTTTGGAAAATAAATGAAAGAAAAGAAGGACAAGTAAACAAGGAACATGTTCAAGAGATTGTACTTTCAGGTATTGTAGTGAAAAATGAAACCATAGACAAAAAGAAAGAAGTCAGATCTTAGAGAGATGATGAATCTACCAATGAAGATGATGATGAATACACATCAGAGAAGGAATTGTTCTAAGCCATCCGACTTAGAGACTCCCAGGTAATATGAATATTATACATGGGGAGTCTATGCGATAGATGTGACAAACCAAAGAACCATCTTTTGAGCAACTTATAGAGTTTGAGAAGAAATATCCAGAGTAGTCAATTGGCATAAGTACAATTTGATAGATTAATCAAGACTTCATGATAGTATAGTGATAAATGGGTCAACATTATGGACAGTTGCACAAGTAGAGTCTTGGAAAGTATGAACATACATGGATTTGTAAGAATACTTAGCAAGTTTGGACATATATATGAAAGTGGACGAGAGCATGGATTCATATATTGGTTCAGAGACAAAGGAACATTATCTCAATGGATGATAATTACACAGGAAATGGCTCGAACAATGCTAATGGATTCCAAATCGACAGATATTTTTTGGACACATGAAATGCATACAAAAATTCACATTCAAAACAGAGTAATGCTCAGAAACAACAATGACAAAACTTTCTACGAACTATGGAAAGGAAGCCTAGACAACAACCTCTACATCAAGGTAACTCAAGGTAGTATTTTATTAATTGAAATTTATATTGATGATATTGTTTTTGGAAGTACTAATGACAGGTTAAGCCATAAAGTTTCAAAGGATATTTAGAATGAATTTGAAATGTCATTACTTGGAGAACTATCCTTCTTTCTGGGTCTTCAGATATGTCAAAGCAACCAAGGAATTTTTATTTCTCAAACTAAGTATATCAGAGAAATGCTAAAGAGGTTTGGAATGGAAGATTGCAAACTAGTTACCACTCCTATGCAAACTAGTTGCAATTTGAGCAAAGATGATGATTCAAAGTCTATAGACCAGAGGCAATACAGGTCAATGATTGGTAGCTTACTATTTGTGACAACATCCAAACTAGATGTAATGCAGGTAGTTGGATAGGTGGAACGATTTCAAGAAGCACCAATAGAATCACATGTATTAGCAGTGAAGAGGATTTTCAGATATCTCAAAGGACCATTAGAGTTTGGATTATGGTATCCAAAAGGAAAGGATATATCACTTATTGCCTACACAGATGTAGATTGGGTAGGTTGTATTGATGACCGATGAAGCACCAATAAAGCATCGTTCTACTTGGGTGAGTGTTTAGTATCATGGATAAGCAAGAAACAATCATCAATATCTTTATCTACAAATGAGGCATAGTATATTGAAGCAACAACATGTTGTACACAGGTTTTATGGATGAAACAAACTCTGACAGATATACATGTTGAGTATGTTGAGCCCATTCCAATCTATTGTGATAATATAAGCGCCATCAGTATATCAAAGAACCCGGTGATGCACTCCAAAACGAAGCACATTCCAATCAATTATCACTTTCTACGAGAACGGGTTGCAGAGAAGAACATCAAAGTTGAATATGTGGGCACAAAATAACAAGTGGTAGACATCTTTACAAAACCACTTCCACAGGAATCCTTTGAGTATCTTTGCCAGAGACTCAGAGTAATTTCTACTCCAAAATGAATGATTTTGAATTCTTATCTTATATGTCTTATATTTACATGTGGAAGCACCATAAATATGACTGTTCAGGTTGGGAGATCAGTTTTAGGAAGAGCTCAGTCAGGGGCAATATCCCCAAGGAAAGTTCAGTTAGGGGGAGAAGCCCCGAATGGAAAGATTCCTTTTCCATTGATAACAAAGGGGGAGATATTTATCAAATGCATGATAGAAATTCTTGGAGAGAGAGCATCAAGACATGTAGACAGGGGGAGCAACCCAAGGAGATTTTAGTCAGGGGGAGAAAACCCAAAGGGAGATACCCTTTTCCATTGATGTTAAAGGGGGAGAGATAAAAACATTGATGAGGAGTATAAGCATGAATGTTATCATGACTAGGTGTTGCCATCAATGCCAAAGGGGGAGATTGTCAGACAGTTGGCTTAGGTTGATGGAAAGTTGCTATGTATTTTTGGTTTTTATTTATGTCAACCATTGGAGAGTGATATTGTAGATTGATTTCAACCCTTAGTGATTAATTTCAACCCTTGGAGAAAGTCCGGTAGCGAATTCCAGTATCACAAAGGTTTGGGTAATGGACCCAAGGTTGTTTCATGTATAATGGTATGAGTTTTAATATATTTTAAGGTAATACTATTCTATATGGATAGTACATGTCATTCCATTTCTGGTGGTATGTGGAACGTCACATAACTCATAGTTAGAGAGTTATGTCCATGTGAAGTTGGAGAACCTAGGTTTGGGTAATGGAACCAAGTTTGTTTGATGGATAATGATATGAGATTTGATATATTTTCAGGTAATACTATTATATATGGATATTACATGTCAATCCATTTCCAGTGGTATGTGGAACGTCACATAGCTCCTCACGGTTAGAGAGTTATGGTCTTACGAAATTGGAGGACCCTCATATGTCATGTAGAAGCCCCAAAAGGTCAAAATAGTCAAAGTGGTTTAAGAGATTTTAGAAGATAAATAATAAAGTGAAGTGATGAGTGTACTATAATTCAAAGTGAATACAAAATAAATTATTTAAATAATAAATTTAATGGAGAAATTAGAAGTGGGTTAACCCTAAAATAAGGAAAGTGGGCAAAGTGACCTAGAAGATGCTTCTAAGGAAGCTACTTGGAGAGTATAAATAAGAGGCAAGGCTCTCTCATTTTATATCACACTTGAGAATATTAAATATCTATAGGTGAATGAGGTAACCAAAGGATATATAAGACAAATTTCAGAGGGAAGGTGAAGAAAAGAAGGCCGTAATTCAAGGGAGGATAAATTATTTTGATGATGTTTTCTAAGGTATGTTATTTACAGGTCATTCACAATTTTTGCAATAAATATTTTTCTAGAATGATTCAGACCGTGAAATTGATATGCCATTGAGAAAACATATTCAAGTATCCGTGGTAAAAATTTCATCTTGTGGGTCGTTTTATTTTTAGAGTTACACTCCATGGAAAATAGGGTTTGTGGCTACTCCTGAAACTAGTCTAAAACAAGTGTTTCGGGTAAAAACGTCATAAATTATTCATCACAGATACAAATTCAGTTACAACATATGTGTTGGTTATATTACAATTGATAGTATTCTGTTTAATATTTTCATATCAATTCAAAAAATATTCCGTGCGGGGCACGCTCTACAAGGTCACTCTCTAGAATAAGCCAAAATTCAGCAAGGTATGCCATTTTTTCTATAACTCCTTTTATGAGAGGTTCCAAGTAGTGACACTTGGAGGAATTGCATAAAACAAACTGAAGAACATTGTGTACCATTTCTAGATCTTTATTCATTACAGGTACATAGTTATGATTATTTCAAGTTAGGGTTTTTGACTAATCCCAAACTAGTCATGTGAGAATAAAGAAAATTTTGATGAAAATGCTAGTCTCTTGTTGTGAAAGTTAAGGAAGCTTTGCAGGTATGTGATCATATACACCAGGTCTATTAGAGAGTTATAAATCATATTTAGATGATGAAATTGATGAGGGATTTTGGTTGAGGTACATTTTGGGTACATGGTTGAGACAAGTAGTTGATGAGTTGGCACATACATGAGGTGTATAGTTGATGATGTTGGTACATCTTGATGAGTCATAGTTGATGAGTAGTTAATACATGATTGGTACATGGTTGGAGGCACTTGTTAGTATTATTTTTGACACATGGTTTATGGATGATGTGGCATACTTGTATTGGCATATTATTAGAAGCACATATTGATTTTGGTGATGATTATGAGTTGTTGTGTTATGCTTGGTTGATGCAGATCTTTGAGAGTTGTCTTGGTGATTGATCTTGGTGAGTATATCTGATTTGGTTGATAAGATTGATGAGACAGGTTGTTGTGATAGGTTGTTTGGACAAGTTGTTGTGACATGTTATTTGTACAGGTTTGGTGCATCGTTGATGCACTTGTTCATGGTGCAGGTTGAGGTACAGGTTTGGTGCATGGTTGATGCACTTGTTCATGGTACATATTGAGGTACAGGTTGGTGCATGGTTAATGCACTTGTTTATGGTACAGGTTTCCCACAGGTTGTTTGGTACAAGTTGGTGCATGGTTGATGCACTTGTTTATGGTACATGTTGACTACAGGTTGTTTGGTACAGGTTGGTGCATGGTTGATGCACTTGTTTATAGTACATGTTGATTACAAATTTAGGTACAGGTTAATGCATGGTTGATGCATGGTTCAGGTTATTGGTATAGGTTGTTTAGTGTAGGTTGATTGGTACATGTTTACAAAAGTATATCTCACAGTGATAGTTTGACAGTGGTTCCATCATTCTACTTATACGTCAGGGTGGTTGGACAGGGCAAGAACAGGTGGTTGTAGCCACCTTCCTGTTGTAGCCGGAGAACATAGGGGGTTGTAGCCTCCTTCTAGTTGTAGCCAGAGAATTGGGGAGTTGGAGCTTCCTTCAGGTTGTAGCCTGAGAAACTAGGGGGTTGGAGACTCCTTCCAGTTGCAGCTGGAAAACAAAGGAAGTTGGTGCTTCCAATGAATGTAATTATTAAAGACATATAAGAAAATACATTCCATGGTTTTCTCCCACTTTGGGTTTCCACGTAAAACACTGGTGTACTGTGTATGTGTGTGATTTCTAATTTGTTCATTGTATATTTACTCTACAACTATTGGATGATAATGCTACATTGATATAACACTTGCATTTTATGGTGAAAAGGGATTAAATTGATCTATTACTGATTTACCTCCCCTCTCAGTAATCCAAGAAGCACTCCCAATAGTGTGGTTGCTCCCAAGAATAAACATGCCCCTTAGGAGATTTCCCCCAGGGGTAGGCATAGAACCTAAAGAAAACGTAATCCAAAAACTAATCCAAGCAAAGAACCCCCCAGGACCAGATGTATGGATGAATGGATAGTTGCCCCATTGTGCATAGTTTCCCCCAAGGAAAGGTGTGCTAAACCATGGGAAATTAAATCCTCCAGACATATTACTACCGCCATATTGACTAATAATAGTCTCAAAACCCTAGGAATATTCCACCCAAATGGAAAATTGGCACTTAAAAAGGTCAGGTTGCTCATAGGAATGGTGGAGGTGGAAGGAATTTCACTACCTATGATAAAACCAAGGCTCAAACCCCCACTTGAAAGAGATCTAGGTATGAAATTCTAGGTAAACTTGTGGAAGGAAAAGAAGACATGATCGAAATCCCACAAATGGAAACACCTATAGAAATAAACATAGAGGATGTAGGTCAAATGACACTCAAATATGGTAAGGTGGACATCACTAGGATTCCCATAGACATGCTTGTGGATGTAATTGATGGCTCAACCACACTGGATGAAAAAATCGGTCCCAACATGGTGTGAGGGTCACTAAAAAAAGAAAAAAGGTTCACTAAAGAAATCCCTAACTTGGAGTAATAAATGGTTATCAGAACCAGTCAAAGGAGGGTTAAAATTGGGTGGAGGAATTTCGTAAACCACTTCCACTTCAACAAGCCCACACTCCTCAAACCAAAGATGAGACTATTTGAATTCCTGGTCACCTATTTCATGGTTCTTAAGAGGTGGTTTCACATTCGTGATGGTCTCAAGTCCTTGTAGATGTTGGCGCAAAATTGGAGACCTAGTTTCTCAAAGGTTACCAACAAAGGTACTACTATAGTCTAGTTGTGTTGACATATTCAACCTTTCACAAGGGAAGGATGTATCACCAGAAGCAAAACTGAGAAGTTGTTTGATAAAGAGAATTACAAAGGACACATCATCATATCTAACATATCATAACACAATTCCATACGTATGTGGGAAGTGATCATAACATCTAAATCCTTAGGTTGATAAATACAATGAACAATCATTGTTGCGCTATGTTAAAGTAAACATACACATTACAAAAATTGATAAAATAATAATGCAATTAGTAAATACACAATACATGATAGATTACACAAAAAGAATACCGAGCATTCATTCATAACATGACATAATTTGTATGCCTAAATACTCCTTTCTATATGTTGGATAGGAAGTTTTGGGATATAATTTTGGAAAAAATTTTAAGTATAGAAGAAGTGTGCAGGAGAAGAAGGAAGGATAAGTAGTGCGCAGCTGAGGCGCATCCAAGAGGAAAATGAGTAGCGGGGGCACATCCATAAGTACACTGCGCATTAAGAAGGAATAAAGAAGAGAATAAAGCAGGAGAAGAAAGTCAGTGAAAAGGAAAAGTGCTAGCTCGACATTCTAAAGATGGAAGGACGCGCAAAAGCAGAAAAGAACAAGTAGTCAAAATAAAAAAGTAGCATGCAGATGGAAAAGAAAGTGAAAGTAGCTAAAAAACCAGTTAACTGGAGTTGTCATGCAATGTAATAGGGGTTTTAAGCCCTAGATTGTATGTATAAATATGTAACGGGTTGGGAGAATAGGGGTTCTGCTGTGTGATTATGCTTGGGCATCATTGTGGATTCTGTTCCAAGCTGCCGAGAGATCTTGTTTGTAAGATGAGTGATGTGATAGTTTGTAAAAGAGAGGAATCCATGTATGAATGTAAGAGATTATTCAGAGAGAGAGAGGCTTGCAATGCACAACGGCTAGGCTAGGAGGGGAGAAAGATAATCATGACATATCTTTGTAAGCATAGTGCGCAAGCCAGAAGAAATTAAAAAACATCGAATAATGAAGCCAATCATTGTGGATGTAGCCTAGAGTGGGGTGAACCACATTAAATATTGAGTTACATGTATGCTATATGAATGTTCATGGATTTTCTTTTATGCTTATTAGATTAGATCTATTTTATGCATAATCATTGCGCAATAATACTTGTTGTTACAATAATGGGTTATGTAGTAAACTGAAATCTAGTGATAATATGAATCTGAAATCACTAAGAAGTTAATAAGGAACACTAACATAATTACATGCACATAAATAATAAGGAAGAATGAACATAATGGTCACCTCTTATTCCATCACTAATGCAAAAACCTAGTTCTTACTGTCCCAATAGATACCTCGGGTGAGACTTCATCTGTGCAAGCAGGTGAAACTGGAAGGGCAGGTGTCTGGTGGGTTTTCTTGGTCATATATAAATTGAACCTATGGTCTTTGTGCAACACCAACAAATGGTTCCGTTGATGGGACCAAAATTTGCAATTAAGGGAATGGTTTGGAGGTCGACTAAGAAAGAGATCTTAGAAGGTTGGAAATAAAGGAACAAGAGTTTGCTCGACAAGAGAAAAAAAATCCTTGGATGAGTGACAAGAAATTGATGCAAAGGTATGTGTATACATAACTACATGATTTTTTTTTTGGAGAGATTCCAATTATTATGATGAAGTGTCTAGAAATAGTAGTGGAGAATGCTAGAAGGTATATAACTACAACGGCAAAAAATTGGACTCCTGAGTTGGTAAGATAGTTGAATTCCATAGGTAACCCAACTACTCATGCAGTTGATTTCTGGTTGGATAGCATAATAGAAGGATATATTACAGAATTTGCAATAGATTGTACCCAATCATACAGTGTTGCAGAAATGGAATTTTTCAAAGGTCCGTGCGAAAGGTTCATTAAATTGTTGGGTACATGGATAAATATGTTATTGTGTGACAAGTGTGCGATGACAATGCAATTCGACTGCTAAAGGGGTTCATACACATAGGGGAACTGGGGAATGACACGAGGATAGTTTGAGGATGAGAGAGGATGTGATGAAGAAGGAAGGAAGGGATTGAGGATGTAGATATCTGAAGAAGGTATACCAAAGGAAGAAGAATATTTTGGTGAACTATGTCGAGGAATGAGGTACAAGAGGTGAAAGAATGGGGCTGGGAAAGGATATTCGCACAGTGAGCTAGAGTGAAGAAAACCTTGTGCAATAGTTCGAATTATGGAGATACCACACATAAGAGGAGAGGAAGAGGAGTTCCAGTCCAATCCAGTAATAGAAGAACCCTTAAGTCCTACTAAGGCTGAGTCCTGTATTGAATCCACGACCCCATGTGCATCACCACAATCGGAGATAATAATTGAATACTTATCAAAAGAACTTATAGTTAGCCAGGGAGGACATAGTAGTAGCAATCAGAGAAGTGGAAGTAGTGTGCAGAGTCAATGTCAGAATCAAATTCAACCAACATCGATGAGAGGAGGGAATACGCCAAGAAACATGGCAGGGGTAGACAATACCCTCAGGTTGCCTACATTTCAGGGAACTGGGTCAAAGGACCCAGAACAACATTTGTTTGTCTGTGAAACAATTTGGGCCACTAAGAACGTACAAGATGAGGCTATGAATATTGCGCAATTAGCGACAACATTTAGAGGCCTTGTTTTAGTCTAGTACATGAAGATACAAAGTAACACACCTACAGGATAGGCCAAGACTTTGGTAGAGATAAGGAAAGCGCTACTGAAGAAGTTCAATAAACCAAAGCGGAGTCATAATACATCAAAGAACTGAAGGGGATTAAACAGGTGCAAATAGAGTCGGTATGTGATTTCGATCAGAGATTTAACAATGTGATGGGTAGACTGAATTTCCAGATCCACGGCCAACAACATCAAGAATGGTTTATTGCAGGGTTTCTACTAGACATTTGTAGACCATTGATACGAAAAAAGGTTGCATCACAGCCTGAGGTGATGGAAATTGCAATTAAATTGGAATCATATCCTATAGGAGATAGTGGAGGGATGACACAAGTTCAGATGTAGTTGATTGCATTGACGATTCAATTGGAAAAAAATACAAAAGGTAAGGATAAATGATAGAAATTTTGGTGTACCAAGTGAAGGAATGAAGTCCATCACAAGGATGAATGCCCAACATTTGCACAATATTTGGCAACTAGAGTGTTGAATCCATTACTAGGAGGAGGGTATTGTGAGATATGTAAGAAATGGGTTCATCACCCAATGGAGTGTCAATTACTACAAAAGTATTAGAGTACACCAAGGAACTTGCTTTGCAACTTTTTCAAGTCTGTGGGACATGAAGAGAAGGATTGTTGTTTGTTCAACTTGATGAGGGAGCACACATCTAATATGTACAAGATTCGAGAGTAGAATGCTGCAGCAGAAGGGAGTGGTCCAAAATATAATAATAAAAGAGGCTTCAATCCAGGGAACATAATAAATTTTGGTAGAGGTCGAGGTAAAGGAAATTTTGATAGAGGAGGAAGAGGATCGATAATATGTTATAACTGTAATCAACCGGGACACTTGGCCTACAAATGATCAAATCCATGTACAACATGCACATACTACAAAGCATTGGATCATGCGATAGAAGATTGTACGCAACTAGTTGCGAAATGGCAGGCCAAAGGAAAGAAAAACCAGAATCAAAATCAAAATGTGCAGAAGATATCAACCAAAAACCGAAATGAAGGACCAAGAATAGTAGTTGGTACGCATGGAGGAGATAGAACATGAGCTGATATGATGACTGGAGGGAAGCAGGCTCAACAATGGGTAAGGAAGTCAGTAGGTCCCTTTTCAACCTTTGATCCTCAGCAAGAAAAGGAGACATATCAGATAACAAGAAAATAAGTACTTGTATAGCATTAGGGAGTATCAACATCATCTATGCCTCATGTAGAATATCACGCCATGCCAAAGAAACCAACTGGAAAGGTAAGCACACTAACAAAATTCTTGAGGCATTGTGTAGAGCTAATGAGAGATGAAACCGTGTTGAGTACACTATATGACATGATTGATAACTATACATGAGGAAGGGACACTCCTATCACACAAAGGATGGTAAATTAGGTACTGCGTAGGAAGAGAACCAATGGAGAATTCATATTCATCATGCAGATTGGGGATTATGGTGTGGATAATGTCATCTTGGACTTGGGATCCAATGTGTATGTTTTACCTAAGCATACATGGGAGATGATGGGAAAACTTAAACTAGTATGGTCTCCTATTCAATTAAGGCTCGTGAATCAACATAAAATAGTCCTGATTGGTCGTTTGACATGAGTACCTGTGAACATAGATGGGGTGCACAACATGGAATAATTTGAAGTGATTGCGATTGTGGATAACAATCAACCATATCCAGCACATATGGGATTGGAATGGGATTTTTATAACCATACAATCATTAACTTGAAGAGGAGGGAGATGATATTTGAGGTTGGAGAATTGAAAGTTACTGCACCCTTGGACCCATTAGAAGGAAAGAGATACATAGAGACAACCTGAGGAAATGACATTGACAATTTATATAAAATGAATGCACGGATGGAGGATTATGTCAACCCGACTGCAAATGGTACACTAAGTTGGAGAAGTATCAGTTTGTGTGCATCAAACTTGGATGAAGTTCTAGAGCATTGGTAGCAAAGGATGCATGAAGTCTCAACTAGATGATGTGCACACATAACCCGATCCTTGCGTTGGATTGGAACAGAGCTATGTGGTGCACCCAAGTATGATGGATTAATTGATATAAGTTTGTTTATAAATGCATTTGAGTTATAGATACTCAAACAACAAAGACTGTTAGCACTATATGTTGTCCTAAAAATAACTCCAACCAGATGGTGGGTTGCACACAGAGAGGGGATGAGAGAATGGTCACAATGTAACTGAATCATGAAAATAAGGTTTGGTATTGAGGAATAAAACATTGCACAGAATTACACATGAAAGAGTGATCCAACATGTCATGTTGATAAGTGTAGGGTGTTATGGAGTTCAGTACCGGAAACATAATGGACGCACAAATTTATACACACACTGGACACAATTCCGAAGAACTGGTATTTGGAATTGAAAATGTGCAGAGAGATAACACGATGGGAAGAGTTGGTCCAGAGGTTCAAAGTCATTTTTACATTCAAAAATGAATCTCCATCAATATATACAATGCTACAACCTATTCGAACTAATATCTTCTCAGAGGAAGGGCTGATGGAGGTGGTATCAATGTGCAATGCGTACAGAGCCAATATAACTGTCCATGAGTTATTGGAATGCTACAATGTGGCTAAGGAAGAACAAGATGAGGAAGATCCCAAGAATGTATAGGTACCTAAAACATAAGGAGAACACACAATATAAGGACCAGAGCTTGAGTCCGCCGCATACACACATCCTATAAAGATGAGAAAGGTAAAAATTGGGATGACAAAGAATCCCAAGTTTGCGCAGATAGGATATTATTGGAGTGATGAGACGGTGGAGAAGATCAAAAAATTTCTATGAGAATATCAAGATCTATTCCAGAAGAAATTTTTAGAGATGAAGGGGTTAGCTGGAGACTTAGGTGAGATGAATATTCCACTCAAACTAGAAACTAAGCCAATACGACAACAACATTACAAGTTAAATCCAAAATACAAGAGAAGGTGAAAGATGGAATATATAGGATGTTGAACGCATGAATTATTGAATTGATGGAAGAATCCAAGTGGATAAATACAATGGTAGTACATGACAAGAAGACAGGAGGAATCATGATCTTCATGGATATGAGGAAGTTGAATGATGTGTGTTTACATGACCCATTTCAAACACCATTCATAGATGAGCTACTAGAGAACATAGGAGGACACAAATATTATTCTTTCACATATGGATTCTCGGGGTACCATTAGATAAAAATGTGCAGGAGGACTGGCACAAGACCACTTTCATGATAGAGTGGGGGATTTATTAGTATATAGTAATGCCCTTTGGACTGAATAATTCCCCAATGATATTTTCCAGAGTTGTGGTAGCAACGTTCAAGGAATTTATTCATAAATTCCTGGAATTATACTTAGACAATTGGCCTATGTTCAGTCTATTGAAGGATCACATAGAAGTACTCAGGTTGATGTTGGATAGGTGTAGATAGTGTCGTATTTCCCTGAACCTGAAGAAGTGTATTTTTTATGCACCATTTGGAGTTTTTTTGGACATGTAGTTTGAAAATAGGGATTACTCATAGATCCAACCAATATTGCAGTAATTATAGAGTTAGAACCACCTACATCGATCATATAACCGAGGGAAACTCCAGGTCACACAAGATATTACATGAAGTTTATCAAGGGCTACGTGTAGATCACAACACTACTGGAAAATTTGCTGAAGAAGGAAGAAAAGTTTCAATACATTGAGGACTATCATAAGGGGTTGAACACCTTAACGCAAAAACTAGTGACCATGCCGATTTTGATCTTTCCATATTGGAACAAAGAGTTCCATGTACATGTAGATTCATCGTCCATAGCATTGGGTGTAGTACTATCTCAGTCAAGGGAGGGAGACATAGATCACCCAATTTCTTTTGCAAGTAGGAAGTTGTCCATAGTAGAGAAGAATTATACTACCGCATAACGAGAAGGATTGTAACTGGTCTATGCGCTACATAAGTTCAAACATTATTTACTAGGGTATCACTTTAAGATATATAAACACCATTCTTCATTAAAATACTTAGTCAACAAGATAGTGTTGGGGGGGAGAATATGCATATCGCTACTATTGTTCTAGGAATAGGATTTCTAGGTTGTAGTGAAACCAGGGAAGTTGAATGCAATGCCAGATCAATTATCGCACATACTATTGGGAGAAGATGCAAGCAATTTATAAGACAACTTACTAGATGCACAACTATTTGTAGTAAATATGGTGGATGATTACTTCTTAGAGATCGTACAGTTTCTAAGTACATGTTTGGCTCCATCATAGATGATAGTGGTGTAGAAGAAACAACTAGTAGTGAAAGAAACATATTATCAGTTGATTTTAGGGAATTTATACAAGTTGGGTGTAGATGGAATATTGAGATGTTGTGTGTTGGAAAATGAAAGACCAATGATACTCGAAGAAGCATATGATGAGATAGCAGGAGGAAATTATGCAGGGAGAGAAAATGCACAAAATATTTTGTGCACAGGGATTTGGTGGCCTACACTTCACAAAGATGCGAAGGAATATTGTCAATTATGTGATGTATGTAAAAGAGTGGGAAATCCATCTAGGAGGGATGACATGCCTTTAAACCCAAAAGTTGTATTGTAAGCATTTGATAAATGGGCCATAGACTTTGTAGGGCCAATCAATCCAAAAACAATAAGATTAGGGAAAGGTACATAATCACTACAATGAAATATTTGACAAGATGGACAAAAGCAACCCCAATTACAGATTTCACCACAGACACTACTGCGAGGTTTTTGTTTGATAATATAGTCAAAAGGTTTGGATGTCCGTGCATATTACTTAGTGAACAAGGAACACACTTTATGAATAAGACAAATGCAACATTGACCGAGGAGTTCCAAATTCATCATAAAAAGAGTACCTCGTATCATCCTCAGGCCAATGCAACAATGGGGGATTTCAATAAAATATTGGAGAATGCATTGACCAAAATTTGCAATGTAGGTAGAGACGATTGGGACTTAAGAGTTCTTGTAGTGTTATGGGCTTATAGGACTACAAGTAAAAATTTGACATGTCGGACAATTTTCAGATTGGCCTATGGGGAGGAAGCAGTGATGCCAATGGAGTTCATTCTACCTAGCCTGCACATTGTAGCAACACTGAGCTATCAGAATCTGGTGCAATATAGGAGAGATTGGCACAATTAGTATAGCTTGAGGAAGACCAATTTGTCATAGGTTCCCATCAACACATTCAGAAGGCTAGAAAGAAGGCTTGGAAATATTGACACATCAAACATAAAAAGTTCCAAGTGGAAGATTTGGTATTTCTCCATGACAACAAGTTATTGTAGCATCCATGAAAGTTTAGAATGCATTAGTTAGGACCCTATGTGATTCAACATGTAGCAGAGATAGGTGTTGCACAGTTGGAAACCCTGAATGGAGAATTCCTTGAAAGAATGGTGAATGGAAGTCAACTAAAACTCTTTAGAGACAACCAATAGTCTACACAGTAATCTGGGATATGCTAGAACACATGTATCATAGTAGTTGTGCTATAGTAGGAAGGAAAAACACAAAAAAATAAATAAAAAGTAGAAAAAGGAAGAAAACAAAATAAAACGTAGATATAGCAAAAATAAAAATATTATAGAGTACAATGCATAGGAGATTGCACAGAAGGAATGATTATCACACATCATAATGGAACTGCGTCAATTCAAAAAATAATACACATAAGAGAAATCCTATGAAGCACACAGAGGAAAAAGTAATAAATCTTGCACAGTTTGGAAATGACAAGACCGTTGGAAGTATTAAAGCATGAAAATGAAAACTGCAAAGTAGGAATGACAGGTGTTATACGTAAAAATTTCACTCTGCCTAGTGTCTCACTTATGTCACTTTTTGATTAAGTGTCACACTTATGTACAATTGCATTGTTGAGTGTCGTAATTATAAAATGACACTTTCCTAAGTGTCACATTTATGTTTCATCACTCCGACAACATGGACCAACACTTTGTCATCATCCCTGGGGGAGAAGAAAAACCCATTTTGAAGGTCGAAAACATCACTTTTTCCCTCACTTTTTGACCTAGTTGGAAGAGGGATGCCCCCATGCCCATGCATAGGGAGTGCCATCCCTCCCTTATCAGTTACAAGGGAGTGTCCAGGATGCCTTGTCTACCACTCTAGGGGAGCATACTTCATGTTAGGAAATTTTTAACCAATTCCTCCTTTTTCTTTGGGACAGTTCCAAGGATCTTTGGGACATTATGGTTTGAGATGAATCATGGCTTCGAGTTCCTCCATTTTGGGAAATAAATCCTAACCTAAGGAGGAATATACTCAACCATTCCCTTGATTCCCTATGTTGGTTAAGCCTCCCAAGATCCTATATTAAATAGGCCTCTCAAGGTTGATGTAGGGAGTTCATGAAAGATACCAAACTTTTGATCTCAGACTTTAGTGTTCTGGAAGTGCACATAAGGGTCTGGAAAGGAGAAGCGCGAGGAAGACTTGCAACACATCATGGTTGTAATATGTTCATGTTTATTATATCAATAAAATTATCCTATTTCCATACATCTATATTATTCATTGTTTCTTGCATTTGTGTACTTGTGTTTCAAGTAGGATTTCTATCATATGACATTAGGTAGTAGTGGTAGAGAGTTTGTATATCCTTTTGGTAGGTTCATATTCATGCTTGAGGTGTGGACTTGGAGCTCAATCTTTGGAACAAAGAGGACATACTAGGAGAAAATGTACCATTCCTCTCTCTCTCTCTCTCTCTCTCTCTCTCTCTCTCTCTCTCTACAAGTAAAGAAATAGAATAGGAAGAGTTTGGAATGTTAGTGTATATTTGTCAGAACTGTCTTAGTTGAAGAAAACCCAGTTAAGGAGAGCTCAACCTGTCTGCAGGGTGATATTTCAAATAATAGTTTTTGGCAACCATACTAGGGAACAAGTGTTTCCTTGGTTTTTAGTATCTTGCCTTTTGAATTGTTGATTTGAATGCTTTATTTCTAAGGTTCTATGTGTTTTCACCCTCTTTGAGTAGTTTACAAAGTCTTTTTTTAGATTTCTACCGATTTTGGGCTGAATCTCACTTGATATGGAGAACTTTTTTGGATTTTTTAGAGCTATAAAGCCCCCCCTAGTGGCATATAGAGTGTCTGTTGGCACAGGGGCATACCCAGGGTTCAACGCTTCAACAACGCACCAACAAAAACCTAACTACCGGCCCTTTCAACAACACTTGCAAAGAAGATGAAGTCTCACCCGAGGTAGAGGCATGGGGGGTTGCAGGACTCAGATGTCTGCAACCTAGTAGAGATATAGATATGTGATTACAATACCTTAACAGAGCACTTAGAAGTTACCATTCATTAGTATTTAACCCTTATTTACATCGCAGATTCAAACCCTAATTACGGAGCAACACAGTATTCAACAAGATATAACACTTCCAAGCACTTAGCATATAGAAATAGATCAGATCTAGCATTCATTCACATTACTAAGCACTAAGCTATCATATCAGACTCATCTAACAAATAGATCACTGCACTAAGCATAAATCACAACAATCACATAACAAGCATAAGCACAAATCAATCACAACACATGATATACATGGTTCACCCCAATGTGGGGCTATGTCCACCAACTCTTCTCTTATTTATTGTCTTCTTTCAATATTCTACAAGCACAGAGCTAGAAGAACCCACTTTGCATAGGACAAGAGATCTGTGTGCACCCCGCCATATCCTCCTTCCTCAAGCTAGGTTCAAGCACAAAACCTTCTTACAATTTGCACACAAGCTTCTTACAATCACTTTCACTTAGCTCTGCAAGTTCTTAACACACAGTATGCACAAAGCCTCTAGCTCCGCACTAAGCCACAAATATTCACTACTACTTCACTTCTACTTCACTTACATTGCCTAGATATCTATTTATACATTACAAAAGGGCCTAAACATGGGTAAACTCATGGGCTAACATCCCATACCCATTACATAAACCCTAAACCCCAAAAGCCCGCTGTCAAAGTCCCAAAATCGGTCAAACGTGACCCAAGTTCTCCAAAACTTGGTCAAGGGCCAACAGGCCCCCAACACTCACTTATGACTCGTCCCGAGTCACTCTGATCTGGGTAAATCTGCGTCAAATTCCTTGAGCTTGGCTCGAGCTGATTCAACTTGGTGCTTTGCTAGAGCCTCCTGCTCGATGAACTCTTGAATGATCTTCTCCATTACAGGTCCTTCCAAGTGTTGTTCAACTGAGGTGACTACTTGTTCTAGTTGTGCACCTTATCCTTCAAAATCCTCAAAAAGTGTACAAGTTGCACCTTGCACTGGATGGAGTTGCTGAGTCACTTCCATGACCTAGCTCTGGATGTCATGGACTTGTTTCTGAACCAATCATTTTTCTTGGGATATTTTCATCCTCTCGACTGGTGACAGTAGCTTCAATTGCACTTGCACTATTGTTGCTTGTTGCTTTGTCTCCTGAAGCTGTGACTCTAGTGTCATGAGCTCAGGGTCCTGTGCAAGGCTCTCATAGGTCTGCACACTTTGACTGCTAAGTTGTTTGCATTCCAAGGCTAATGCCTTGATTCTCTCAACTACACTCCTCGTAGTTTCTTCTCTTAGATATCACACTTCCTACGGAGTTCTTGGCACTGTCTGTAATTCCAATTCTGCTATTCTTTGTTGGAGTTGCTCAATGGATTTGACAAGCCTTCCCACTTGAGTCTCCACTGGGTCTTCTTCCATCTGCTCTAACCCCTTCACAGAGCTAAGTTCTTTAGTGACTGCTTCTTTAACTCCAATATGCTCTGCGAGCAAATTTTCTTTCTCCCTCTGGATTTGCGCTCTATCCTTTGCAAACTTCGCCTAGAGGTTGTCTTTTTCTTGCTGCGCAACTCGACGTTGTTCTATGGCTTCCTCTTTTTCTTGCTTCAAGGAATGTGTGGCCTATTCCTTTTCCTCCTAAACATGACAAAGGTGAGCCTTCGTCGCATCTGTTATCCTGCGTAGTTAGGCATGATCATCTACTACTTCTATGTTCCCTGCTGACAATGACGCAATAAGCACTGCGCGGCTTGAATGGAGAGCTTGTTGTATTCCTTTAAGCTCTGCTTCAATGCTATCATACATGGATTCTTGTTTTGCTTCATTGCGCTATAAAATATCTTCTGATGTATCTGATACATTTGTAATGATGAGGTCGATGTCATCTACCATGAGCACAGTCTGTAGCTTGGGCTTACTAGATTTTGACTTCTTCTGCGATGTAGGTTTCATTGGGGAAACCTTTCTTTTCCTAGACATCTCTGCCTCTTCAAGGGGGTTCCTAGGTGGTGTTACTTCTCCCTAATTCTACTTGTCTTCTTCCCCTTCTTTCTCTTCTTTGTCCACTTTGTCATCTCCTCCTCTGCTAGGTGAATCTGATGTAGTCTCTTCTGATGCATTTTTTATTTCCTGTACATCTTCCCTCTTTTTCTTCCTGCTACTGTTGGGTGCATCATACTCTTCGTGAGTGACGACAAGACTTCTGAGAGGTCGGGGTCGGACAGTTCTGCCTGGTCGACTGGTATAAGGAGCTCTGTAGGCCATTCCTTAGTTATTTCTTCTAGGTCCTCCTCTGTGAGCTTGTAGTAGGATTGAAGCTCGTCTTCATGTTTGTCTCCACACATAGTGAAATAAATAAAATGTCTATCTGCGCAGAACTTCATAATTGGCCTAAACCTGTCCAGGGTGTTCGACGTCATATGAGGGAAAGACTCAATAACCCTCTTCAACTGCAGGTAATAGGTGTGGAACACCATGTTTGACTATCATTGTTTAGCCATGTCGTTTGAATACCAGAGTGTAGTGAACTTCACAGCTAAGGGTTCATAAGGATCAATTTCAGGGAAGGTCGCACCTTCCGACATATCCCAGGCAATGAAGGCGATGAGGATCAACAACCAACTATAATGGAACTCATAGCCCTGATCCTGATATTCGCGACAGTCTTTCTCTAACTGGTTGACGAGGTATCTCGCCCAGTTCATTTGTAGCCCTTCAATGCATTTCCCGCGAGGTCAACAACGAACTCTGTGACCTGCGTGGGTCTGTTCTTCCTTACTAGCTTACTAGTGATCAACTGGTAGGCTAGGTGCACTACACCATTCTTAATGGAGGCTACCTTGTAGCCTCACTTCCCTTTCTCCACATCGCCATAGGTATCTTTGATTCTCTGCATCAAGGCACGCTCTACAGCCTTCACTGGATAAAAGTCTTGTGGGTCTAGTCCTTGCATGCTTAATCCGATGATCTGATGGATCAGTGTTGGATCGACTATGATATTCTTGTCCAACCATAGGTAACCTCCATGGAATCACGACAATAGGATTTTAATGCATGCATTAACCTCCTGGTGCCTTCCAAAGTGGGGTATCTTCATTACGTTAAGGATGGTGGACCTCGCGATGTCCATGGTCCACGGCTTGGGGATGATCTTCGACTTCTTCCCCTTTTTCTTGGTCAAATACTTGTATGGTGCGAGCGTGCCATAGTTCTTGCAGTCTCCTAAGTAATAGTCATTGATATTTAATGTTGGAATCCTCTCCAACTGTGGTTTAACTACGCATATTCCCTTCGGTAGGTACTCAGTGATGACTGTGTAGTCGAAGTCCCTCGGGACGCTGTCACGACTCACCGTGCCAGCCAGAGGTAGGAAGTAGTTGGGTAGGATAGATGGGATGAGCTTCACATTTTATAATTCATCATGATGCTTGGTTTGTTTCTCTATCGCAGCTCAGGATGGTCTAGATCCACGAGCAGTTGACGGGGATGCTTGCACTCCTCTCATCGACGAGGCTTGGATGCTTGCGGACATCACCTTCTCAGCCATGAGGTCTATTAGGATATCTTCGACAAATTTTTCTACTACGCTAATTTCGTCCGACATGCACACTCGAGATATGATATCTCAGGTTGGTGAACAAACACTCACTGTAATAGCATGGGTGGTGAGCTCTCAAATAGGCACATCGCGAAAGAAACTAATTCTCTGTGGGCTCGAATAATCATTGTTTGAAAAAGTGTTCACGGTGTAATGCTCGATGGGATAAATAGACATCATCGCGACAGATCCTTCCAACAGGTAGGAACACCTTAATCAATGCAATTTTATCTGTTGTGTTCCGGTCCCAACGGTCCAATGGTGAACGTTCTAGAAATAACTGTGTTTCTAGCCGTTCTGGAGCGTCTTTCTAATGGTCGGGACACCTCCAATGGTCATATTGCTTCGTCATGGCGAAGTGCCAATTTACGTTGTTCTAATATCCCGATGAAGTTCCATTTCTGCAAACATTCCTTTTGCTAAGTTCTCCCTAGAACTTCCTGTAACTTTTCTAACTTTGCTTTCTTCTTGCTGAGCTTTCTAGCTTTCTTTCCAGAAATCTGAGTCCCTGGTTTCTTCTTTCCATTATTGTTCTTATCTCCTCTGGGAATAGTAAATTCACACTGTGGAGGGTCTTTCAAGGTTTCTTAGAGTAATACTTCTTCTCTCTATAGGGTAGGTGCTCCACTCTCTTGTACAGACATGTATTTCAAGTCTTCCCGTGTTCTTTCAACTTCGACATCTAGATTTCTGGTCCTTAGTAGCTTCGATTGGTCCTCTTGTTCTTCCAGTAAGTGCACTATTCTCCTAGCCATGAAATATCTTAGTTCTTTCTTTTTATGTTCTATATCCTCCTCTTCTTGTTTCCTTCGTATCTGATATTTCTCAATCTAGGTTTTTCCTAGTAAAATGGCAAATGGGGTGTTGTTCTCAACAAACTTAATGATCTCAAATTCTTCCTCTGTTGAATTTCCATGAGCACTCATAGCTGTCTGGGTAAGTATTCCACATAGGGTTATCAAATTTCCTCTAAATAATCCTATTCCTCAAAATGAAGGAACCATAACAGGCTTTCCCAAAATTTCCCAAGTTCTTTCTATCATGATATTCACATGTGTTTCCTCATCCAGAACACAGTCTATGTCGAAGTCTCCTATTCTTGTTTCTATGCACTCTTTGTCTTTTAAGATCTTTGATAAACAGGTGTCTCTGTGATCATTCAAGGTTTCTTTCATCTACAATAATATAGCCTCTGATTCTTTCTAGTTCTTGAGCATATTCTTAGTCTCTTGGCCTTCCTCATTGTTTTCTTGTCACATATTCATCTTGTCAACTTTAGCAATCATTCTAGGGAAATCCAAAACTTCATGATCCATGGCTTTACAAAAAAGACAAATAGGATTTATAGCAGGGAATTCCTTAGCAATATGTCCTGGTCTTCTGCAATTATAATAAAGAGTCAATCCTCTCTTTCTCTTAAACTACCGCCAACCTTTCCTGTACTGCGCACTAGGATCACAGTGGTGGGTCTGTAAAAAAATATTTCTAGGATCCTACATCCACTTGTTAGTCCAACAATTCTTTCTATGCATATGAATAACATGTCTTTCATTAGTTCTATCAGATCTATTCATATCAAATCTTCGTTCCTTTAGTTGTACCCTTATTTTCAGACTAGGACCAAATCTATTAAACATACCTAGATCCATTCTTTTGAAATAATTTTTTTCACTTATCTTACCTTTATCATAGCACAAAGCTTCAAGATCTTACCTCTTTTCTTCATATTGGACTTCTCTTCTTAGCACAGAGCTTCGCAAGTCAAGTAGAATATTGCGCACTAGTGCAACAGATCTACACACAGAGCTTTCTCTTTTCTTCAATTCCGACCAATCATAGTTTCAGGTCCTGGAAAAAGAACCATTTGTTGGCACAGGGGTAGACCCAGGGTTTAACGCTTCAGCAGTGCACCAACAAAACCCTAACTACCGGCCCTTTCGGCAACACCTACGAAGCAGATGAAGTCTCACCCAAGGTAGAGGCATGGGGGCTTGCAGGAGGCAGATGTCTGCAACCTAGTTGGGACACACATCTATGATTACAATACCTTAACAGAGCACTTACCAGTTACCATTCATTAGCATTTAACCCTTATTTACATTGCAGATTCAAAACCTAATTATAGAACAACGTAGTATTCAACAAGATCTAACACTTCCAAGCACTTAGCATATAGAAATAGATCAAATCTATCATTCATTCACATTACTAAGCACTAAGCTATCATATTAGATTCATCTAACAAAAAAATCACTTCACTAAGCATAAATCACAACAATCATATAACAAACATAAGAACAAATCAACTAGAACACATGATATACGTGGTTCACCCCAATGTGGGGCTACGCCACCAACTCTTTTCTTCTTTATTGTCTTCTTTCAATCTTCTACAAGCATAGAGCCACAAGAAACCACTCCGCATAGGACAAGAGATCTGCACGCACCCCGCCAGATCCTCCTTACCCGAGCTAGGTTCAAGCACAATGCAAGATACCATATATAATAAATATGCAGAACACAAATAAAATGCTAGAAATGGTAGAGTAATAATAATATATCCAGCATATTATCCACAATAACACAAAAATGATATAAGAACAACAATAGAAATAACACTTTGATTCAGAAAGCAATGTTCACAGGCCTCTTCGAGGAGACAACCTCCAATCGAGCAGTGCTCTGTTACAATAATATCCAAGCTAGGGTTTTCATACCCTCGACCCTTATTTATACTAAACATGTCTAAGAGAAGCATCTAGAGGAAGATCCTTCTAGAAGCGAAAGCTTCTATTAGGTCTTCTTACATCTGCCTTATTCTATTTTATTGAAAGGCCTTATTAATATTGACCTTTATTACATCTGAATATATTGATCTACCTATGTGCAGGTTAGGACCCTAACATGTCCGCCCCCTTAAAAACAACCTTGTCCTCAAGGCTTGAGATGTGGAAACTGCTGCAGAATGGTACCTGGTTCCCAAGTGGCATCTGTCGGAGTCGTATATTTCCACTGGACTAGCACTTCCTTGATGGTTCTCTGACGCAGGCGATGCTCATGCTGGTCCAAAACTTCTTCTGGCTGTAGCCAAATGGATCCTTCTTCAGCTAACTTGGGAAGGTTGGTTTGAATTTGGCACCTAGTTCCAATCACCTTCTTCAAGTATGAAACATGAAAAACTGGATGTAGCTTCGACTGACTGGGCAGAGCTAATTGATATGCGACTTGTCCCACATGCTTGAGAACTGTATAAGGACCATAAAATTTGGGCGCTAGCTTCTGACAATGCTCAGCCTTGAGGGAAGTTTGCTTGTATGGTTGCAGTCGCAGAAACACCTAATCCCCTTCTGCAAATTAACGTTCAGAGCGACTTTGATCTGCTTGTTGCTTCATGCAATTTTGTGCCATGACCAAGTTCTCTTTAAGGGTACGAAGAATATCCTCTCGAGCTGTAAGTGTTTGGTCAACCACCTGGACCTTCGAGGTACCTAATAAGTATGAGAGAACTGAAGGTGGCTTGTGTCCATATACCGCTTCAAAATGAGTCATGCAAGTAGCTGTATGGTAGGAAGTGTTGTACCACCATTCGGCTAGGGGTAGCCATTGAGCCCATTGATGTTGTTTTTCAGAGGAAAAACACCTCAGATATGTTTCCAAACACTTGTTGACAACTTCCGTTTGACCATCAGTCTGGGGATGATAAGCTGTGCTGAGATGCAATTGGGTGCCCTGTAGCTTAAACAGTTCTTTCCAAAAATTGCTTGTGAAAGTTGGGTCACGATCATAAATAATAGAGTGTGGCATGCCATGAAGCTTGAAGACCTGGTCCATGAAAAGTTGAGCCACCGTGGATGCAGTAAATGGGTGTTGAAGAGCGCAGAAATGAGAATACTTGGAAAGGCGATCCACAACCACCATTATGACTTATTTATTGCCTGATTTGGGTAAGCCGGTAATAAATTCCATGGAGATATCCTTCCAAATAGCAGGTGGAATCGGAAGCGGTTGTAGTGTTCCTGGAGATTTGACTATTTCTCCCTTGTTGTGTTGACACACCTCACATTCAGTGACAAAGTTACGGATGCCCTGTTTCATGCCATCCCAGAAAAAAGAATGTTTGACTCTATCATATGTTTTGGTGAACCCTGAGTGCCCCGCTATGGGTGTAGCATGAAGCTCAGAAAGTACCGTGGATTTAAGCTTTGATTGTTTACATAAATAAAAATTGACTTTGTATCGAAGCTCATCCTAGAGCCATGAGTACCCTAGGGGAGTCAGAGCCTTGGTCTACAATTGTTGGATCAGATGCGAACTTTTGGGATCTTGAAGCCATTCCTGGCGCACAGCTTGGAGCCAATCATGTATAATGAAGGAAAGAGAAAAAAGGGATCCTTCTTCTTCATATTTTCGGGACAGTGCATCCACCACTACATTGTCTTTTCCCTTCTTGTAAATGATCTCATAATCATAAACAAAGAGCTTAGTCGCCCATTTTTGTTGCTCCTGGGAGGAAATGCGTTGTTCTAGAAAGTACTTGAGGCTTTGATGGTCGGTCTTAATTTGGAAGTGTTTCCCCAAGAGATAAGGGCGCCACAGATCAACACCATGCAGAATATCCAACATTTCCTTTTCATAAATGGGTTTGCCCAGATTCCTTTCAGATAGTTGCTTGCTGGTGAAGGCCAAAGGTTGACCCTCTTGCATAAGGACAACGTCGATTCCTTTCCCTGAGGCATCACATTCCAACACAAAGGTCTTTGTGAAATCAGGAAGGGTCAGAACCGGAGTGGTGCACATGGCCATCTTCAAGGTTTGAAAAGCTTGAGCAACGACTGGAGTCCAAGTGAAAGAGTTATTTTTGGGGAGAGCAGTGAGAGGTGTTGCAATCTTTCCATAGTTCTTAACAAACTTGCGATAATACCCTGTTAAGCCCAGAAATCCACGCAAGATTTTGAGAGTCTTTGGGTGTGGCTAGTCTTTCATAGCTTCAATCTTTTTTGGATCCACCCTGACGTTGTCCTTGCCAACTATATGACCCAATTATTCTACTTCTAAGGCACCAAAATCACATTTAGACTGTTTCAGGAAAAGTTGGTGATGGGAGAGGAGATGGAGAACTTGATCCACATGAGTAAGATGGTATGTCCAGGTTTTGATATAGATGAGGATATCATCAAAGAAAACTAAGACAAAATGACGGAGAAAGGGACGGAAGACATGATTCATGAGGCTTTGGAAGGTGGAGGGGGCATTACACAAGCCAAAGGGAATGACCAAAAACTCATAGTGGCCCTCATGAGTGCGAAAGGTTGTCTTGGGAATGTCTGCCTCTTTCATACGTATATGGTGATAGCCCGAGCGAAGATCAAATTTAGTAAAGAATTGGGCGCCACTCAATTCATCCAGGAGGTCATCAATGATAGGAATGGGAAATTTGTCTTTAATGGTCAGTTTGTTGAGGGCACGGAAGTCAGGACACATTCTCCAAGAACCTTCTTTCTTTAGGACCATGACTACAAGAGAAGAGTAAGGGCTCATGCTAGGGCAGATAACGCCTGCATTAAGGAGTTCCTGGACCATTTTCTCAATTTCATTTTTTTGTGAAAAGGGGTGGTGATATGGATGGATATTGGGAGGAAGGCTTCCGAGTACAAGGGGAATGGGATGATCATGAACACTGCAGGAAGCAGGGAGTCCTTGGGGAGTGGAAAATACCATTTGATGTTTAGAAAGGAGAGCTTGGACACCGGGGGTGTCTCTGTTGCTTGTATGGCATGGAGTTGGGAAATGACACCAGAATGACCTTTTTTGAGCAGCTTTTCCATGCGATGGGGACTAATGACCTCAGGTGAACCAACAGTGATTCTTTGGAATTTATATTGGTGGCCTTCCTGGTCAAATTGCATGGTTAATGCCTTAAAATCCATGAGAATGGGACCCAAAGTTCTTAGCCAGTCTGCACCCAACACAATGTCACAACCACCCATGTCGATAGAAAACATATGGGATTTTAGGTGGTAGTCACCGATTTGGAGACACACATTTTCACAGCGCCCTCCGCATTTCATGGAACCACCATTGGCAATCATGATTTGGAAATTGTTGACAGCATGGATGTAGCAATGAGTTTCTTGGGCAATGCAGCGATGAATAAAATTATGGGTGTTGCCACTATCAACTAGAATGATGACCTTCCGATGCTTGATGTAACAGATTAACTTGAGGGTTTGGGGAGCGGAAAATCCAGTGAGAGCATTGAGGGAAATGACGGGTTCTACTTCGGGAGGGTCTAAGGGAGGGGTTATGTCATCCTCTTCCGAAATTTCCTCAGAGATGGCCATAAAAAGATTTTGTTCCTTAGACTTGTGGCCCAGGAAATATTTGTCATCACAATTATAACAAAGGCCTTTGAGTTGGCGTTCATCCATTTCAGCCCTGGTCAATTTTTGGATCTTTAATGGGGTGGAGGGAGTAGTGGGAGTAATGGGTTTAGGGCAAGGGATAAAGGAGGGTTTTCAGTTTTGAGATGATACAACCTGTTGTGCTTCTTTATCTCTTTTAGTAGCCTCCACCCAAGTCGAGGTTCGAGCCCTGAGGACATGGGCCCAAATATCCTCCTTGAGGCCACTGATAAAACATTCTCGAAAGAAAGCATCAGTCATGCCCTCTATGTGAAAAGCCAGGCACTCAAAGGCAGTTGTGAAGTCTTCTACTATTCTGAATTGTTTCAACTTTGTCAAATGGCCCAAATGGTTGGTGTCGGTGTCAAAGCGTTCATAAAGCTCAGTCACAAATTGGGTCCAAGCAATATACCCTTGACGAGAAGTTTTTCTCCATTGCCACCATTGCCAACGTTCTTGATATAGATGGAGAACACCATACCGGAGTTTGGCCAAGTCATCTGTGATGCCGTATAAAGAGAAATAATGTTCCATTTGGGTTACCCAACCAGTGGGGTCCGAGCCATCAAATTTGGTCACATCCACCCCTGGAAGGCATAGGTCGCGTTGAAAGTGATGGTTCTGAAAGGTATGAGACTGGGAGGAATGTTCGCCTTCGGTCTTTGGAGGTGCTTCAAAGAAATGGTCATCTATAGGGATCTTCAGTTTGGTGCAGAGGGATGCAAAGACAGATTCAAGCTGGGTGGTCAGTTCTTGTTTGACTTCCTCCATTGAGGACTACATGGTTGTATTGATGGATGAATCGATGGAGGCAACAATAGCACTAAGTTTTTTCACTTCTTTTTGGGTTTCGAGGAAACCAGATTGCAAGGTGTTGAAGCGAATTTCCAGATCTTGGCTACGGGTATGAGCCATGAGGATGGGTGAACTGAAAAGGGGCGGGCGAGGTCAAAAATTTTGCCAAAAAATGATATGGATGAATGTGATAAGGACAGAGAGATGAATCCAATGGAATAGGTCTCAAAACTCATTTTTATTTTTTTTACACCTGCGAAGTTATACTCCGATCTGAAGAGTATTGCAGTGATGAAATCCCCAAATGCTTAACTAGAAAGAAATGTGTATTTACTTGGCAACCCGAACACAGTTGCACGGCAATAGATCTGGTCTGTTTTAATTTGTTTATGTTTCTGTCTCCCAAGGGTTAGGTATTCAAGGGTTCTATAGACAAGGGTTTTCCCTGTGCTATATCTCTCTAATATATGTGTGGGGTCCAACAGTAGTACTCGGCCCAATATCTTAGGGCACTAACTAAGGAGGATAGACCGTGCCCTTAGCCATACTACCCGACTACCCAGGTACTAGAGAGTATCTTCTCGAGTGTTTTTCTCGGTGACACTATAGTAGTCTGGCGGCCGATAGGTTTATCTAAAGAGGGCTTCAGGAAATCTAGGTCGATCCGTACATAGGTGTTGTCTAATGCGCTACCACTCGAAGGGGTACCAACATGGGTTACAAGAGTGGCCAATAGATGTGCGCTTAAGAACCACTTGTATTTCCTGTGTGTATGAATCTCTCAACCACGGGTTTATGCGCGTAACGACAGATCTCTATGGCTTAAAGACATCGGAATACATCTCTACCCTGAAACAAAATTCCCACAATTTCTACCAAGGAAAGTGCTCTGATACCACTTGCAAGATACCAGATATATAAATATGCAGAACACAAATAAAAGGCTAGAAATGGCAGAATAACAGTAATATATCCAGCATAATCTCCACAATAACGCATAAATGATATAAGAACAGCAACATAAATAACACTTTGATTCAGAAAGCAATGTTCACAGGCCTCTTCGAGGGGGAAACCTCCAATCGAGCAATGCTCTGTTACAATAATCTCCAAGCTAGGGTTTTCATACCCTCGACCCTTATTTATACTAAATATGGCTAAGAGAAGCATATAGAGGAAGATCCTTCTAGAAGCGGAAGCTTCTATTAGGTCTTCTTACATCCACCTTATTCTATTTTATTGAAAGGCCTTATTAATATTGACCTTTATTACATCTGAATATATTGATCTACCTATGTGCGGGTTAGGACCCTAACACACAAAGCCTTATTACAATATGCACACAAGCTTCTTATAATCACTTGCACTTAGCTCTGCAAGTTATTAACACACAGTATGCACAAAGCCTCTAGCTCCACACTAAGCCACAAATATTCACTACTACTTCACTTCTACTTCACTTACATTGCCTAGATATCTATTTATAGATTACAAAAGGGACTAAACATGGGTAAACCCATGGGCCGACATCCCATACCCGTTACATAAACCCTAAACCCAAAAAACCCGCAAAAAGTGGGCGAGATCCCGTGATCTTTGCTTCGTCTGGCGCTCTGTCTTTGAATAGCCTGTCAATGTCCCAAAATCGTTCAAACGTGACCCAAGTTCTCCAAAAATTGGTCAAGGGAAAACAGTGTCCCCTCCTTAGGGACACCCCCTGTTTAACCCCTTAGGAGTGTCTTGGATTCCCTCTTCTAGTCTATTAATGAGCATCCTCCTTTTTTTGGATGCCCTGTCTGCTTGATTGCATGAACTCCCCCCTGTTTTTGGATTGATTTTTGGCCTTTTTTCCTCTATGTTCTTGATTATTTTTTACTCAGAATTAGGCCTCAAATCCTTTTTGGATTGCTTAGGAATTTGTTTGTTTGCATCACTCTTTTTTCTTTTGATAATCTATTGTCTTGGATCAAGTTGTGAAAGGTCAGTTTTGAAAGTTCATTTCATTAACTTGGAGACAATATAGTGCATCAAACCTTGTTATTTCAGTCTTCTTTTTTGCAATTGTTGATTCATCAAGTCGATTATGATTTTTTTAGGGTATTCTACAACACCAATTAATCTCAGATATGTTGGTTGTAAATCCATTTCTAGAGTGATTGTTTTCTTTCAAACTGTCTACTTGAAGGAGTGTTAGAGGTCATTTCTACGTTTGATTCTTTCAATTTTCAAGCTTGTGAATGTGTCTTTGTTTGGATATTCTTTATTATTAGTGTTCTTATCTATATTATCCTTGAACTATTTCATTTCATTTGAAAACAAAGAAGCATTAAGAAATTTCATTTTAGAACCAAACAAAGAGAATTTGATTGCATTCTACTTAGCAACATTGTCTTGATCATCTTCTTGAGACTTAGGAATTGTTTTTGTATTGGTTATTGCATTGCATTGGGACTTGGGTAGCTAATTCTTTTGGGAAAATAAAGCAGAGCTCTTCTCCCTCCCGTACATAAAGTTCATTGAACATAAATCTTTGCATCTCATTCTGTTGCACTCTTTTGGAGTCGAGGTCACAATATCATCAATTTCACTTCCA
This sequence comes from Picea engelmannii, assembly GCA_009831015.1. Lineage (NCBI taxonomy): Eukaryota > Viridiplantae > Streptophyta > Pinopsida > Pinales > Pinaceae > Picea > Picea engelmannii. The sequence goes on along the minus strand of ML779745.1, from coordinate 691,592 downwards.
TACCTTTGAGTAACAAACAAACATAAAATCAAAGCGCTAATTAAAATCTGTCTAGATGTTTTTCTTTATAGGTATCCACAAACCTACATTAGATCATTTGTAGGGATTTGGAATAGGTTTTAAAGATAACTATGCAAAGCTACCAAACAAACATAGAATCTTGAGTTAGGGAGAGAAATCCATTTGCTACATCATTGTCCTGGGAAACCATTCTCACACAAGGGTCAATCATGAGGTCACATTAGGGCCAACGAAGTAACTAACCCATCTTTATTGATCTTTGTGGAGTGGTCTACATGTATTACAAATGATGTCATTAAACACTTGGGGATCACTTGGGAGGTTCACACCTCGGTCAGAGGCACCTCTCAAGGGGATTTCAGGTTTCAACCCTTCCCTTGCATGTATACCTGACTGTCGACTATTTCCATAGGATTTATTTTTATAAGTGGTAACCTTAGTGGCCATAATATTTAGGGCTCATACTCAATGTGACGACAAATGGGAAAGTCTTTGATGTACCTGGAAGAGACGTTGGTCAAAGTCACTCGGGCTCCTTGGAGGGTAACCCATGATTGTGTTGTTTGGGAACTTGCACCAGGGTGTAAGTTTGTTAAGCAAGTTTCCAACGTAATTGTTCCACCCACCCTATCTCAACCCCTTTTCATATTGATCCCACGATGTTGGATTTCATCTCCAACTAGTGGTTTCACTGTGAGAAGGTTTTTTTATGTATGTTTTCTTCCTATATTTTTTAGTGTGTGTGTGTTTTTTTTTTCCCTAGCGGACCTTAGGTTGAATCAATGTGTTCAAATGAGGTCAAAGTGGAAAGAAAGGCATGTACTAGGAAAGTGACGGCTAGAAGGAAGATCAACACGGGTGCATGCAGGAAAGACCTAACGACGTTACGGTTATGGTTTTTGTAATACATTGCAATGGATGATGAACCATGAACATATTAATATAGATACTTAGGTCTCATAGAGGGAGACAGACACAAAGAGACAAAGAGTCGGGTTGTAGAGAGTCGATGGAGCAGAAATAAAGAGATCTGTTAAGGGATTTTAGAGAACCAATACTGTAATCCGATACCTTTTTGTAAGATGTTAAGCTATGGAGGAGCCAGGAGGGTAGATATTGAGGGTTAGATCATAGGATATGGAGCCTGGTGTTATCTAGTCCGCCTCATAATAGATATCGACCCAATTGAGAGGAGTTGTAAAGCGCACGACGCTGTAGTTTTGGAACTACTATAATAGAAGAGCTTAAGAGCCAGATCTTTGTGGACGTAGCCCAAGAGGGGGTGAAACACGGTGAAATGTGTGCTATATGATTGACTGCTTTTCTTTCTTTTAGTGTATATGAGTAGATATTAAAAAAATGAATGAATGAGCTTACTACATTACATACATAATTAGGAATAACAATATATTGCGTTAATAATCTAAACATAACCCCCAACGCATACTTCTTAGATACCCACTCAATCCTGGATTGCAAACACTTGAGTATTGTAGTCACCCATTAAGACTATCTTGGGTGAGACTGTGCAGTATACTATGTGCACTGCATTGCCTTCTAGTTTACCAGGAGGGACGATATTTTTAGAGGCTTTGTTGGGACCCCAACATACTTGAACCCTGGGTCAATCATGCTAAAGGAATAAACTCAGATAAGTAAACCAACAAATGGTTATGTTTTAGGTTGGAACAATATAGGATTGAGTAGATGGGATTTGTTGAAAATATGTTAAAAGAAATGTAAGATCTGTGGAAGGTGGGTCAAGGGAATACTGAATCAGACGACAAGAAGGTGAGAATGTGCCACTAAAAGGGGATGTTGAGATCGTGGAATCCCACAAAATCATAGATTGAAAGATGGCTAAAGACAAAGGAGTTGGAGTTTGCACAGAAAGATAATGAAAACCTTAGAATAAAAACACACAAAAATCGCATTCGACAGTTAGAGTGGCCCCAGTTCAGATTGAGCAAATAAAAAAGGTGAATAATAAATTCACCCGCACAATAGATTTTTGGCTCGACAGTATTGTAGCAGGATTTATAACCGAATTTGCAGTCGACACTGCGAAGTCATACATCGTAGCAGAGCAAGAGTTTCTACGAGGGCCACGAGAAAGGTATATTAGATTGTTGTATACTTCTATTAAGATACTTCTATATAACAAAGGAGTAATGACAATGGAGTCAGATAGCTAAACTTCCCTGCGTGCATGTGGGAAGGGGGGAAGCACTGATAAGAAGACGATAAATGGAAAGAGAAGTGGATAAAGGAAATAAGGATGAACCCTTGGACCCAATCATGATGGACGATGACCAGATCAAGCGGATCATGGCGACAGCTAGAAAAATGGGCAGTGGAGTACCCTACCAATACAAGGTGAACACCAAGAAGAGAGCCATAGATGTGAGGGAAGGCTTGGAAAGTGATGAAGAAGAGGTAGAGGATCTCTAGGTTGTGGAGTAGATTGAGGAAATATTGCACACAACATATCAGAGGAAGATGAGAGGTCCAAAAGAGGGAACCAAAGGCAAAAATCCTATCCATATTAATGTCAGTGGGGAGCCCATAAACCCATGTGCGACTAACACACCAAAAAGCACAACACCGTTTAGACAACCAAATTTCAGGAGAAGAAATACATTGGGAAGTACATCTACACAAGGAACAACAACTGTTGGAGCTAGTTCAGGAAGCACTAGTCAAGTATCTACACCGCGTAGAGGTAGTATTTCAACATTCAGGATGGCAGGACATGATCCCACCATCAAGTTACCAAAATTCAAAGGGGAAGCGTCAGAAGACCTGGAGAAGCACTTGTTTATTTGTGAGAAGATCTAGGAAGCAAAATAGATCACAAACGAGGACACTAAAGTTGCACAGTTAGCGATTACACTAAGGGATGGTGCATTGGATTGGTATATGAGTTTAGCTACAAACAATCCACCAGGGACAACCAGAACAATTGTGGACATCAATAAATTGTTGATAAATGAGTTTCAGAAGCCAATCTCAGAGGACCAGTACATGCATGAGATGATAGAAATTAGAAATAAACCAGGAGAATCTGTATGGTAGATTGAACATAGATTTAAGCGATTGAAAGGAAAGTTGAAATATCTCATGACAGATCTGTAACACAGGCACATGTTCATCAATTCACTACTACCACACTTAAAATATCCACTGCGACAACATAAGTTTCAGATGCAGGCAGAGGCTCTGCAGGCATCCTTGCAACTGGAAGAAAACCAATATCAGTAGATGGATCCAACCATCGAAGAGTTGAAGGAGGATTTGAATAACTTAACATTCCAGCTAAACCATAACAAAATCAAGGACAAACGAGAATTCATTTGGTGTACCACATGCAGGATGAAAGGACACCATACAAACAAATTCCCAACATTCACGCAATATATGGAAACATGGATGCCGAATCCGTTACCAACAGGAGGATTATGGTGTGAAATATATAAGAAATTGGGCCACGATCCATATCACTACCCAATGATGTAGAAATACCAGACAATCCACAAGAGTTCATATTACAAATTTTGCAAGTCAGTGGGCCATGATGACAAATATTTTAGAACTATGGACTTGATGCAAGAGAGGACATCAGATGCATATAACGTGCAAGCAAAAATGATGACTGGGCAAGATGCACCTTAGTTTAAGCAAGTTCTAGACCCATACAACACTGCACATCATCAATATGATACTGAGCAACAACCATGTAATACTACGCAGCGACATTACAACACATCACAACCCCAGTACAATAACACACAGTATAATCAGGCGCCTCAGTATAATGCACAACGAGGAGATTGATCTGGTTATAGAGGCAGAGGACAAGCAAGAGGAGGCTTTGGAAGAGGTAGAGGACTAGTGGTATGTCACAACTGTCAACAACCAGGACATTATGAAAGAGAATGTCCACTTCCGCCAACGAATTATATGTATTTTCGTGCATCGGATCATGACATGGAAGAATGTCCTACGTTACTAGGGAAGATCCAGAAAAAAGAGGAATTAGAACAACCAAAATTTTCAATGGATTTCAATGGAAGTGAGGGATGACGAAAGAAACATCAACATAGTTACATGCGAAGGAGCTAAAACAGGCAATGACGCAGTCTGAAAAGATCCAGGAAAACACCAATGGGTGAAGAAGAATGTTGAACCAAGGAAACAATTTGATGCGTAGAATGAGAAGGAAATATTTAAGCAAGTTAGACAAGAATTTCTAAAGCAAGACACTGCGTCGACTTCAATTGAAACACAAAGAAAGGAAGTACTAGAGTACGCAATGCCTCCATCGCTAGATCATACTAAAGAAACGCGGCCCCTGGGACAAGTAAGTACAATCAAAGGTTTTTTGCAATCATGCGTAAAAATATTGAATGATCCATTCTCTGTCAAAATATTGAAAAATATATTAGAAATATGTAGCATAGAGACAGAAGGAAAACTAGAACAAAAAACAATTAATCACCTACACACAAGGAGAAGAACAAACATGAAGTTTAGGCTGAATTCCAACATCGGAGATTTCAACATGGGAGATATCATACTGGATCTAGGATTTGAAGTCAATGTATTACCCGAGAAGACATGGCAATGTATGGGAGAGCCCACATTAGGATATTCACATGTTCAACTGAAACTAGCGAACCAACATAGAGTTCTACCAATTGGCATACTGAAAGGAGTGATAGTAGATTTGGATGGAGTGCGCACTAAAGTAGACCTCGAAGTGATTGAAATAGTGGACGAGACAACACCATATCCATCATTGCTTGTCTTGGATTGAGTGTTTGATAATCGGGACATAATCAATTTAAAGACATGAAAAATGACATTTGAGATAGGAGAATACAGGGTGATTGCGCCATTAGACCCATCAGAAGGAGAGAGATTTGTAGAACCTACTTGCTTGGACTTGGAGGAAATCAATCAGTTGTATAGAACAACTGTGCGTGATGAGGATTACATCAACCCAACTACATATGGGATACTTAGTTGGTGGAGCATTAGTTCATGTGCAACAGACTCAAATATAAGATTAGAAAACTAACAACAGAGGATACACGAAGTTTCCACAAGAAGATGTGCAAGAATAGACCATGCAGTAAGATGGGTAGGTGCAAAAATAATGGAACCACCGAGTTTCCATGGAGTAAATGATATAGAAACATTCTTGGCAAAGTACGAGGATGAAGTGTTAGAAAATCAAAGACTCTTAGCACTAGATATAACACTCAAGGCCACACCTGCAAGATGGTGGGGTGCACACAAAGAAATAATCAAGGATTGGTACCAATGCAAGTGGTTACTGTGCATAAGGTTTGGTGCAGAACATAAAATAAACCAACAACAAAAGTATGATGGAAAAGGGGCACCAACAGAACACTTGGAGAAGTGCAGAGCATTGTGGAAAATGACACCCCCAAAGGAATGACCTCATCATTTTGTACACACATTAGGAGGCATACCAACAAAATGGTATACGGACCAGGAACTACGCAGAGGGACTGCGAGCTAGCCAGTATTGCAACATAAGTTTACAGTCACTTTCTCATTTGAGCATGAGAACCCCAACATAGAAGAAACACTCAAACAAATAAGAGGGGTGATATTCATTAAGGAACCATAAGTCGAACTCATTTTTGGAACAGGGGCATACCCAGGGTTCAACGCTTAACAATGCACCAGCAAAACCCCGAATACCGACCCTTTCGGCAACACCTACGAGGTGGGCGAAGTCTCATCTGAGGTAGACGCAGGGGGGGTTATAGGACGTAGGTGTCTATAACCAAGCTGGGACACAGATCTGTGAAAATAACACTTCGCAGGATATTATGTTAATGCTTAGGAAGTGACATACATTAGTTCATTAACCTTATGAACATCGCAGAACATATCTAAGATATATCTAGCGCAATAACAACAAATATTAAGCACTTCAACCACTTGGCACTTAACACTCTGAATCAGATCTAGCGTTCTAACATAAGCACTGCATTTAAGCAACACATACATATTTGTTACACATCTAATCTAAGAACTAAGAAAAACATAATAGATATAACATTGCAAAAAGCAAACCATAAGATACCAGATGTACATGGTTCACCCGAGTGTGGGGTTACATCCACCAACCGCTTCGCCTCTTTATTATTCATTAGTATTTTACATTCAGTTACTCCTCTGCACTAAGCCATAGAGTCAAGCTTCGCACCAGACATGAGATCTGCGCACTGAGCACCAGATCCTGGTTCCAAAAACTAGATTAAGGCACAGAGCCACTCTCTATCAATTACAAAGCCTTAACACACATTCATTCGCTTGCAAAAATGCACTCGAACCATTTTCACTTAGCTCCCAAAACGTCTACTTCTACCATACATTCTTCTTTATTTATACTTTTACAAACCATTACAATAGGGCCAAACATGGGAAAACCCCATGGGCCGACATCCCATAACCCATTACAAAAACCCTAAAGAACCCCTTATTGGGTCCACATAGCACTAAACAAAAAAAGTGAGATCTGCGATCTCAGCTCCTCCTGGGTGCTCCTTCCTTGACCAATGTGTCAAAGTCCAAAAGTGGGCCAACTTTGACCAAGGTTTCCTCAAAACTTGGTCGAGGGCCAACAAGCCCCCAACACTCACCTGTGACTCATCCCGAGTCACTCAGGTGCAGACAACACTTCTTCATAGGCCTCGAGCTTAACTCAAGCTACCTCGACTTGCTGCTTCACCTGATCCTCCTGCTCAGCGATCTCCTGGATCGTCTGCTTTGTAACAGGCCCTTCTAGGTCCCATTCTACTGTTGCAACCACTTGATCCAATTGTGAGCCCTGTCCATCAATATCTTCTAACACCTTGCAAGCTTCGTCCTGCACAGGTTGTAGCTTCTACGTCACTTCCATTACCCTACCCTGGAGGGAAATAATCTATTACTGTATTGTGCGTTGCTCCTGGGATCTCTTCATTCTTTCTACCGCAGTGAGAAACTTCATCTGTGCCTGCACATAAAATGCCTTCATCAATGTAAATATGTCCGTTATGGTGCGATATCAACGTCCAAAAGTGGTCCATCAGCCCATAAATTCATTTTCTAACTGTTCCAGAGTGTCATTGTAACGGTCGAGGTGACTCCAACGGTCATATAACTTCACCAGGGCAAAGTGCCATTCTGCACGGTCCTACTGTTCTAGCGAGGTTCAAATCCTATGAACCTGCCTCCTGCGAGGTTCTAGTCTGTGAAGTATTCCATCTGGTCTCTGTAGCTTCTTGTAGCTTTTCCAACTTATCTTTCTTTTTATTGTGCTTCCTTTCCTTCTTCCCTATGATCTATGTTTCTCTAACTATTTCTGGAATCCTCTATTCATTCTTATTCTTATTTTCTCCTAGCGCAGTGACTTCGCACTATTGAGGTGCCCTCAAAGGGTCTAAAGTTGATATCCATTTTATTAACACATCCTGAGTAGACATAGATAGTTTCCTCAAGCCTTCTTGCATTCTTTCAACCTTGACAACTGATTCTCTTTCCTTCTGTCCCTCCCGCGTTGTTACTTTGCTCTGTTGCTTTGACTTATCCTCTCGTTCTTCTATTAGTCGGTCCATTTTCCTAGCTATGAAATCCCTTAGTTCTTGCTTTTTCTTTTCTATGGCTTCTTCCTCTGCTTTCCTTCTGATTTGATCCTTCTCAATCCAAGTCTTACTTAACAAAAGTGGGAAAGGGGTGTTGTCCCTAACAAATTTAATGACTTCAAATTCTTCTTCAATCGATGTTCCCTCAATAATAATAGGTATATTAGTAATTATTCCACATAGGGTTATCATCTTTCCCTTAAACAAGCCTATCCTTCCTAACGAAGGTATCACAATAGGCTTTCCCCAAAATTTCCAAGTTCCTTCTGTCATAATATTCACTTGTGTTTCCTCATCCAAGACACATTCTATGTTGAAGTCTTCTATTCTTTCACTTATGCGTTGTTTTACTTTCAGGATCTCTGGTAAACTAACATCTTTGTGAACATTCATCATTTCTTTCAATAGTACTAATGTATTCTAAACTTCCTTTGGTTATTTCTCTTTATGACTCTCTAACATGCCCTTAGTCTCTTGACTTCCTTCATAGTTTTCTTGTCTCATGTTCATTCGTTCAACTTTAGCAATCATCTTTGGACAATCCTCAACCTCATGACCAATAATCTTACAACAAAGGCAAATAGGACTTGCGCTAGGGAATTCCTTAGCAAGATGTCCCGACCTTATATAGTTATAACACAATGTCAATCCTCTTTTTCTTTTGAATGTTCCCCAACTTCTTCTGTACTGCACACTAGGATCATAGTGCTGGACGTGGAATCTGCAAAAAAACATTCTAGGTTCATGCGCCCACTTGTTAGTCCAAAAAAAATTTCTATGCATAGGAATAACATATCTTTCTTCATTTCCATTAAATTTACTCAAATCAACTCTTTCTTTCAACTGTGCCCTAGCCTTCAGACTAGGACAAAATCTATTAAACATACTTAGGTTCATACTTTCAAAACAAAAAAAATTCACTTATCTTACTCTTGTCAAAGCACAAAGCTTTACCTCTTTTCAGATCTTACCTCTTTCTTCAGATCATATTTATTTCTTAGCACAAATCTTCAGAAGTCAAGTAGAGTACTACACACTTCAGCAGCAGATCTACGCACAAAGATTATCTTTTCTTTACTTAAGTTCCCAACAATCACAATTTTAGGTCGTGACAATAGAACCATTTGTTGGCACAGGGGAAGACCCGAGGTTCAATGCTTAACAATGCACCAACAAAACCCTGACTACTCACGTTTTCATAAACACCTGCGAGGCATGCAAAGTCTCACCCGAGGTAGAAGCAGGGGGGGTTACAGGATGCAAGTGTCTGTAACCAAGATGGGACACAGATTTGTGAAAATAAAACTTCGCAGGATATTCTGTTAACACTTAGGAAGTGACATACATTAGTTCATTAACCTTGTTAACATCTCAGAACAAATCAAAGATATATCTAGCGCAGTAACAACAAATATTAAGCACTTTAACCACTTCGCACTTAACACTCTGAATCATATCTAGCATTCTAACATAAGCATTTCATTTAAGCAACACATACATATTCTTTACACATCTAATCTAAGAACTAAGCAAAACATAACAAATATAGCATTGCACAAAGTAAACCATAAGACACCAGATGTATGTGGTTCACCCCAATTTGGGGCTACGTCCACCAACCACTTCGCCTCTTTATTATTCGTCAGTCTCTTACATTCAGTTACTCCTATGCACTAAGCCACATAATCGAGCTTCACACCAGACATGAGATCTACGCACTGAGCACCAGATCCTCCTTCCAAAAACTAGACCAAGGCACACAACCACTCTCTATCAAGAACAAATCCTTAACACACATTCATTCCCTTGCACAAAGCCACTTAGACCATTTTCACTTAGCTCCCAAGACCTCTACTTCTACCATACATTCTTCTTTATTTATACTTTTACAAACCCTTACAATAGGGCCAAACATGGGAAAACCCCATGGGTTGACATACCATATCCCATTACAAAAACCCTAAAGAACCCCTTACTGGGTCCACATAGCCCACAAAATAAGTGAGATCCACGATCTTAGCTCTGCCTAGGTGCTCCTTCCTTGGCCAATGTGTTGAAGTCCAAAAGTGAGCCAACTCTAACCAAGGTTTCCTCAAAACTTGGTCAAGGGCCAACACTCATAACAAAGGAACAACAACGAAACAGACGTACAATGAAAGAATTGTTGTCATGCTACCATGTGCAGGAAGAAGCACCAAATGAAGATGATCCGCGCGATATTCAGATCGAGGAAGCGAAAGGTGAAAGAGAAGTGGAAGGTCCACCTCTAGAATCATAAGTAATTGTTGCACCGATCAAGGTGAAGAAAGTCAACATTGGGACAGTCGAGAATCCAAAAATGGCCAACATTGGAGACTACTAGGATGAGTAGACAATAGAAATCATAACAGAGTTACTACGTGAGTACAACGACCTATTCCCCACAAAATTTATAGAAATGAAGGGCATAGCGGGAGGTCTAGGTGAAATGAAGATACCACTAAGAGCTGAGGCAAGACCAATCAGGCAACGACGATACAGAATAAATCCGATCTATAAGCAGAAAGTCAAACCTAATATCGATAGAATGCTCGAAGCCGGCATCATAGAACCTGTGGATGAATTAGAATGGATAAGCCTGATGGTATTTCAGAAGAAAAAACAAGGCAGGATAAGAATATGCGTCGACTTGAGGAAGTTGAACGATGCATGCCTACATGACTCGTTCTCGACACCTTTCATCGATGAAGTGTTGGATAATGTAGGAGGACACAAATTTTACTCATTCACTGATGGATTCTTAGGCTACCACTAGATCAAGATAGCACAAGAAGACATATACAAGACCACGTTTGCTACATAATGGGGATCATACGAGTACACAGTCATGTCGTTTGTACTAAATAATGCACCAACAATATTCTCTAGAGTAGTCATAGCTACATTTAAGGAATTTAATCACCATTTTCTAGAGGTATACATGGACGATTGGACAGTCTATAGTCTTTTGAAATACCATGTAGAGGTCTTGTGGCTAATGTTAGAAATATGCAGGCAGTGCCAGATATCATTAAACATCAAGAAGTGTATTTTACGAACACCGTTTGGGATACTATTAGGTCATATAATATGGAAGCAAGGTTTACTAGTAGATCATGTAAAGATTGCAGTAATCGTTAACCTGCCACCACCAAAAATAGTTCATCAACTAAGAGAAACATTGGGACACACATGATACTACATAAAATTTATCAAAGGGTACACACAGATCACCATGCCAATGAAGAAACTGTTAAGGAAAGACACAAAGTTTCAGTGGAATGAATATTGTCAACACAATCTGGATACGCTGAAAGCAAAGATGATTACAACACCAATACTAGTATTTCCAGACAGGGAGAAGACATTCCACATACATGTAGATGCATCAGCCATAGCACTTGGAGCTATTTTGGCGCAACCAATAGCAGGAGAATTGGATCATCCAATAGAATTTTCTAGAAGAAAAATGTCAGAATCAGAGAAAAACTATAACACTACAGAGAGAGAAGGCCTAGCTATGGTATACACACTTGAGAAATTTAGACATTACTTACTGGGAAAAAAATTTAATATGGTCACAAATCATTCAGCTCTTAAGTACCTAGTCAACAAGCCAGTGTTGGGGGGGAGAATCTGTCGATCGTTACTCCTATTTCAAGAATTTTATTTTGAAGTAAAAGTCAATCCAGGGAAACTGAACGCAGGACGTGACCATCTATCAAGGGTCTCGAACAGAGAGGAACCTACAAGCTTAGAGGACAACTTTCTGGATGCATAGTTATTTTCATTTCAGATCACCGATGAATACTTTGCATACATTATCGAGTACTTAAGTAACGGTACTATGCCACAGGAATATAACACCACGCAGAAGAAAAACTTGGTAGTCCAGGATGCAGACTATCAGCTGATTGCAGGACACTTTTACAAAATGGGCGCAGATAGCATTTTGCGAAGATACATGCTAGAACACGAAAGACCAAGGATTTTAGTAGAGGCTCATGAGGGAATAGCAGGAGGACACTACGCAGGAAAAGCTACTTTGCAGAAGGTATTGTGTGCACGACTATGGTGGCCGACCATTCACAGGGAATCAAATGAGTACTGCGAGCGATGCAATGTCTGTCAGATGGTTGGTAAACCTAATCGAAGGGACAAGATGCCATTGTGACCACATGTAACTTTGCAGGTATTTTACAAATGGGAAATAGATTTTGTGGAACCAATTAACCCACCAACAAAGAGGACATGAGAAAAGTACATTATCACTGTGACAAAATACCTGACAAGATGGCCAGAAGCAGCACCAGTCAAAGACTGTAGCACATAAACAAAAACACACTTTCTATTTGAACATGTGATTATTGGATTCAGTTGCCCAAGAATTTTGATGAGTGACCAAGGAACTCGCTTCATTAACAACACTATTAAAGCTATGACCAAGGAGTTTGAAGTCCACCATCAAAATAGTACACCATATCACCCATAGGCAAATGGAACAGTAGAAGCATTTAACAAAATCCTTGAGAATGCACTGACGAAGATCTGTAATGTAAACAAGGATGATTGGGACCTAAAAATACCAACAGTATTGTGGGCATATAGGACCACATGCAAGAAATTGACATGACACATGCCATTCAGACTGGTATATGGACAAGAAGCAGTGGTGCCATTAGAATTTCAAGTGCCCAGTTTACGCATAGCAATGATTATGAACATGACATAACGAGGCACAGTATAGGACATGTTGAATCAACTAATGATCATGGAAGAAGATAGGATCCTAGCAGTGTTCCACCAACAAGTTCAGAAGGCAAGGGACAAAGCTTGGAGTGACAAACATATCAAGAGGAAAACTTTCAAGGAAGGAGACTTAGTGTTGATGTATGAAAGTAAATACATTTAGCACCCAGGAAAAATAAGAATGCAATGGTTAGGACCATACAGAGTACATACTATCATAGGTGGGGGAGCAATACAGTTGAAGGAATTAGGAGGTGCAGAACTCAGAGGATCTATCAATGAGAGTCAGTTGAAGCTATACAAGGATAGTCGACCACCCG
>ML779745.1:657701-678754 GCA_009831015.1 Picea engelmannii | reverse complement strand
TACAACAAAATAAGCGCTAAGTGATGAAGGATAGCAGAATTGAATGCCAAAAAATGACTGACGAGATGTCGCATTAATCACGCCAACTAGAGACGACAGGGAAAGTAATGGAAAGCACGAAGGAGCCAGAGGTTCATTGAATCCATAGTACAGGTATCATCTTCGACAAGCTTCACACGATGACCATACAAAGAAAGGACGTGGGAGAAAAACGCTTATTGTGAAGTTGGAAAAGGAAGAGAGAGATAGAGAATACGAAGCATAGAGGGAAGTTTACAAAGGTTATAGAGGCTACTGAGTTCGATGAACGATAAGTTTTTACCACCATGGCACCACCTAAACAAGGGGAATCGAGCCAGACAGCCAAACAACCCGAAGTTAGGACTAGAGCACAAATGTTATCGCAGGGAGATAAAAAAAAACCATCTCCTTCGCCATAAGTCGTTAATGTGGACGAAATACCATCGCCAGACGTAACACTAGTATGCACCACATGCATTGAGGAAGAAACCCAGAAGACAACACCTGTGGGAATGGAGATCAATAGGCCAAAAGAGTGGAAAGGCCAACATAATGAAGATGAAGGTAGCCAAGTGCAACCAAAAAACCCTATAGGAGCCCTGAGAGGTAATGGAATAGATTCAAACCAGGAAGAAATGGTTGTTCCAGAAGAATCACAGACAACCATGTCAGAACAACCACATGAGGAAGAAATGGAGTATGTCACTGGCCGACCAGAGCAGGTTGCCAAAGAACAAATAATGGAGGCTGGAACCTCGATCCAGCCACCACAAAGAAAGGACAAGCAAAAGGTGCCTAGTTCACCGCGTAGACAACCTACCACAACAATTGTTTTGTCACGCATATGAGAAGAGTACGTATAAAAGCAGATTTGCTAGGTTATGTAGAAAAATTAAGGTACTCACACCATGATGTAACAGACACGGAAAAGTTCCCAGAGTTCACTAAGCAAGTCTACCTACAAACTGTGGGTGTATATCCCTTTGGGGAACTGATTCATCAACCAGTCTAGTGGGCAACAGGACTAGAAAAAACTAGGATTTTAGGTCTGTTGGACCTCCCACACTTTGGCAGAGGCCACTATACAAACAATTGCATCAAGAAGTTGATGGTGGTCACACATGGAGGAGATCTATGGCTGGACAAGCTCGTTTCAATAGACATAGATATCATTGCACACATCATAGGGCTGCCATCATGGGGCATGGATCCTGCACAGTTCCTCAAGGAAAAAACAAAGGATAAATCACTAGCTGAGGAGATGAACAAGAAATACGACACCAAAAGGGGGATGCGGAGAATCATTATCAAGCGGATTAGTGACATTGCGACAAGAATGGCCACAAAAATTATGGCCTGCAAGATACTCAGACGGGGGGTGCGTGAAAGAATACAAAGGCGCATAGAACACCTCCAGAATACATGATCATGGGCGATGATGCAAAAATGATAGCCCAAGTGGTTCAGGATCGCACATTCGATGATTTTGAGAATGTTGTGTGTCAAAGGGAAAGAATTGAAGAAGAGCTAGTAGACATGTGATAGCTCCTCTGGTAGATCAGGGAAACATAGGAAATCGACAATAGAATGGAAAGCGGGTTGTCAACATCACAAATATGAGGATAACCTGGAGCAAGTGAGCGAGACACATTTCAGACGATAGCACAGCTGAGTTCAATATTTCATGTCACATCCAACATGTTGCGCATGGATGATATTGTGGGGAAGACACCCCTAAGGGACTTGGCTCAGTTGCAGTTGGTATTGCCATAGATACCAACCAAGGCCCTATATAAAATGTAGGTCAGCGTTACACAAGAGGTACAATCTCATGCACACATAGATACAGCTGAACTGTAGTAGGTAAAAGATAAATGGGATGCGCTGGAAGTGGTATTCGAGCAGGCCAAGATTGAGACAAAGGAGGATAGGGAACGCGTGAAGGGACTGGAGAAGAAATTAGCCACAACCTATGAGAAAATTCCAAAGACCACATAGACGAATGAACTCACGGTAACAGAGAATATTGATCAAATTGTGCAGACAATCGATCAATACCAAAAGGATATCGAGAATCTCCAGGAGAAACTCACACCTACAACTACACCAAGAGTGAAGGAATGAAGGAGACAAGAGGCAACATAGAAGATATAAGAGATAGAATGAAAATTCCACGCAGCGGGCGACTTGTTCGACCAAGAAGTGCAGCTCTGGAGAATGCTGGAAGAGGATCATCAGGTCTAACAGTGGGACCAGGAAGGAGAAAGGATAAGTGCAGCTATCCAAGACCTCAAGAAGAGGCAAAATACAATGTCAATCACAGAGCGCGTCAAAGGGGAACAAGACATGAAGAAACTGCAGGCATAACTCATAACTGCTCAAACGCAGAAAAAGGAGCACCAGGCTCAAATGGAACCACTCCAGGAGCGAGAAATAGAGGTCATCACACAGGCAGAGGAAGCCAAGACATATATGGCACAAACCCAGGCAGAATGTGAAATATTGGTCAACGACGAGATTGCAGTGCAGGTATTGGATGCACTGAAGGAGAAGACCGTGCAGGCCCAAACACACACAACGAAGCTCAGGGAGAAGCTCCAAACAATCACAAGGGAGATCTATGAAGCACATTGTGG
Source organism: Picea engelmannii (assembly GCA_009831015.1). Classification (NCBI taxonomy): domain Eukaryota; kingdom Viridiplantae; phylum Streptophyta; class Pinopsida; order Pinales; family Pinaceae; genus Picea; species Picea engelmannii. Next base: position 676,097 of record ML779745.1, on the reverse strand, counting down.
TTAGGTGGCTCAAGATGAGCCACATGTTAGTGTTGGGGGCCTGTTGGAAGCAAGAAAAAGCGGAAAGAAAGGCTATTTTTGGAAAGAAAGGCATGTACGAGGAAAGTGACAACTGGAAGGAAGAGAAGAACATGCGCATGCAGGGAATACCTAACAATGTTAGGGTTAGGGTTTTTGTAATACATTGTAATGGTTGATGATACAAGAACATATAAATATAGATACCTAGGTCTCATAGAGGGAGATAGACACAGAGAGATAGAGAGTCGGGTTGTAGAGAGTCGATGGAGCAGAAATAAAGAGACCCGTTGAGGGATTTTGAAGAACCAATACTGTAATCCGATACCTTTTTGTAAGTTGTTGAGATATGGAGGAGCCATGAGGGTAGATCTTGAGGGTTATACCATAGGCTGAGGAGCCTGGTGCAATATAGTCTTCCTCATAATAGATCTCGACCCGACTGAGGGGAGTTGTAAAGCAGACGATGTTGTAGTTTTGGAACTACTATAATAGAAGAGCTTAAGAGCTAGATATTTGTGGACGTAGCCCAGGAGGGGGTGAACCGAGGTAAAACGTGTGCTATGTGATTGAATGCTTGTGTTTCTTTTACTATCTATGAGTAGCTATTAACAGAATGAATGAATGATATTACTACATTACATGCATAATTAGGAATAATAGTATATTGAATTAATAATCTAAACATAACCCCCAACGCATAATTCTTAGATCCCCACTCAATCCTAGACTGTAAACACTTGAGTATTGTAGTCACCCATTAAGACTTCTGACTATCGCGAGTGAGACTGCGCATTATACTCTATGAACTACGTTTCTTTGTGGTTTACCAGGAGGAACGATAGTTTTAGAGTCTTTTTTGGGACCCCAACAGACTTGAACCCTGGTTCAATCATGCTAAGGGAATAAACTCGATAAGTAAACCAACACAATGTATATGACATAAATATTTGGAACTACCAACAAAGGAACCCCTTTTCCTGGGGAACCTTTTGTTTTTCCTTCCTTTGGAAACGTTGGTCCTTCTTATATTGCCACATTGAGTCTTCCTGGACTCACTATCATGTTACCGTTATGGTTTTTTTCCACTACAGTAATCTCAAGTGCTTCTTGTCCTTCAAATGCAATCCCCTCACCCCAAGAACATCCACATCATGTTGACCCTTCACCTTCTTCACCCATTGCAGGACATGTTTGAAGCAATCAACTAGTTACTGTCAATCATACTAGTAATATTGATGAGGTTCACAAGCCTACCAAGACAACTCGCAAGCACAAATTCCCTTATAGGATTTGTAAGGGTGACCACCTTCTTAAGGATTGCCTTGTTATTACCAGGGATTTAGACATGTGGTGCACGAGTTCTAAACAACCCATGTCATTAGCCTCTGTAGGTCATGCAGGTGACAAACCATCAACTAGTGAAAGTAAAGTTGGGGAAAATAAAAGTAGAGTCAAGTTTTCTTGTAGGTTATGTGAAGGTAGTCATCGAACTCACCTTTGCACTCGTATGAATGAAGCCTCAAAATTGTTGGAAGACATGACTATTTCCCAGCCACAAATTCCAACTTCTTACCACAATTTTTCTCCCAACCCACTATTGGTTGATCAAGTGGTTGATCCGATCCCATCATTGGTTAATCCCACTATTCCCATGAAGAGTGAAGTCAAAGTGGTCGATATAGTTCTATCATCGGTTGATTCCACTCTAACCTTGAAGAGTGAAGTCAAAGTGGTCAATCTGGTCCCATAATCGGTCGATCTCACTCGTCCCTTGAAGAGTGAAATCCAAGTGATCGATCCAACCCCATCATCGATTGATCTTGATATCCCCTTAGAGAGTTCCATTCACCAAGTGATCGATCTGATCCCATCATCGGTCGATATCCCATCTTCGGTCGATCTCACTATCCCGTTAGAGAGTGAAGTCAATATCGCTCATGTTTTTCTTGATAATACTAATTATTCCATATGAGGGGGAATTTCTCCTTCCATTGTGGAACCCCTTCTAAGTAGTGAGGCCATTCTTTTCAATTTGCATGACCTAACTGGACCACATCTTCCTTCCTATGTTCCTTTATAAATCATTGTTCAGGTTTGTGGTAGGGATGTTCCTCAGACTATTGTCAACAAAGCTTCTTCCATTAGTATTTTATCCTCAACTACTTGGAAAGGTTTAGGTTGTCCTCATCTTATGTTAGTCACCTAGAATCTATTATCTTTTCACAAATGAACCACTGAACCTTTAGGGGTCCTTCTGCAATTTCCTGTTACTTTAGGAGGGAAATCTGTCTATATTGATGTTATGATAGTTCAAAACCCTTTGGATTTTACTTTTCTCATTGGGAGAGATTATGTATATGCTATGAAAGCTATCATGTCCACTCTCTTTCAAGTGATATCTTTCCCTCATAATGTAAAAATTGTGACTATTGATAAACTTTCGTTTGTTGTTCCTACTTTGATTTCTAGCCACCAACCTTCCCTAAATGGTCCTTATGTGCAAGTGGTATCACCCCCGCCACAGGTTAATTATGTGGCAATGTTTTCCATGCGTTCAACTTCAGATGAGAATGAGCCTCTCACTACATGGTCGAATTCTTTTTACTTATATCTAGTAGTGGACATGGTGATCTCTTTGATAGGGCTATTAGAACCTAATTTGCTTACCCCTATTACGGCCCTCAACATGTATTACTTCCATAGCGTTATTCTTCCATCCAACGAAGATCTCCCGGAAGCCATGATCAAGGTAGGTCCCTTGACATGCATTCCTTCTAGGGAGTTTTCCTCTTGGAAGACATGGTCAAGAAGAGGTTGTGAGAATATTTCTCTTTTATGTGTCAAGCTCGTTAAAAAATGAAAGATAGAGTTATGAGAATAATTTTTCTTCTCTATGGAAATCTGAAACAGAGTTCTGGGAATTGAACCCAGAGGTTATGAGCATAGTTATTTTCCTGTGTCAAGCTCGTTAAAAAATGAAACAGATTCTTATGAGCATAGTTATTTTCCTGTGCTAAGCTCGTTAAAAAATGGAACAACTTCCTCTCCCGTTCATTCAAGTCCTTTGTTAGAGATCATACCTAAACCTTCCTTTCATCCACCTGGTTCAGTTGATCTTCTTTCTTCATCCCTCTCTGTTGAACATTTTCCTATTAGTAACCACGAGTCTATTTCAATATAGAAATTGGCGATAGGAGAAGAGTCGATGAATGAAACAAAGCTTGGGGGGCATGTCTCCAGCCTCGTGTTATCATGCTAGATTTAAGCCACTAGTTTCTAAAGATGGGGGTGAAGTACCAACCAACCATGGGTATCCTCCCTCAAAACATTTGGACATTATGTTGGGAATATCTGAGCACAATTAGTTTTTGGTTTTAAGATCATTAAACAATGAAACTGGTTCTGAGCATAGTTTATTTTCTAGTTTCAAGCTTGTAAAAAAATGAAACCTACCTAAGCATAGTTTTACTTTGTTTTAAAGTTTGTGTAAAAATGAAACCAATCTCGAGCTTAGTCTTTGTTCTTTCTCGTGCCCATAAATACATGAGAATAGGTCACCGAGCTCGTTCTTTGTTCTTTTTCATGCTCGTAAATACATGAGAATAGGTTACCAAGTATATTTTTATCACTTTTTTGGAATCGTAAAAGCTATACGAAAAAGGAACCCTTTGGAGTCTCCTTTAATCTCTTTTTAGACTTACTAAATGTGAAAATATTTCCAAGTGATCTCATTGTCTTTCATGCTCGTTAAAGTGAATTAGAAAGCATGTCTATCAAGCGATCGTTTATCTCTTTTTCGGTCTCATCAGACTATTTATGAAAAAGGAACACCCTGACCATCTTAGTTAGGAGAGTTCTCATGAGAATTATTTTATACTTTTTCGGGATTAGGAGACTAAAATTACGAAAAATTCCATCTAGATTATTCTTTAATATATTTTCAGACTCTCTAATTATGAAAAATCCATCGAGTTTATCTTCTCTGGACTCGTAAAAATTTACATTGAAGGACCCATATGGGATCGAACCCTTACTTCTTCCTATTCATTAAACATGGGAAGAGGGGCTAATCAAAGATGATTTATATCGAGCATATGTTATCCTCCTTAATATCATTAAACAAGAAAGAGGTACTCACCAATCATGGTTGGGGGGGGAATTCTGAAAGTGGGTCAAGTTTTTGAAACATTATGGAAGTTGCTTGTCATCCTTGAACATGACACCTGTCTACATTATGTCGTACAGTTGGGTAATCCATTTGTCTCTGAGTCATTCAAATTAAATGTGTCATCATACTCATTTGACTCATTCGAAGAGAACCTTTGCTTGTCATCACGCTCTATGCATCGTCATACTCTTTTGACTCCTTCGAAGAGAACCTCTAGTTTTCGTCACATGATGGTGGTCATCACATCATGTTTGGATCCTTTCCTCATTGATTCAAATGATTCCAATTCAATTTTAATGCCACCCAATGTTCAAGGGAAGTATCAACCTTAAAACCACTCTGCAGTATTCATACCCATGTTAGTCTATCCCCATTTGATCCATCACTATTCATCACTATCCTACATTTGTTTCGTGTCATTGGTGGGGGATACATCATGGCCCTCCTTCGACGAGTCTATTCTTATTGACTTCAACACATTATCCATGAATCAAACATAGAAACCAATTAGTAGCTTGGAGCCTACATGCATCAATTGCAAGTTTCCTTGCTTTTGACAGTGGGTTTATATCATTGACCTCTGATCGAAAGATTCCACCGAGTTTTCAAATTCAACTCATTAATTCACACCCATTGGACTGTACTATGGTACCTTGGGAGTCATTGACATCACTGATGATTTCCCTCGCACTTGTTAATGATATACATTAATGACCGGTAATCAAGTGATTTCTACCATGTTCAACATCAAGAAATATATTCACATGGCTAGAATCGTACAATTTTGGGATCAGGATGAAGACCCTGGGTTGGGAACTCGTTATGTTATTTTCTTTGTCCAAGTTACGTTGGAGATAATTTGACACTACTATACATACTATCACATAGATCCACTTTGTATTGGTCTGTGGCTATGTTGTTTTTTCATATCGTAGCTCCACAGTATATACTTTTGCGACTACGACTTGATTAAGTCATGGAGATATGGATCCACATTGTATGTTTGGTGGCCATATCCTTAGTCAGTACTTTCATGGATCCCCAGTGTATTGGTCGATGACCATGTTTTGAGTTAGATTGTACCAAGCACGGGTATTCCTACCTCAAGATGATTCATATATATATATATATTGATTGATGTTTGTTTGCAACTTCCATCCAACTCTTCTATTCCAACACCAATCACATATGTAAAATGTTTCAGCCATCAATGTTTCTTATGACCTTGCATTTTAGGGAAAAATCTGTTATACATAAAATTTGCACACTGCCTAGTGTCATACTAAGTGTCACACTTATGTCACTTTTTCATTAAGCATCGCACTTATGTACAGTTGCATTTTTTATTGTCATAATTCCAAAACAATACTTTCCCGAGTGTCACTGTTGGCCGTTGACCAAGTTTTGAGGAAACATTGGTCATGTTTGATCATTTTTGGGACTTCGACAGGATGGTCGAAGATGGAGCACCCAGGCGGAGCAGAGATCACGTGATCTCACTCATTTTGCGGGCTTGTGGACCCAACAAAGGGTTTCTAGGGTTTATGTAACGGTTATGGGATGTCGACCCATGGGGTTACCCATGTTTAGGCCCTTTTGTAATGTATAAATAAGAAGTAGCTAAGCAATGTGAGAGGTAGTGTTAGCTATGTGCACAATATGTTTGGCTTAGTGCAAGAGATTGGAAGTTTCTTTATGCAATCTGGCTTTGTAAAGTAAGGCTTTGTGCTATTAAGGAGTTGGATCTGTGCCTTGACCTGATTTTGAGGAAGGTGGATCTAGTGCGCTGTGCGTAGATCACCTGTCCAGTGCGAAGTTGGGCTCTATGGGTTTGTGCACAGGAGCAGAAGAATGTAAGAAGATAAAAGAATAATAAATAAGAAGAAGAAGTTGGTGGACGTATCTCCACACTAGGGTGAACCACGTATATCCTGCATTAATGTGCTTTGTGCAATGTTGTGATGTTTTTTATGTTGTTTATCTCTTAGTGTATTGATATTTATATATGTTGGATGGATGTACGGATGCTTAGTGCTATATTGATGGTAAATGAATGATAGATCTGATCTAATTCTATGTGCTAAGTGATGGAAAGTACTTGATCTGTATTGTTACTGCGCTGATATGTAATAAGGGTTTAATCTACGATGTGAATAAGGCTCAAGAACTAATGCATGTTGTTGGATAAGTGCTCTGTTAAGTATTGTAATCATAGATATTTGTCCCAACTTGGTTGTAGACACTTGAGTCGTACAACCCCCCTACCTCTACCTCGGGTGAGACTTCAACTGCTTCACAGGTGTTGCCGAAAGGGCCGGTAGTTAGGGTTTTGTTGGAGCACTATTGAAGCGTTGAACCCTGGGTTTTCCCCTGTGCCAACAAATAGTTCCGTTGCTGGGACCTGAAACTGTGATTGCTAGGAATTGAAGAAAAGAAATCTGTGTGTGTAGATCTGTTGTTGTAGTGCACAATATTCTACTTGACTTGTGAAGCTCAGTGCTAATAAAGGAACCAGATCTGAAGAAAGAAGGTAAGATATTAAAGCTTTGTGCTCTGGTAAAGGTAAGATAACTGGAATTTTTTTCTTCGAAAGTATGAATCTAGGTATGTTTGACAGATTTTGTACTAATCTAAAAACTAGGGCACAGTTAGAAGAAAGAGTTAATCTGAATAAATTTGATAGAAATAAGAAATAGAGAAAGATATGTTATTCCCATGCATAGAAAGAATTTTTGGACTAATAAGTGGATGCAAGAACCTATAAGGAATTTTTGCAAATTGCAGGTCCAACACTGTGATCCCAGTGCGCAATACAGGAAAGACTGGGGATCGTTTAAAAGAAAGAGAGGATTGACACTGTGTTATAATTGCAGAAGATCGAGACATATTGCTAAAGAATGCGTTGGTATAGGCCCTCTTTGTCTTTGTTGTAAAGCTATTGGTCATGAGGTTGAGGATTTCCCTAGGATGATTGCTAAAGTTGAAAAGATGAACATGAGACAAGAAGACTATAAAGAAGGTCAAGAAACTAAGGATATGTTAAAGAATCATACAGAAAAAAAGTCAGAGACTATGTTAAAATAGTTAAAAGAATAAATGGATGATCATAGAGACATCAGTTTACCAGAGATCCTGAAAGAAAAACAGTGCATAGTTACAAGAATAGAAGACTTCGACATAGACTGTGTATTGGATGAAGAGACACATGTGAATATTATGCAAGAAAGCACTTGGGAAATTTTGGGAAAGCTTGCTATGATACCTTCATTGAGAAGGATAGGCTTGTTTAAAGGAAAGATGATAACCCTATGTGGAAGAGTTACTAATATACCTATGATTGCTCATGAAACGTCAACATAAGAGGATTTTGAAGTTATTAGGTTTGTTCAGAACAACGCCCATTTTCCACTTTTATTAGGAAAGACTTGGATTAGGAAGGATCAGATCAGAAGGAAAGCAGAGGAGGAAGACATAGAAAATAAAAAGCAAGAACTAAGGGATTTCATAGCTCGAAGAATATATCGACTGATGCAAGAACGAGAAGTTGATTCGAAGCAGCATAACGAAAGAGAAGTAGTTGTCAACCTTGAAAGAGCGCAAGAAGGGTTGAAGGAACTATCCATGCAAGAAAAAAGTATGTCCACCCAGGACCTAGTAAAAAAAGAGGTATTATCTCTGAACCCTTTGAAAGGACATCAGCAGTGCAAAGTCACCATGCTAAGAAAATATAAGAATAAGAATGGAAAGAGGAATCCAAAGACTCGGATCACAGGAAAGAAGGCAAGAAATCTTAGAAAGAAGAAAGAAAATTTAGAAAAACTACATGAAGTTCCAGAGAAGACTTCGTAGGAGGCAAGTTTGAAGAACTTGAACCTCGTTGGAATAACAGAACCACGCAGAATGATACTTTGCCACGATGAAGGTATTGACCGTTGGAGGTGCCCTGACTGTTAGAATAACCCTCCAGAACGGCTATAAATGCAGTTATTTCTAGAAAGATCATCATTGATCCATTGAGACCATGCCATAACAGATGCATTCGTATTGATTAAGGCATTCCTACCCATTGGAGGAACCCATTATGATGTTGCTTATTTAACCCATTGAACGCTACACGGGGACCACTTTTTGCAAACCGTGATATCCGAGATAACAAAGAATCCATTGTATCATGTTTTTCTTTCTAGACCTTGCCATTTGCTTGATTACCTCGTTTGTCTGTTCACCTACCCGAGTTATTTGATTACGAGTGTGCATGTTGGGCGAACGTAGCACAATAGAGAAGTCTGTGGAGGAAATACTTGTAGACCTCATGACTGAGAGAGTCATGTCTGTGGGAATCAAGGCATCATCGACTGGTGGATTGCAAGCATCCCCATTGACTGGATGATATTCTGGATACACTACTAGGAAGTGAAGCAAGCACCACGACAATCTGGCTAACGCAAAGTAGATCCCATCGGTCTTTCCAGACTACATCGCGCCTTTGGATGGCACGGTTAACCGCGATATCATCCCATGGGATTTCGAATACACGTTGATCATTGTGTACCTCCTGAAGGGGATACATGCAGTTGGACCCCAACTAGGACATATTCCAGCTTTAAATAACAACGAATTCAACCTCGGAGACCGGAAGAACTATGTGATGCTCATGCCGCATCGGTATTTGATGAAGACAACTGGGAAGAAGCAACGCATAGTCTCCCAGCCATGGATAAAGTAGCTCGTGCAATCAACAATCCTAAACGTGATGAAGATCCCTCGCTTTGGACGACATCAGGAGGTTAACACCTGCGTTAAAATCCTCTTGTTGTGCTATCATGGAGGCTATCTATGGCTCAATAGGTGTGTCATTGTGGATCCGACGTTGATCCACCTCATCACAGGACTGAGCATACAGGGGCCAGACCCTCAACATTTCTACCCAGGGAAGGCTGGAGATCGCTCCTTGGCACAATGCATAAAGGAAGACTATGGTGATGTAGAGAAGGGAAAGCGAGGCTACAAGGTAGCTTCCATTCAGGATGACGCAATGCGACTAGCTTGTCCACTTATATCTAGTAAGCTCATCAGAAAGAACCTTTCGACGCAGGTCACTGGATTTGTAGTAGACCTAGCAGGGAAGTGCGTCAAAGGAATGCAAATGAACTGGGTGAGCTACCTTGTCAACGAGTTGGAGAAGGACTGCTTCGAAGCACAAGATCAGGTATATGAGTTTCATTTCAGTTGGATACTAGTACTGATCGCCTTTGTCACTTGGCAGATGCCGGAAGGAGCGACATTGCTTGAATTTGAGCCATCAGAGCCATTGGCCACAAGGTTATCCACCTTGTGGTAAATGAATGATATGGCGAAGCAATGGAAATCAAATGCAGTGTTCCATGCTTACTACCTACAACTGAAGCATGCTATTGAAGCATTCCCACAAATGAACCAGAACACATTGCATCAGTACAGGCCACTAGGGAAGTTCTGCACAAATCGACACTTTATCTACATCACCGTGCGCAGGGATGAAAGCAAGGAGGAACTACAGTCCTACTATAATTTGAACGATGAATACATGGAAGAGATCACTAAGGAATGGACAACAAAGTTCCTTGTACCAGTCATGTTATCACTATGACAATATTTAGATCAAGATATAACAATTTCGGAAATTTAGCGAAATTATATACCACAGTAGAGGCATGATAGTTTAGGGGGGTGGGATATATCCAATGACATATAGAAAAATATAGCAGAGGCGGGAAGGGAGTAGCTCGACGGATCATCGATTTTGAAGAATCCCAGATCCCCGGTTAAGGCCCACATCGGGTCGACAAATAGCATGGAACTTAATTTCGCGAGGGCGGACAGGGGAAAACCATTGTGGTTTTGATGGGGAACGCATGGTGCTCTTACACATGCATCGGGGAAGAAAATGGATTGCTTGAAACCACCTTTCCCACGTCCCCGATGTCACATGGTTTAAAATGTCACATCAATAACTTGTGGTAAGGATGGCAGTTAGTCAAATCATCCCACATCACTGGTCTAAGTACTTTCCCATATGACATATCAAAAGGACGCTGTCACATAACTAACTCGAAGCTCATCATTCAAAATGGATTGATGAAGTGTGGCACACCAACGTACTATGTCAGTAATTCATGATTAAAATGCAAAGACTATCAATCCCAGATATGAATCGTTTTATCCTACTCTAGGAAATTGCCATCTTATGCATATGAAAAACAAGCTCGACCTGTGTTGATTTCTTGAGTCCTATAAATTCAAAGGGTGGAAAAATCGCGGTCTCTGCAAAGTTTGAAAGGTATGGATAACACTCATCAGATGGTGTCTGGTGTGACTAGGTTCTCAAATAATGTGCCAAGCTTGTTAATAAGTAAGAAAGAAAGATGGGTCATGCAGATACTGGAAACTAAATTTCATACCGAACCAACAACTGAGATAGAGTCGGGGGTCATATTAAACCTTGTTATGAGGGATCTCATCATAAATGAACACATGGACAACACCTACAATCTGGCCGCAAAGAGGAAAAGGAGAAAAAGTTGGAAGACAGAGACCAAAACCGAGATTATAGAGAGCGTCAGAGAAAATATCGCTTGGTTGAGTACCCTAGAGGAGGAAATCGCCAAGATGAGGTAAATCCTCAGGTAAATTTAGGTACATTTCATAAATTTTTGGACAGATGGCGGCCTAAGAAAAGGGAGTCCTGATATGACAGACCTGTTACTAATGGTCCCTTTAAAATAGGATAACTATTATTCCTTTTTGTAACTTGTCTCTATTTTAGAATTATGAGGAAGTCAGAACGTTTTAAATTCCACGAGAAAATCCTCTGTATATGTTTGGTCTCGAGGGTATAGAAATCATGGAGAAAAGAGGAGTCTGCCCTCTGTGCAGGAAAAATTTGTAAATCTCTGGGGCTGGAATGAATACATGAATGGAAAGGCAGATTTTGGACTTTTTACGAAAAAATTCTAACTGGTGGTGTTATGAGTCTCGTTTTCTTTCATAGTGTGTGATTCCTGTTATTTTGCATTTCATTTTTTCTTTCCTCTGTCTAAATTGAGAAATTAAAGGTCCAAAATTCATTATTCAATGCTCTCAACTTGGCAATTTAGACTATGTTTATCTCTTTCAAACCATTTCAGAATTCATTACTATAATGCTCTGGTATAGTTGTGTGTTTCCTTTCTTCTTATACCACCTAAATTTTCAAGTATAAACTCAGAAGTCACTTCCTCCTTTAGCCTTTTCCTCTTGATAGTTTTTATGATTTGGAAATACATCCTACATTCGTGACCCCATAGCCCAAAGGTTATCTTCATTTCTTCAACAATTTTATTAAAACCCCCCAAAACAAACCAAATCTAACCACCGAGTGCCATAGATATATCAAGTGACATGAGAGAGCCCTCTCTGAGTTGAGCAGGCTAGTGCCTCAGCTCTAAAGTGGGTTGAAACAGTTACCTCTGTCATTTGTCTATTCAGCCAGGAAAAATTTACAGAGTGCTAACATTCTGGCGCCGTTGCCGGGGACGAATTTGAAAAATTTTCCCTGGGAAGAATGACATGGTTGAGTTCTAAGGTCTGAGAGTAGTACACAATTAGGCACATATTGGATGTATTCCTTCTTTGGCGACTCCACATCAGTTTGAAGGTGACTCCACTGATAAAATAATCATGAATTTACAAAAGGTGACTCCACTCTCAATACTTCAAGCGCAAGACAGAGACTTCACTGAAATATGAGACCCCTTGACAGGGGCGAGGAAAAGCATCATGAAGGAGAACATGTACTCAAAATGGGACCTCTTCCAAAGCATTTTACTTTTCATTTTAAGTTACCTCTGCTCCTTCCTTGAACATGCCAAAATGTTTTTCCTTTACCTATTGTATTTTAATTATGATCATGAAAGACTTGCAATTATATTTCCTCCTCTCTACGTTGCACATGCATACCCTCACCTTGTCGTTGGTTTTGATAAAAAGTTTCCACCTGGGCCACGCAATGAAAATGACCAAGTTGATGAATCCCATGAGACCCAGGTTGATATTTCTTCCACAGTTCTTGGTCCAACACCCCCCAAGGCCTGACATAGATATATACACTTAAAGCTATCCCAAGCCCTTCATGATTTGCTTCCAAATTACTATGAGTATCTACCTGTGTTTGATGGAGAATCTGATATCATCTCGGTTGAAAAGAAAATTCAAGGGTTTGAGCATTTTATAGATTTATTTGAGTTTGACCACGATGATGTGTGTATGAGAGTTTTCTCTCAATCCTTGAAAGGAGACACCAAACACTAGTTTAAACATTTGCATCTAGAAACCATCAGCTCATGGGTGGAATTGAGGAAGGTCTTTTTAAAGTTTTGGGGCAAGGAGAAATCCTTAGAGCTGCAACTTATTGAGTTTTATGCCTTGAAAAGACACAACAATGAAGCTATTTCTGTATTCAGTAGAAATTTCTCTAGCGTCTATTATAATTTGTCTGAAGAAATTCAACCCTCTGAGGCTGTTGCCATGCTCCATTATGCAACTACTCTTCATCCAGATTTTTCTTTCCTCCTGATGGAAAGAAGACCCAAGTCCTTACAAAAAATGTTTAGTGATGCTCAGGACATTCAACACAACATCCAAGCATGTAAATAGATCTAGAATGAAGGGTTGAATGCTCAATAACATGAAGGTAAATATTAACAAAAAATAGTTGATTGGAATCTTGAACATAGAATTGACGATATCATAGGTCCTCTCGAAGTTTCCAATGCTAATGATTTTGCAAAGAATTATATTTTACTTGTTGAAAGAAGAGGTGTTGATTTAGCTTCTGATCCATCCCATGATAAGCACGGGGATTATGGTTTTATGTATTCATTTGTAGATAGTCAAGAAGATTACTTTGCAAATCAATTTTTTGAAGAACATGTTGATGTTCCAAGGTTGTTCTTGTTAGATGACATTGCATATGTTTCTGATTTACCTATATATTATGAATACTATGATGATTGTGACGGTGACTCCTTGGAAAAAGCAACTGCATGTTCTCTATCAGATTTTTTTATTTTTTTTTCGGCAGTATAGTGAAATGACTCAACCTACATATCATAGTTACAAAGGAAAGAGTATAGGATAAGCTGAAGGAGATTCTCTACCTTTATGTTTTGTTGCATTTAAGTTGTTGAAAGAGAACTCTAAAATCATCATTGAGGCAAATGAATCCGTGCTTATGAAAAACCACGCTAAATCAATGGAACAAAATGACAAGATATCACAACACTCTTTTCATGTGCTTGAAGACCCTATTACTTGTGTTGAAATGCAACCATCTATTAGGGATAAAATTGAAGACAGTTTCAAATCAGGTGGGACAACCCTACCATTATGTTTTGCTTCTTTCGAATTATTGAAGAAAAATATTTGTAGTATCTCAGGTCAGGAATCTTCTAGGCATGAGAGAAGTGGTGATGATAATTCTATGAAAAATCACATAAAAGGTCATGTCAGCTCAGATTTGCAGTCTATGTTCAATTATCAGCCTGAAAAGGAAGAATAAGTTGCTCCAGAAATTATTGTTCCAGGTCATTTCCTTTCTCCCGAAATCAATATAGATTTTCAGCATGACAAAGTGTTTCAAAGTGTTTTCTCTTCCCTTGAGAATGACGTGGTGGTTCAATTTATAAATAGCATAGACATAGATGAGGATTCTGAAAATGCATCCATGAGAACTCTAGACTATGAAATAGTTCATGATATTGACTTTCCACTTTTACAAGAAATTTATGAATAGTGATTTATTCCCATTCAGTCATTTGAAAGGCAGAGTCCTCAAGTGAATTTCCAGAAGTTTAAGGAAACCAAATCATAATTATTTGATGAACAAAACGATGCACATAATATAGTTGTCACATTTGAAGATATTCAAGAATGCGTGGATATTTATGTCGATATGCATGGAAAAGTAGACAAACCTATTGTTGCAATTTTATTTGAAAATGTTCTCAAAACAAAAGAAGCAGAGAAAGAGAAGCAAACAATTATGAAAAAGTATTGCCTTCCTGTTTTTTCTCATCAAGAAGAAATGACTTTTCATGGTTTCCAAGATCCTGTAGCCATCCTATTACAATCATCATTGAAGGAGGAGTTTGTTTTATTCATAAATTCAAGTTTTGGATTCAACTTGTGTTTTCAGCTACCATCTTTTACATTTGTCTACCTACTTAAGAAAGATGTGATCGGAGAAAAATCGGGAGGCCAATTGCTTGAATGGTTGCATTGGCACTTCAACATCAGTTGATTGAGTATTTCATCTTAGCAGTTTTAGAATAGATAGGAGTGTGCAAATAAGCTTGTTGGTCAATCATTTTTCAGTTTGAGTTTTCTAGTACTAGATACAGTCAGTTTTCAATAATATACTCTAACGTCCAACATCCAATCGGAAGCAGTGTGCAAAGCTTGGTTTTCAGACGATGCTAGTGACATAGTAGGAGCAGGGTACACACATGTTTTGAGAGAGGCCCAATTAGATCAGGCACCAGGTCTATGAGTTCTTTTCTACCCCACAGGGAGGATAACATCCCCAGTTAGAGCCAATGTTATATCTATGACAATTTTTAGATCAGGATCTAAAAATTTCGGAAATTTAGTGAAATGTTATACCAAAGTAGAGGTGTGATAGTTTAGGGGGCCGAGATATATCCAACGTAATATAGACAAATATAGTGGAGGTGGGAAGGGAGTATCTCGACAGACCGTCGATTTTGAAGAATCCCAGATCCATGGTTGAGGCCCACATCGGGCCGACAAATAGCACGAAACTTAATTTCGTGAGAGCGGACCGAGGAAAACCATTGTGGTTTTTATGGGGAACGCGTGGTGCTCTTACACATGCATCTAGGTGGACAATGGATTTCCTGAAACCACCTTTCCCATAGCCTTAATGTCATGTGGTTTAAAATTTCACATCAATAACTCGTGGGAAGGATGGCAGTTAGTCAAATAACCCCACATTACTGGTCCATGTACTTTACCAGATAACATATGAAAAGGACGTCATCACATAACTAACTCGAAGCTCATCATTCGAAATGGATTGATGAAGTGTGGCACACCAACGTACCATGTCAGTAATTCGTGATTAAAATTCAAATACTATCAATCTCAGATATGAATCGTTTTATCCTACTCTAGGAAATTGCCATCTTATGCATAAGAAAAACAAGCTCGACCTGTGTTGATTTCTTGAGTCCTGTAAATTCAAAGGGTGAAAAATCACGTTCTCTGCAAAGTTTGAAAGGTATGGATAACACTCATCAAACAGTGTTTGGCACGACTAGGTTCTCAACTAATGTGCCAAGCTTGTCAATAAGTAAGAAAGAAAGATGGGTCATGCAGATACTAGAAACTAAATTTCATACCGAACCCACAACTGAGACATAGTTGGGGATCAGATTAAACACCATTATGAGGGATCTCATCATAAATGAACATGTGGACAACACCTACAATCCAGCCGCAAAGAGGAAAATGAGCAAAAGGTAGAAGATAGAGACCAAAACCGAGATGATAGAGAGCATCGGAGAAAATCCCGCTTGGTTGAGTACCCTGGAGGAGGAAATTGCCAAGATGAGGTAAATCCTCAGGTAAATTTAGGTACATTTCAGAAAGTTTTGGACATATGGAAGCCTAAGAAAAGGGAGTCCTGATATGACAGACCTGTTATTAACGGTCCCTTTAAAATATGATAATTGTTATTCCTTTTTGTAACTTGTCTCTATTTTAGAATTATAAGGAAGTCGAAACGTTTTAAATTCCACAAGAAAATCCTCTATATATGTTTGGTCTCGAGGGTATAGAAAGCATGGAGAAAAGTGGAGCCTGCCCTCTGTGTAGGAAAACTTTGTAAATCTCTGGGGATGGAATGAATACATGAATGCAAAGGCAGATTTTGGACTTTTTACGAAAAGATTCTAACTGGTGGTGTTATGAGTCTCGTTTTCTTTCATAGTGTGTGATTCATGTTATTCTGCATTTCATTTTTTCTTTCCTCTGTCTAAATTGAGAAATTAAAGGTCCAGAATTCATTATTCAATGCTCTCGGCTTGGCAATTTAGACTATGTTTATCTCTTCCAAACCATTTCAGAATTCATTACTATAATGCTCTGATATAGTTGTGTGTTTCCTTTCTTCTGATACCACCTAAATTTTCAAGTATAAACTCAAAAGTCACTTCCTCATTTAGCCTTTTCCTCTTGATAGTTTTTATGTTTTGGAAATGCATCCTACATTCTTGACCCCATATCCCAAAGGTTATCTTCAGTTCTTCAACAATTTTATTAAAACCCCCCAAAACAAACCAAATCTAGCCATCGATTTCCATAGATATATCAAGTGACACGAGAGAGCCCTCTCTAAGTTGAGCAGGCTAGTGCCTCAGCTCTAAACCGGGTTGAAACAGTTACCTCTATCATTTGTCTATTCAGGAGAAGCAGAGATCGTGGGATCTCACTAATTTTGCGGGCTTGTGGACCCAACAAAGGGTTTCTAGGGTTTCTGTAACAGTTATGGGATGTCGGCCCATGGGGTTACCCATGTTTAGGCCCTTTTGTAATGTATAAATAATAAGTAGCTAAGTGATGTAAGAGGTAGTGTTAGCTATGTGCACAGTATGTTTGGCTTAGTGCAAGAGATTGGAAGTTTCTTTGTGCAATCTGGCTACATAAAGTAAGGCTTTGTGCTATTAAGGAGTTGGCTCTGTGCCTTGACTTGATTTTGAGGAAGGTGGATCTAGTGTGCTGTGCGCAGATCACCTGTCCAGTGTGAAGTTTGGCTCTGTGGATTTGTGCACAGGAGAAGAAGAATGTAAGGGTATCAATGATTAATAAAGAAGAAGAAGAAGTTGGTGGATGTAGCCCTACATTGGGGTGAACCACGTATATCCTGCATTGATGTGCTTTGTGCAATGTTGTGATGTTGTTTATGTTGTTTATCTCTTAGTGTATTGATCTTTATATATGTTGTATGGATGTATGGATTCTTAGTGCTATATTGATGGTAAATGAATGCTAGATCTGATCTAATGTTATGTGCTAAGTGATGGAAAGTACTCGATCTATATTGTTACTGCGTTGATCTGTAATAAGGGTGTAATTTGCGATGTGAATAAGGCTCAAGAAATAATGAATGTTGTTGGATAAGTGCTCTTTTTAAGTATTGTAATCATAGATCTGTGTCCCAGCTTGGTTGTAGACACTTGAGTCCTACAACCCCACTCCATCTACCTCGGGTGAGACTTCATCTATTTTTCAGGTGTTGTCGAAAGGGCCGGTAGTTAGGGTTTTGTTGGTGCGTTGTTAAAGCGTTGAACCCTGGGTATACCCATGTGCCAATAGTCACACTTATGTTTCATCACTCTGACACCATGGGACAACACTTTGTCATCATCCCTAGCCATTAAAGAGAAGAAAAACCCATTGTGAAGGTTGAAAACATCACTTTTTCCCTCACTTTTTGACCTAGTTGGAAGAGGGACGCCACCTGCCCATGCATAGGGAGAATCCTCCCTCCTTTATCAGTTTTAAAGGAGCATCTAGGATTCCCTGTCTGCTACTCTGGGGGAGCGTCCTTACTGTTAGGACAATTTTCACCAATTCCTCCTTTTTTGGGGGGACAATTTCGAGTATCTTTGGGTTGTTATGGTTTGAGATGACTCATGGCTTCGAGTTCCTCAATTTTGGGAAACAAATCCTAACCTAAGGAGAAATATCCTCAACCATTCCCTTGATTCCCTATGTTTTTTAAGCCTCCCAAGCTCCTATATTAACCAGGCCTCTCAAGGTTGATGGATGGACTTCATGAAAGACACCAAACTTTTGATCTCAGACTTCAAGAGTATTCTGGTAGTGCACATAAGGGGTTGGAAAGGAGAAGCGTGAGGAAGAATTTCATCACATCATGGTTGTAAGTTGTTCATGTTTCTTATAGAAATAAAATTATCCTATTTTCATACATCTATCTTATTCATTATTTCTTGCATATGTCTACTTGTGTTTCAAGTAGGATTGCTATCATTTGACATTAGGTAGTAGTGGTAGAGATTTTATCTATCCTTTTTGTAGGTTCATATTCACGCTCGAGGTGTGGATTTGGAGCTCAAGCTTTAGAACAACGAAGACATGCTATAGGA
>ML779745.1:640536-657605 GCA_009831015.1 Picea engelmannii | reverse complement strand
TCCCTTGAATGTTTGGAAATTTTCCTTCATCGACTCTGATAGGGATCTCTCTCTACAAATAAATAAATAAAGTAGGAAAAGTTTGGAATGTCAATGTATATTTGTTAGAACTATCTTGGTTGACAAAAGCCTAGTTAATGAGATCTCAATATGTCCGCAGGGTGAGATTTCCCACAACAACGGGTCATAAAGGTGTCATAGAATATTAAATGGTAAAAGTCGCCAAAAATCATGATATATTGGTAGTACGAGGGAAAAATCATACGATGTATTTTCTAATAAAGATGCATCCAGTTAACAACTCATCAACCCCATTGGCGGATTGGACAAGTTAGTTAAGGAGGGATGAGATAGGTACAATTGGTAAGGAGGCACAAAAATAGTAGAAGATCATTAAGTGTAATTCATTTTTGCATGAAAGCGAGAGAAAACCAGAGTGAACTAGAGCGAATCCGAGTGCATCAAAGTTGAGCTACAACTATCAGAGAATAAACATAGATCTAGTTAAGGAATCTATCACATGGGATGAATGCCCTAAAAAAAGGTTGGAGCACCATCTATGGCAACATGAAAACATGAAAAATTCCCAATAAATACACCAAAGGTCGAGGAAGTACCTAGAGCTTTGACTTCGATGTCACAATCAAGTTTCCACAGATATAACCTCCCATCGAGGATGGATAATGCACCACCAATCAATGTACTAACAAATGGGAAATACCTGTTGTCGACAACACCCGTTTCACCTGGTGTAAGCATTGAAGGAGAGATGCTCAAAAATATTTCCAGCCTTAAGTTTATGAATCATGATATCACCGAAAAAAAGATGTCCTCGATGTTGGCTAGAGAAAAATACTTGTGCGTTAAGAGCGTGTTAGGAATGTCAACTATAGTGCTAGAGACATAGGTGTGGGAAACATGATTGGAGAAGGCAGGCATAGTAAACGTGTTGGAAATCCCAAATTTCGGGAAAAGAATGGACATTAATGCTTGTGTGAAGGTGTTGCTCAATTGTGTCCATGGGGGGTCATTGTGGCGTTATCCCCCAATGTCAATTGATACTTCTCTAATTGCACGAATTAAAACACTCCCAAAGGTAGGCGAGGATTTGACCCTTTTATTCAACAAGGTAGGAGAGAGATCCCTATCAGAGTCGATGAAGGAAAATTTCCAAACATTCAAGGGAAAAGGGGACTAGATGTTAAAAACATGAGTGACCCCAATGTTGAGTTTGTAACGCATGTACTAGCCTACAATTTGTTTTGCAAGTGTAGTAAGGATGAAGTATCAACTACAATAATTGCAGATGTAGAAAAATGTGTTGAATGGGTTCAAATGAACTGGGCCACCTTCTTGGTGAACCAATTTTTGTAGGATTGCATTGAGGCCCAGGAAAAGGGAATATAATTTCACTACACATGATTGTTGATTTTGATTACACTGGTCGAGTTGTAGGAACCAGGTTACTATCAACACATGTGCACATCATGCAGAGGAAATATGGCTAGGAGGTATGCCAACTTATGGAATAGAATGATCAAGAGAAGAAAAATTTATACTAATGCCACATTTTATGTATACTTAGAAACTATCACACATCTAATTGAACACACACCGCACATATCAGTAGATATGGTGGAAAAATATAAGGATATCACATGTTTTAAAGAAGGCATGCACCACATGTATGTGTACGTGAAGAAGGACCCAATGCGTCAGTGGTTTCCCACCAGTTATAGGTTAACCATAGAGGACATATGATTAATTGTAAATGACTTGGAATATGGATGGAAAATCCTAGCACATAAAATAGGGAAACCAAAAGAGGAAGAATAGAAAGATAAAATTGACGAGGAACCAGATGACGAGAAAGGGAACGAGAAAAAAAATGGTGCATGAGATATGCCTAGCCTATCCATAATAGAAGAGCAACATACAATTCCAACAACAGGGGAAAATTAAAAGGACAGGGGGAAAAAACTGATAGGAGGGGCACCCAAGAATATGAAATCTCATAGAGAAACCCCCATGTATACTTTAACCGATGATGATATGGACCACATAGGATACCAAGTAGTGGATGCCGCAAAATAAATAATGGAGGAAGCCACCACGAGGAAAGAATATTAGCAACAAAGAGTACAGGATCAATTGGCAGCACTCCAACAAGTCTTGGCATCTTCTAGCCTAGCAAAAGAGAGTAGAACCGAGGGAGGACCGTCTATAATCCAAAGAAATGAAGCAAAGATTTTGCAACCGGTATTAACGGAGTTAACAGTCTGGCATAGAACACTACCTATTGAGATAGGCACACTTGAAATTCCAATGTCCAAATTAAAGGAAGAATTGAACACACTTGGACACCTGAACATAGTGGTATTGAGAATGCTAATAAAAAAACTACAAGACTTGCAGATAGGATTATTGAAAGAGATTAAGAACAGAGGGGAGGAAGCACAACATGAACTAATAAAAATGATGAATGAAAGAGATCAATTATAGAAATAATATGACACTATGCTCCAACAAAAGAAGGAATTTTAAGGCCGAGTGCAGGAGGTCACGAGGGACAAAACCAAGGACAAGGAAAGGGTGAGAAAATCCCTCAAGGAAAAGGACGAAGCTGAAAGTATCGCACATAAAACATAAGAAGTTGTCCAAAAATTATACAAAGCCTTTCCAAAAGTCCCCATAGTAGTAGACGCTACTATGGAAGAACAAGTGTTAAAGATCGACAAAGTCATTAAGGGATTCAGATCGTAGATAGAAGATCGACAACTACGAAGTGCGCTAGGCTCGCCACCAGAAGTCAGAGAAGTAAGAGAGAGAATGGAAATGACAATAGTCACAAACATTAAGAATATATAAGAAGAATGCACCAAAATTTGTGAGGATAGCATGTAGATATGCACTAAATTAGTGGAATATCCATAGATTAAGGCTGTAGAGGCCAAGTTAAGAGAAGCACAAGAAAAGTCACAACAAGCTTCAGATAGGATCACTACACTTCCACCAACAAAACGTATGACAAGAATTTTGGCACAAAAGCAGTCATACCTGGAAGTAGAGAAAATGATGGATCAAAAGAAGATTCTTCAATAACGCATCATACTAATACATGAAGAAGTAGTGAGAGTGATTGGTGAACTGGCCACACCACAGAGAAAATTAAAGAAAGCAACCTATGAAGCATAAGAGAAAATCACAACCTTGATAGCGTAGCGGGCCAAAGAGATCACAGAAAAAGAGGAAACAATCCTGAAGGAAGTGGAGATATCAAAGGAAGCCTCCCAAAATTTCATTGCGGCATGGAGGAGTAGGAAATAGATCCGAGTGGCTCGGGATGATCCACAAGTGAGTGTTGGTGGCTTGTTGGACAGGACGTTTTGGGATATAATTTTGGGGAAAATCCTAAGTATAGAAGAAGTGCGCAAAAAAGGTCTGTAGGAGAAGAATGAACGCTAAGGAGTGCGCAATTGAGGTGAATCCAGAGGATAGGGAGTAGTGGAGGTGCATCAATAACTACAATGCGCAGTAAGTAGGAATAAAGTAGAGAATAAAGTAGGCAAAAAGGAAATATGACAAATCAACATTCTAAATATGGAAGAACACACAAAAGCAAGAAAAAACAAGCAATCGAGGCACAAAAGCTATATGCAGATGAAAAAGAAAGTAAACGTAGTCAAACAACCAGTTAACTAGAGTTGTCATGCAATGTAATAGGGTTTTGGGAGGAACCAAGTAGGGTTTTAAGACCTATATTGTATGTATAAATGTGTAATGGGTGGGAGAATAGGGGTTCCTCTATTTGATTATTCTCGGGAAACATTGTGGAGTCTATTCCAAGTTGCCGAGAGTTATTTTCTATAAGATGAGAGATAGGATAGTCTGTAAAAGAGAGGAATCCATTTTTGAATGTAAGAGATGATTCAAAGAGAGGGAGGCTTGAACTACAGAGTGGCTAGGCTAGGAGGGGAGAAAGATAATCATGACATATATTTGTAAGGATATTGCGCAAGCTATAAGCAATTAACAAACACCTAATAAAGAATCCAGTCATTGTGGACGTAGCCCAGAGTTGGGTGAACCACATTAAATCTTGTGTTAAATGTATGTTATATGAATGTTCATGGATTCTATTTTATCCTTATTATATTATATCTGTTTTATGCATAATCATTGTGCAATAATCATGATTTTTACAGTAATGGGTTATGTGGTAAACTAGAATCTAGTGATAGTATGAATCTGAAATCACTAAGTAGTTAATAAGGAACAAAGAAAAAATTGCGTGCACATAAATAATAGGAATAATGAACACAATGGTCACCTCCCATTCCCTCACTATTGCAGAAACTTGGTTCTTGCAGTCCCAATAGATACCTCAGGTGAGACTTCATTTGCGCAAGCAGGTGATGCTAAAAGGGTCGGTGTCTGGTGGGTTTTGTTGGTCATAGATAACTTGAACCTGGGGTCTTACAAACCGTGCACAATGCCAAAACTATATTATTATATGTTAGACTGGTGATCACATGGTAGGTATTTCATATCACAACTTACACAACAAAACTAGAATTAGATGTTCGCTTGGCAGATAGATCCTAGCAAAGTAATCTCATCCAACAACAAAATATCAACAAAACAATACAAAAAAACACATGTTCATTCTAAAATCCCAACCCTTTCCCATTACATTTTCCCCAATTTATATCATTTTCTTTGTTGTTTCTTTATTCCACTCCTTTGGTTTCTTGATTCCACTTTGTCCTTTCTTAGGCTCGAAGCTTCTATGATTTTCCACTTCTTCCTCTAGATGGAACATCACTCTTTTCCTTTGCTGGTACACTGACAATTATCTTTCCTCCCCTTTTATCTAATGCTGATGTGCTTTTGGGTTCAACAAAATGGGTTCTTCAAAATGGAGGGCCCAACAAGCCTTGATCACACTCTTTGAATTGTCTTGAGTCAACATTTCTCCTCTTTGCTCCACTCTCCTGCAAACAGAAGGCCTAACTTTGGAACAATCTACAGTGCTTGCTCTCAAAAAATTTCATATTTCTCGACTCTGTCCTTCCATTTCCTCACCAATATGCACTCGCACCAAATTATTGCATGACGTTGGCATCGGGTACCTTAGGCTTGGTAGCCAACAGAGCATTCCACGTTGTATCAACAAGGGCATCTAGTTGTTGCAGCATAATGTATTCTACTTGTATTGTAGGTAAGAACTGCTGAAGTGTTGTCTTAGAATCTCTGTGCATGTCATCCATGACATCCAGCCTATAATCCTCAACTTGGATCTCTGCAAACTTAGCCAAATGCTCTATTAGATTGACAATGGTCTAGGATTTTGCATGCATATTTTTAAGCTCAGTGAAAAACTCTTTGACATGCTCACTACATTCGTCCAACAACCCAACCTAGTCTATGACCATATTAAAAAGTCGACAACATTCCTCGACCCTTGCATGCAATGAGGATTTAACATTGGTACCTTCTTCAATGACATATGTAAGCTTCTAGAGGATATTTTTGGGTTGCTACTTTTCCTTTAACTTGAACGCAACTACCTCCTATTGTAGAGTATCTATTTTGGCATCCAATTGGGATCAGACACCGAAAATAAGGTCAACTCGATCATATGGCACAACTAGTGTGATATCTTCTGATAGTTCATGAATGACCTAGATAAAAGATGGCCAGACTTGAGAAAACTTGTCGGCGATGAATGCAACATTGGATTCAGCCTGGACCCGCAAGTTCTACTCAAATGATGTGGAAGCAGTGGCTTCAACGACAACCTTGTGTAAGGATTTTGTTTGTTGTGTGAGGGATTTATTGACCTATTTGACTATTTTTATCCTTTGTTCTAGCTGATTAGTTGAGGCTTATATAAAGTGTATAATCTGTGGTGTAGCCCATTTGGAAAATTAGCCACTCATGGAAATGGAATCCCAAGGGGGATGCGAAGTAAGCGGATGACCACTTGCAAAAGATTTCTCTGAAAAAATTGGGGTACCAACATGCTCAGTGTAGGTGAGTGCACTTTGAGAATCTACACAAGCCGATCGATGACCTTTGGTGAATGTGTTTTCAACACCTCAGTATGTTCTAAGCAGAGCTCCAAGATAGCTCGTCGTTGTTGAGGATTCTCTAACAAAGGCACAATCTGTTCTTTGACAGAAGTAGTGATATACACTGATTGAGTATTATCATGGGCATTGAAGGGGTCCTTTGGAGCATCCTCATACATTGAAACATTAGGGTCAGGCCCTATCTCGGTTTGTATCTGACTAACCATCTCGAGATTTGAGTGTCAAGGGACTATAAGTTATATGATATGGAGAGAAGTGGAAGGGAGTGGACCAGTAATTGTAGCAGGTTGAGCAGTAGGGTCAGCTGCAAGTGTATCAAATTGAGTATGGGGAGGGGATACTAGATGCATGTGTGCAATTGTGGCGGATGCTCTATACTGTGGAAGGTTGGATTCCTAAACAATAGTGGAAGGTCAGAGCTATTCGAGAGGGTAATCAAGGATATGGATGATGGGGCTTGTGGATGGGGAAGGGACCGAGGTTGAAAGTTTAGAGCATGTATGTGGTGGTGGGATGGGTGGAAAGTGGGGAAATTTTACTTTGTGTTCAGATGGAGGAAAGGGGGGTAGCCTCAGTGATGACAATATCACCGATGGATTGGGATAGCAATTTTGTACAAAAATTATTCTGAGGATGAACATAAATTAGGATGTCTCGCAATTTATTACCTGAGATCATAGAATCACCAAGAATGGAAGTGAACCAAATCTGAAGTGGGCCACCGAGAAACACTTCCTCTTCGACTTCCTCTGGATCATCCTCTGAAATGGTAAGTTTCAGGGTTCTCTTTCTCCCACTAGGGTTGACATCTAATGTCTCCATTGGAGCGTACCTTTGTGAAATGGAGAGAATCACATAAGAGGAATCGATCCTTTTCTTTTCAACAATGACCCTAGGCCAAAAGGTGACTTATTTATTGAGCAAAGCTTCATTTAAGTAAAATGGTAATGGATACGTATGAAAAAGAGATGGGTCCACCCCTAGAGGCCGAACAAATGTATGATATTGGCTCATGCTAAACCATATATTATGGGTATGCTTATTGAGTAGCGTCTGTGGAATTCGGGTCTGCTATTTTACAACAATGAGCTCATCATACCATTGTGCGAAGGTGGCATTATGAGTGGCCTTGTTGGTAGATGAAAGATGAAAATTCCATGGGTCAAAGAGCTTGGCAATGTGGCCATCTGTATTGTTAGAAATGTTGCATCCCCACGGTGGTTGCCACTTCCACATGCTTCCACATGGTGAAGGTGACGAGCATGTAAGGTAGCTAGAGAGGTAGTGGGGGGGGGCAGAGGGCCCATATTGATAATAGTGGAGGTCATTCAATGTAAGGTGGACTAGGTCCACTATATTATTAAATAAGGCCCACTATGGTAGTTAGATATAATAAATGGGTAATTAGATATAATAAATGTAAGAGGACTTCTTAGAAGGTTCTACTTCTAGAAGATTCCTCCTCTAGAATGTTCTTAGGTGATGGTAGCACTATATAAAGGGGTTCAATCAATGTAATGAGACATGAAGAGAATTATTGTATTGTGAGTTGTAGCTCAATAGGAGGATGCCCCCTCGAAGAGGCAAGTGAACAGGAGAGGACCCCTTCCATAATAGGATCCATTGTATGATGTTGCCCTACCTCAAGGGTTTAGTAATAATAAAGTGTGGTTTCTTCTATATTGCTTTGTGGATCTATTGTGTATTCAGTATTTGTGGTGATTATATTTGTAGATCTGGTTTAGGTTCTTAACAAGTGGTATCAGAGCCACTATTATCACTATGGGCCCTCTGGGCCCCTCCACTACCTCTCTAGCTACCTTACAGAGCAAGTATCCATAGATAAAATAGTCTGGTCAGTCATTCACATCCACACAAGCTTGGAACAATTCAATGAGAAGATATTTGCACCAGTTCATAGGGGCACCAGTCTTAGTAAATTCCTCAAATGCAATGGCATTCAAAGTACACTCACCCTTCGTGTACTTATGCATCATTTTTACCACAATCAGATAGCAATCCACATGGACCTACTCATCATTAATCGAGGAAATGTGTGCTCCTCGACCTCCATGGCATCTGCCATACTTGTCGTAGAAGCTCAAATCTCCCTTGTTTTTACTGTGCTTCCTCGAGATTTGAAAGACTTTGGTGACATATTGAACTTGCATGGACAACCCAATGAGCATGTGGATTTCCTCTACATGGATTGGGTAGGCTTGGTCTAGCCACATATAATTGTTTTCACTCTATTGATAAGGAATTTGGTGCAACATGCCACTTCTCTAGTTGTACCAAAGACAGGTAGGTCGCGGAGACACAACAAAGTAGAATCTTGCAGGGGGATGTAATCAGGCTTCCACTACCACTAGAACTTATCATCAGGAAATGTAGTGCAATCCATGAAAGCATTGGTATCCATGTGGGGAAATTTGGTAGCATCAATAAAATTGAGGTCTACTAACCTGGTTTGTTCAACCTTTCCATGTAGATCTCATTGAACAGTGACCTATAGATAAATGAACTCCACTGGAATAGTGGTTTTGATGGCCCCTCGACTAGATGTATGAACGATTAGAACAGGTTTATGATGGTAAACAAATAACACAAGGGGGGCAAAGAATTGGACGCGATCTTACCAAGTGCTTAAGAGGCTCCAGGACTAAGTCTACAACAAGCGGAATACTAAAAAAAAGATGAACCCATCAACCAAATATGTCTTTATAAGAAATATGCAGAAGATGCCAAGAAGTCTATGTATTGAACACTATAGGGTGACAAGATTGGGTATTAATTCTGATTCAATCCCTTGAACGTAGCAGAATCCATGATGTGATTTGGGTAACTAAATGCATAGCCGTAAAGTTGGTAACAGGATAGAAGATCAAATTGGAAAATTAATGAATATGAGAAAAGTTAACCGAAAAAAGGTGGACAGTTGTTAAACTATAAGTAACGGTGACAACAAAGGTATAATGATGGATAAAAATGTACTAACGACTTTTAGGGACCCACATGATGACACAATATCACAAGACTAGAATTTTAGAAGAATTAAGTATGAGAGGATGTGAATGCAACTTCCCCAACCACAAAGTGAGTGTTCATGTTGGCTGGCTCGAAAAGGAAAATAAAACACGAAGACATGTAAACACAAAACACATCACCATGTATTGATATAAAGGAAAACAAATACAGAAATAGAAATCCTACTTACTAACCCACTCCCATAAATAGGAGCGTAATGAAACTGTAATTATGCAGTAGACAAGTAGGGATTCAGGCATGCGCCATTCACCCAGCCGGATCGAAGAACTTCATCGAGTCGCGCTAATTTGATAGTTCCAAATTCACATATTTTTGCAAATATAAAAGGACCAAGCTACTGCATTTGGAGCTTGCCCGAATGTTTTTGATACTTGCTATCATATAAGAACATGAAATCACCCTGTGCAAACAATGTACGCTTTATATTCCAGTCATTATAGGCCTTTTGTGAGGATTTCTCCGCAGTTCGATGAAAATATGCTAGGAACATAACTTCCTCATGTTCCATCAATTCCTCCACTCATGCAACAATGGATTCATCCTCAATCATCTTGTTATCTTGTGTAATGAATAGACTTGGGGTGAGAAAGTCAGCTAGCACAACTGTTTCTTGGTCGTATACCAGTTGTTATATGGTGTACATGTGTAATCGCTTCGTGGTACTCCGGTATGCCCATAACACAACTGGAACTCACTCATACAAATCATCTCGATTTGCACAACAAACCTTAGTCTTCCCCCTCTCCAATATTTCATTAAATTCTTCCACTGTTCTATTAGCTTGCGGATTGTTGTGTCCTTTTCCTCACTTGAATGAGCAAAACAAGGGAACTTACAAGTCTAGTTGGGCCTGCTAGACTAGACATAGGTTAGTGTATGAATTAAACAATCCAAGCAAATGAAGTAAACAAACAACTAAATTAGAAACAACTAAAGAAATAACTAAGGAAATAAAACTAAAATGCATAAGGAACTTTGAACCAAAATCAATCAACCAAATTACCAATGATTATGCCACCAATGGATAAATATATTAGTTGGAAAACACCGTAGAGAAAGGAGGACTGATGGATTCCCTCTTCCTCCTTGGGAGGTCTCTTGAATCCCATATTTGAGAGCTCTTCTTACAATGATAAACTAGAAATCAAATGGTGAAGAAATCCAAGCCTATTTCCTCAAGAGGTGAGGTGAATATCTTATTGATATGTTGCTAGAATTCTCCAAGAAGAAAAGAGGTTTCTTGAGGGAGGATATAGGCAGGATAACAATACAATGAGATTCTTAAATTCTTAGTGAAGCCATGGCCTCCTTTTATAGCATGTCTTTGAGGCAATATCCAACTGGTTCTTAGTGTTGACAAGGGGCTCTTTAGGGCACCCTTAGGTCTTTGACCAACCCCCCATTCAGATTCAACTCAGATTTGAGGGTCAAATCAAGTTGGGAGCTGGTCCAGAAGTGGGTGATGGACCGATAAGAACCATAAATGCACCATTCATAGGATCACATAGATTTTCTCGTACACAGTCACGCATATGGCGCATTGTGCGCTCTACGAGCTTCTTTGGCCCACGCACTATGTGTGCGCTTCCTTTAGTGTTTTAGCGCATGTAAATGTTTTGACCATTAGTATAGTTTTTGCCTCTTGGAAATGCATTTTTGGTGTTGTAGGTGAACTAATAGGTGTTTGGAGATGTTGTATTCCTGTAACCATTTTCATGTGATGTTGCGGACAGAATTTCAATGATAACAGATGCCCCCTAATGTGTGAGGTTAGGAGCATACGTATAGCCGAAATTAATCAATTTTTCTTCTACTGAGAGTACCATTGTAATGAAGAGTGTTGATAGGAACTGCAAGAGTGATCCGTTGGATGGAGAGGGGAAACTGTGGGACCTAAACCATTCTCTAGGTGGAGAAATAAATGATGTATACAAACGAGGCGGGCATGCCCCATGCTCGTGTCATGTAACTCAAAAATGTAAGACGGTAACTGAAGTTGTATGCTGATGTAGATAAATGTAGCACCCTCTGGGGTGGTATGATAATGATAGATGACAATTTTTATGGTGAACATACTCTTAAAAGAGGCAAGGATGCTTGTAAGAAGTGTCGATGACTCATAGGAATTGATGGCCTAACAAATTCAGAGGTCGTCGGCTAGTATAAAACAACTGCAATAGTTGCATAATAAGACCCATCGTAACATGAGATTGTGTTGAAGTCTAATGTTATGGGGGTCAACGACAGCAGAGAGAAATGATGGTTCTCTCTATGTCATCCAAGACTCCTCATTGTAAAGGTAATGAGAGTCAAGATAATTTCGCCCTTCTGGAAACTGTGTTGATGTCGACTGCAAGGGAGACACAAATCCAAGAAGAAAAAGGGCTTCATGAAATCCACTGGATAAGATCAGGAACTGATAAGGAACATGGATGAATTCAAGATGCGATGAGCCCCAATACTTCCCTTGGTTGGGGATATATGTGAAGGATGATTGGTAGCAACCGTGAAACTGGATCTAGCATCAGGGGGATGACTAAACATGGGTTAAATTTTGCCAGAGGCGTGACAAAGTGGAAAAACTCATAGATCAGGGGTACATGGACTGTGGGATACTCGAGGTTTATGGATGATGTCAACATGAGTATAAGATAATGAATTTCCCAACCAAGGGTGACATGGGTTGCTTTGCTAGAAAAAGGTCGCCAAGGGTGACAACAAAAATCTATGTAAATGTTGGAAACAAAGGATTTTTACAATTACCAAACAAATAAAGAATAATTTGGGATGAGTGTACAGATACAGAAATGGGTGCCCCAGTGCAAGATGGCTTGTCCTGTGAGGGTGCAAGTTGCGTGGATGATTGGTGGAGGGTGAGGGCCCCATTGGTTGGTTTCTTTATGAGGTAAATGAATGGAGGGAAATCTGTAGATGGGAAAACTGATTGTGGATGAGATGGAGGGTTAATGATAATGCATAGGTGCAGTCAAATAGAACCGAGATGAGATAACTTGGGAGTCCATTAGGAAAGCTAGAAATATGATTAGAAGATTTATGTGGTTCATTCTCAGGAGTGCATAAGACTATCGGGACTCCCATCTCTAGGGGATGAAATCATCATGAGTGTCAAAGTACCAAGGGGAACTATGAATGGGAAAACTCATGTGGGGGAGAGTGCTACCAGGTGAAAATAACAAAATGCAGCAGAGGTGATGGTACTGCAGAGCTGGATGTAAGGACCCTAAAGGTAAACATCGAAGGGTGTGACTGGGAGATGAAATTGATATTCAAAGGGAATGTTTACATGCCAATGTCAAATATATACCTGAAGGGGTTGTGTTGTTTGTGATGACCAAACACTTGCACGTATTAAAACCAAATACCCAACGTGAACAATATCTGATGATAAAGAATATATAATAGTTATTTGATCATTTTGAACATGAGCATGTGTACCTGGACCTGATGTGAGAAAAATGCTCCCTCGGGGCCAAGTTCATATGGTGACCCGGGGAATGTGACTGTGTATATGGCGGAACCATGATCCCATGGCTGAAAATGGATCGGGAAAGAGAGGCTCTGGGCTCCTGTAATAGAGTGTGGATGTTGGGGAAAAGGGCCTATATATGGATTGTGGGCCCACAATGCCACCTCATTTGCAATGACACAATTAGTGAGTTGGTGAGAGTGTTGTGAGGTGTTTTGGAAGATTACGGGAGCTTGGGAATACCGATCAGGCGGGTGAACGACCTCTAGTGAGAGGAAAAGTGCTTGACGATGGAGTGTATTCCAAGGGCAATCAGGGGTAATGAGTTCCTCCAGGATCTCTTCGTCGTAGTGAAAAATGTGAGAATGCAAGGGATCTGGGGAGGTGACATGGGTGACTGTCACAATGTGATTGTCCTTGAGTGGTGAAGACGTAGAGGGGGTATCGCAACCATGTTGTGATGGCTCGCTTGACATAAACCAAATGTCCAGACACTGTGGGGGATAAACTGTGGTAGTGGGTAAGATTTACTATGGGAAATGAACTGGAGAATTGGGAGGATGTGGGGGAATATCCTCGGATAGTCTATCTATGAACCATGGAGGGGTGGGAAGTGCCTTAGGTTCAGGGGAGATGATATGGATAGTATTTGGATAAGAGATAGGGGAAGTAAATTGCATCACATGAGGTGAGGTGGTTGAATGATTTTGAATAAGGGTTACTTCACGACACCTGTATTCAATGATCAAAGGACACTAGTATGTGAAATGAGCAAGTGAGTCACAAAGAGAGCAAGGGCATCTCATCCGTTCAGTGAATGAGGTCGAGACATAATGGATTTCGGTGATATGGGTACCTAATGATGTGGGTGGAGAGGGGTCTTTCTGAAATATTTGGTGTATTGTCATTAACGTCTGTCAAAATTGAGGTAGAGCAGGGAAATGATGAGTGTAGTGGCCATACTATGAACAAATGGCACATGCGAATTTGGTTCGCAACCCTTTACTGCCTATAGTAGGGGATGCTATGTGTTGTATCATTTTCGTCACTTGAATGAGAAAAAGAGGGACACTTGCAAGTCCAGTTGGGTTAGCTGGACATGACAGAAGTTAGTGCAAGAGTTAGAAATGTCAAGCACAAGAAATAAACAAACAACTAAGATAACAACAATTAAAGAAACTAAACTAAAGTGCATAAGGGAATTAAAACCAAAATTAACCAAACAATTGACCAATATTCATGCCACCAAGGGATAGATTATATTAGTGGGAAAACACCAAAGAGAAAGGGAGACTTATGGGTCCCCTCTTCCTCCAAGGGAGGGATATTGAACCCCCAATGAGAGAGCTCTTCTTACAAATAGCAAACTAAAAGGAAATGGTGAAGAAATCCAAAGCTCATTCGCTCAAGAGGTGATGTGAATGGCCCAATGAAATGGTGCTTATATGCTCCAATGAGGAAAGAGGTTCCTTGTAGGAGATTAGAGGAAGCATAAAAATACAAATATATTCTTGAAAATATAGTGCACCCATGGCCTCTTTTTATAGAAAAGATTTGAGGCATTATCCAACCAGTCTTTAGTGTGAACAAGGGGCCCTTTAGGGCACCTTTAGGTCTTTGACCAACCCCCCACTCAGATTCAGCTTGTATTTGGGTGTTAAATTGACTTGGGAACTGAACCAGAAGTGGGTGGGAGGACAACCATAATCATTAATGTGTCGTTCTAAGGTGTGCGCGGCTTTTTGCGTCCACAGTCGCGCATCGGGTGCATGTGCGCTTTCCCTGCATTTTCGACTGGTGCACGTGCGCGCGCTTCCTTTATATTCTGAGCGTATGCTGATTTTATAACCGGTTGTATAGTTTGTGCCCTTTGGAAATGCATTTTGTGGGCCATGAATGAACTAATAGGTGTTTGGAGATGCTGGATTTCTGTGACCATTTGCGGATGAAATTTGAGTGATAATAGATGCCCCCTGATGTGTGAGGTTAGGAGCATACGTATAGCCGAAATAAATCATTGTTTCTTCTACTGAGAGTACCATTGTAAGAAAGAGTGTTGAGAGGAATTGCAAGAGTGACCCATTGGAGGGAGAGGGGAACCTATTGGACCCAAACCTTTTGCTAGATGTGGAAAAATAAAACTATTTACAAATGATGTGGGCATGCCCCATTCTCATGTCATGTGACTCAAAAATGTGTAAGACAGTAAATGAAGTGGTATGTTGACGTAGATAACTTCAGCGCCCTCCGGGGTGGTTTGATAATGGCATAGGACAATTATGATGGTGAGCATACTCTGAAAAGAGGCGATGACACATGTAAGAAGTGTCGATAATTCATGGGCATTGATAGCCCAACAAATTTTAGAGGTCTTCGGAAAATATAAAAACAACTACAATAGTCGCAAAGTAAGACCCACCGTAACATGATATAAAGTTGAAGTCGAATGTTATGGGGTTCAACGATAGAAGAGAAAAATAGTGTTTCTCTCTTGGACACCCAAGACTCCTCATTGTAAAGGGAATGAGAGTCAAGATACTATCACCCTCCTGGAAACTGTGCTGATGTCGAAAGAAAGGGAGACGTGACTCCAAGAAGAAAAGGGCATCATGAAATCCACTGGATGAGATCAGGAACTTATGAGGTTCATGGATGAATTCAAGACATGGTGAGACTCAAGACTTCCCTTGGTTGGGGATATATGTGAAGTATGAGTGGAAACAAATGTGAAACTGAATCTAGCGTCAGGGGGATGACTAGACGTGGGTTAAATTGTGCCAGAGGCGTAACAAAGTGGACAAACTCAGAGATCATAGGTACATGGACTATGGGATACTCAAGGTTTATGGATGATGGCAACAAGATTAGAAGGTAATGGATCCCCCAACCAAGGGTGACGAGGTTTGCTTTTCCGAAAAAAGAAGGTCGCTAAGGGTGACAATCACAAAAACTATGCAAATGATGGAAAGCAAGGATTTGTACATTTACCAAAGGAATAAATAATAATGTGATATAAGTGTGCAGATACAGAAACGAGTGCCTTAGTGTAAGATGGCTTGGCCTGTGAGGGTGCAAGTTGAGTGGGGAACTGGCGGAGGGTGGCGGCCCCATAGGTGGGTTTCTGTATGGGGTAAATGAATGAAGCAAAATCTGTAGATGGGAAAACTGACTGTGAATGAAATGGAGGGCTAATGATATTGTGGAGGTGCAGTCAAATGATAACCAGTAGGAGATTTCCTGGGAGTCCATTGGGAAATCTAGTAAAAATGAGGATAAGGAGTATGTGGCTAATTCTCGAACATGAGTAAGACTATCGGGACTCCCATCCCTAGGGGGTGAAAGCAGCATGAGTGTCAAAGTGCCACAAAGGGGATTATGAATGGGACAACTCATGTAGGGGAGAATGCTACTGGGTGATAGTACTGAAAATGTAGCGAAGGTGAGAGTACTGCAGAGCTGGATGGGGGGATCCTAGAGGCGAATGTTAGAGGGTGTGACTGGGAGATGTAATGGATATTCAGAGGGAATGACTACATGCCAGTTTCAATCATATACTTGAAGGGGCTTTGTTGGTGTGTGATGACCAAGTACCTGCACACATGAAAACTGAATACCTGACGTGAACAATATCTTTAGATAAAGAACATATAACAATTATTCGATAATTTTGAACATGAGCATGCATACCTGGGCGTGATGTGATAAAAAGGCTCCCTGGGGGCCGAGGATGGATGGTGACCCAGGGAATGTGACTGTGTAGGTGGAGGGATCCTGATCCTGTGGCTGAAGACGGATCAGAAAACGGACGCTCGAAGCTCCTGTAATTGAGCATGGAAATTTGGAAAAAGGGATTATATATAGCTGTAGGGCCCACATTGCCACCTCATTTGTACCTGCTGCAATAGTGAGTTGACCAGAGGTTCAAGAGGAGATTTCGATATTCCAGGAGTTCAAGCTAGCTAATTTGGGATTTGCGAGAGCCAGGTTAGTGGTCATATCCTCCTGCATATTAATTAGGTTTTCTATTTTGGGCAGGGTTGTACGGGTGGCCGTACAGAGGGATTTTGTAAGAGTGGGCCCCCTAGTGCACGGGAGATCGAAGGATTCCCGCGCTTGGGTGCACAGTTGTAATTGGGAGAGCTGTGCATGGGGGTGCCCAAATGGGGAAAACAAGCATGTATTGGATGTGTGCCTGTTCGAAGCACAATTGCGCACGCATGCACGACTGTTTCTCTAAGATTTGTGCATGTGTGTGAAACTGTGTAGCGAACAGGTGCGCATGAATGTGTTAAGCCCTAATATTGGCTCATTACCCCTTAATTGGGGCATATTATATTAGTAATGTTATTTTATTTATGTCGGCTGTAGGCCATTAGTTGTAATTATACCTCCTAGTCTCCTATATATACCAAGGAGACATTTTCATTTTGAATCATCTT
>ML779745.1:544107-622598 GCA_009831015.1 Picea engelmannii | reverse complement strand
GGCCATTTGGCGATGCCTGTATTCAAGGATTGTAGGACATTGGTATGTGAAATGATCCAGTGATTCACAGAGAGAGCAAGGGAATCTCATCCATTCGTTAACTGAAGTTGTGACATAGTGGATGTCTATGATAGGAGTACTTGATGACGTGGATGGGGGAGACTCTTGCTGAAATCTTTGGCATACTGCCATTAGTGTCTGTCGAAATTGGGGTAGCATGGGGAAATGGTGTGTGTAATGGACATATTATGAATAGATGGCACATGAAAATTTGGTTCGCAACCCTGTGGTACCTATAGTTGGAGACATGGTGGTAGTACTAGGTGTGTTGGGTGTAGCGAAGAGCGGTGGGGTTGCTCGAGGAAGTCGGATTAGATTGCGTAACTCGAGGAGAGAGGGACATCGATTAGTGGGGTGTCCTTCTTTCTCTCATAGTTTGCAAGGAACTTGAACTTGGGGGGGAGGTGGAGCAGTGGGTTCTCTCTTCTTCCTTCAACCTCCAACTATAGTGGTGGTGCCAATAAGTAGGGGTGGCGGTTGTGAGGTGGGAATGAGGACTGGGATCTGCATTGGGATTCCCTATGTTTGGGGAGGGAGGGATGGTTGAGGAACCATCTCGGGTGGGTGAAGATACCAAACTGGGATGGAAAGAACCATGTTAGGTAGAGTAAGCGTTGTGGCTACCTGGAAAGCTTGTATGCCTGGTGGGGGGTAGAATAAGGGGATTTCAGTAATGGCTTGGGGGACTGTCTCCCAAACTAGGATGTGAATCTGGGGGAGAGGGACATCGAGAACAAGTGGTGATGGAGAGTTATTAGGGGATTCCTGAGGTAGGAGTTATGCGACCAGTGTGACGTCAGGAAGTGAAGAAACCTCGGTGGGAGGAATGTTATCTCCAGTGCTAGTTCCATTGGAAGAGATGACGCATACCTAAGCTGAGGGACGTATGAGCGAGGGTGCTCCATGGTATATCCCTAGCAAGGATGGGTCTTTGAAAATTCCAGGGCCCATCTCAACGAGTGGGTAGGCATCAATATTAGTGTGGACAAAAGGTAGGGTGTTATCGATATTGGAGGATATTGGAGGAAGGGTTAGGCTCGTAATGTGAAACTTGATCAATGGTGATGATCTTTCCATTGTGGGGGAACATCATCATGTGAAACATAGAAGAGGCGACTGCCTTCATAGAGTACATGTAGCTACGTCCAAACAAGATATTGTAATCAAGTGGGGAATCGATAACTTCAATGTCGATAGGGATGGTTTTTCCCCCGAGTTCAACGGGAACATTTTGAAAGAGCCCTTCGGGAGAGGATGGTCGTCCATCATAAGCTCTCAAAGTGATGGAGGAGGGTATTATCTCGGGAGAGCCGAGTTTCTTCCATACCATTTTGGACATGATGCATGTGGATGCACCTTCATCGATGATGCATCGATGAATTGTGATGTTCCGAATTTTGACGGGTATCTGGAAAGCTACCAAAGAGGGGAGATGGGGTTCTCCACAATCTAGATCAAATGTGATGAGTCTAGTATCAGCAGGGTCGACTGCCCCAGGGTGGAGATTAATGACTTCCATTGAGTGGGACAGGTTTGAAGGACTTCTAAGACTGACATGGTGGTAGTGGATTGCGCCAAGTCATCGACCAAATAGTAATTGTGTGCTTCCCTAGCCTGAGGATTGTTGACATTCTGTCGTAATGGGATGCAAGGAATATGAAGGGGGGTTTCAATGTTAGGGCATGGGTTCATCAGAGGTGGTCTCGTTGTAATTGGAACTGCTTCCAAAGTGGTGGGAGTAGATTCAGGGGGTGCGCTATATTGACGACTGTGCATTTGTAGAAGAATGTATTCTTCGTTGGTGAGGAGGATAGTGCGATTTCCAGGAGTTCTAGGGTGTTGATATTGTCCCATCTATGGTGGGGAAGGGTGCATTTCTTGCTGGGTATTCATCACCCCTTGGTGTGGAATAAGGTTTTGTAACACCGCTGGGGGTGGTTGTTGCATGTATTGTTGTGGGGCCTGCTGAGGGGCAGGCGATGCTGGGGGACATGGTCCGCTCATGAATTCTTTCATCCATTTAAAGTAGACTATTTGGGGGGAATGGTGAGTATAATGGTTGTATTCACCGAGAAGGGCACAAGGGAATTTTTTCCGAATATTATTGTTATTCTTGCCTTGGTGTTTGTTGTTATTTCCCCCTTGGGGGTTCTGGTTCCCTTGATTCTGATTGCCCCCAGCAGGTTGTTTTTTTTGTGGAGTTATTTCCTCCTGGTCTGGGATTATTATTGTGTCGGTTTTTTCCTTTATTTTTGGCATTATTCGACTGATGGGCCACATTTTCCGTATTCATTTGTTCAAAATTTTGAAACTGATGAATGGGAGAGGGTTGAACAAAGTTAACCCCGATGTGTGGCTGTCCTTGTGGTGGGGCCATGGGTTGGGGAGGACCGGGAAATGGAAAGTACGGATTATTTTGTGGAAATGATCCATATGGTACATAGGAAGGTGTGATGCTTTCACTAGTGCTTAGGGTGTAATATGAGGTAGAGGGGGTACCAGAACTTGGTTGTATAGCTAGATGCATCATGGGTGTCAATGAGGGTCCACTCGTGGGTGGAGGGGGTACAATAAGGTATGGTTGTTGGTAAGGGGGAGGGGGGTAATAAGGGGGTCTGCCATATATAGGTGGATGTTGGGGTGTACCATACATGGGTTGGGGTTGGATGTACAGGTTGTGGTGTGTGGTGGTACCAATCAATCCATTCACGGAGTGAGAGATCCTAGGTTTGTCTTGGTCGAATGGTACAGGTCTTGGGATGTCAGGTAGTACCGTATATAAATATCCCGAATGCGCGTAAATGAGGTCATACTGTTGAGCCTTGTTGATGGATTCCTCTTCGGATTGGGAGAAAGTGGAGGCCACATCTTTGGCAAGGAGGGAGATGAGTGACCTGAGAAACCAATCAAGGCATTGTTGTTTGGTGGTTTCTTCTTTGCATAAACTACGTCACCGATGCCATTCGTGAATGTGGTCATTTATATGTGTGGCTGAGGTTTGTTTAAACTCAGAGAGTAGTTTGAAGCCATTGTCATGGCGGATTGGTAGTTGAAAGAAGGTAAAAAATGCTTTGGCCAATGATTCAAAAGTCACATAGGACCCTGATTTTTCATCTACATACCACTTGGTTGGCGGGCCAATGAATGTGCATTGGAATAACCTTAATCGAACGGAGTCGTCCATGATACTATTTGAAGAGCACCATAAGTGGAAGGTCATGACATGGTTGGCATGATATTCCCCCACCTTTCCTTCGAACTTGGGGATGTCAAAAGGTAGTTTGGTGGGCATTGCAGGCGATGTGGGGTCGTGCAATATAGGATCATTTGTGAGCTTGCTCAGATCCAGTATGTTGAGGGAAGCCAAGTATGGCATCTGAAGTGGCTGTGGAGGATTAGTTCCAACCATTGTGTGAGTGGTTTGTGTACTCGACCCTTGAGGGTGGTGGGGTGGGGTTGTACTTCCCCCTTGGGAAGAATTCCCCCNCGGTTGGCCTTGGGTAGTGCACCCAAGTAAAGTGGAACCAAGCAAAGATAATCCCAAGACAGTAGAACTCACAGGGGTGTGAGAGGGTTGAGCCGATGAGGTGGCAAGACTAGGAACTGCCCCTAGAATAGGAGGGATATTTAGAAAGCGTATGGAATGATGGGGATTCTGTGGGTCCCCTATGATGTCCGACTAGAAAAGTGAATGTGTGAAAATGGTGATGAGAGTAATAAATGAACAAGATACTTTGTATAGCGTGGACCTTCATAATACATCTCACAATCTTTTGTAATCACAAGAGCATCATACATAAATTATTTGACAAAGAAGCATATATGTGGGTAGGTGGATTTTATCCGCATAAGAGAACAAAGAAAACAAATGCTCGTGTCCTAAAAAAAATGTAACATCCTTCCTCTCAAATAGCACTGGACCTTCCAATAGCACTCAACAGTGGGGTATGAAGCCACCAGAAGAGGAACTAGTGAAGGATGAAACAATCAGTTATAATGAGGGGTAGAAGGTGCATATCCTGAAAGAGATGGAGATATTTCTCAATAGCCACACAAAACCCAATCAAGGTGCAATTGCAGCTCACAATTGCCACCTGGGTAGACGTCCTAAAATTTGGTCACTAGGTACCTCGGTCAAAGTACGACATTTAGATTTTCGGCCTCAGAAATGGGTCATGGGATGAATCCCATCCAAGAGGTGTGTGCCTCAAGGGGGGACGCACAGAACAACTGGACCTTGGCCTTCGACCCTTCACAGGTATCTCCCTGCCTTATGGTGTTAGGAACACTTGACTTGGAGGATTTTAAAGTTCCCTATTTGACAACTTCTAATGTTTGAAGATGTGAGAACTAGATAACAGGGAGTTATTTGGATGCCTATCCCTGAGATCCTACCTAGACTAAAAAATTTCTTTTGGCACCTCCTGTGGAGGAAAACTTAGTGAGTTTTTAGAAAAAATTTAGATGTGGTTGTTTGTGATATTGGGGGTGTGAACCAATCTCGTTCAAATTAAGTGGGAGTGGATAGTTCCTTCAAGAAAAGGGTGGGGAGTTTCAGAATCCCGTTTGGGGTAAACTTACTTCTACCTCCACGATTTGAGACGAAACTATGTGAGTGAGTAGTGACTTTGTGTGTGAGAAAGTGATAAAATGTGCCAAATTTTTAATAAGTTAGGTGTCACCTTGCAGCATGTGGGCTTCATGTGGTCCTTACAAGCCTTGATTACCTATCTTACTATATGCCATTGGTACAACCTTGCAGAATTTTAAAGTCCCTAGAGAACTAGCATGTGGACATGTGGGTCCTTACCAATCCTTTAAAATCCCTAATGTGATTTAATATAAGAAAGATTCAAAATACTATCCTATATTGTGGACATGTGGGCATGTATGGGCCCATTTCAATAATCTTTAAACTCCCCTAGTGATGTAAACTAAGAAAGTAGCTTCAATACTATCCTATCTTTGCAGCATGCGGGAATGTATGGGCCCTTACAAATTTAAGATGTTTTTGAAAAGAAACTAAGAGGATTCCAAAAGGGGGTTGTTGTCGTCTCCTAAAGATTTTGTCCTTAAGGGAGATGAAATCTTCCTTCAATCATTTTTCTGATTCTCAAGATCGCTCTATGGTGTGAGAGAAGAGAATACTCTATGATTGAATTTTGATTTTTGGTCCCAATGCAAGTGTTTATATATGTGATATTGAATGATTCCAACTTAATTTTTGCAATCAAAGCAAGCCATCCATGTGGAAAAATGAAAGAAAAAAGAGGAAAAATGTGGATTTTAACCCCCTAAGT
The DNA here is from genome assembly GCA_009831015.1 of Picea engelmannii. Taxonomy (NCBI): domain Eukaryota; kingdom Viridiplantae; phylum Streptophyta; class Pinopsida; order Pinales; family Pinaceae; genus Picea; species Picea engelmannii. Next base: position 617,238 of record ML779745.1, on the reverse strand, counting down.
GCCTAGGTTTTGACTAACCCTTCATGTGGAGAAGGAATCTAAGTGTGGTGCATATTAAAAAATGCATAGAATTAATATTTAGAAGGCTATGGGCCTTTAAAACATCACAAAAAACCCTTACAATGTCAAATTTTTGGACAACTGTGCGGGTCACTGAGTAGACAGAGGCACATGTGGCGCCAATGTGCAAACAAAGAATGACCAATTGATGCACGTGTGCAGAATGAACTGAGGAGAAAATTTTTCTTGGAGCACGTGCGCAGAAGGCATGCATGTGGGCTAAAAAACCCGCACACTTTCTGATACACGATCGGGAAGAAAATTTCGAATGAAATTCTCCTATCTCAACTTTGAATTTAGCTTTTTTCAGGTAGGCTTGGGCCGGTTATGATCCTTGCAAGTTAAATAAAACAAAAATAAGTGCTCAAACAACCCAAATGGGGAGGAAATTGATACCTATCGCCAGTGGAGTCGCCAATCTGTTGTATCCTTTTCGTCACCTGAATGAGAAAAAGAGGGACACTTGCAAGTCCAGTTGGGTTAGATGGACAGGACAAAAGTTAGTGCAAGAGTTAGAAATGTCAAGCACAAGAAATAAAAAAACAACTAAGCTAACAACAATTAAATAAACTAAACTAAAGTGCATAAGGGAATTAGAACCAAAATTAACCAAACAATTGACAAATATTCATGCCACCAATGGATAGATTGTATTAGTGAGAAAAAACAAAAGAGAAAGGGAGACTTATGGGTCCCCTCTTCCTCCAAGGGAGGGCTCTTGAACCCCCAATGAGAGAGATCTTATTACAAATAGCAAACTAAAAGGAAATGGTGAAGAAATCCAAATATCATTCACTCAAGAGGTGATGTGAATGTCCCAATGAAATGGTGCTTATATGCTCCAATGAGGAAAGAGGTTCCTTGCAGGAGAATAGAGGCAACATAACAATACAAATAGATTCTTGAAAATATAGTGTACCCATGGACTCTTTTTATAGAAAATATTTGAGGCATTATCCAACCAGTCTTTAGTGTGAACAAGGGGCCCTTTAGGGCACCTTTAGGTCTTTGACCAGCCCCCTACTCAGATTCAACTCGGATTTGGGGGTCAAATCGACTTGGGAGCTGAACTAGAAGTTGGTGGGAGGCCGACCAGACTCATTAATGCGTTGTTCTGAGGTGTGTGCGGATTTTTGCATCCACAGTCGCGCATCGGGCGCATGTGTGCTTTCCCTGTGCTTTCGACTGGAGCACGTGTGCACGCTTCCTTTATATTCTGAAAGTATGCTGATTTTATAACCGGTTGTATAACTTGTGCCCTTTGGAAATGCATTTTTTGGGCCATGAATGAACTAATGGGTGTTTGGAGATGCTGGATTTCTATGACCATTTACGGATGAAATTTCAGTGATAACATTATGGTAGTACTAGGTGTGCTTGGTGAAGTGACGAGAGATGTAGTTTCTCGAGAGAGTTGGATCAAATTGTGTAACTCAGGAAGAGAGGGACATCAATTAGTGGGGTGTCCCTCTCTTTCGCATAGTGTGCAAGGAGGTTGAATTCGGGGGGGAAGTGGAGTGGTGAGCTCTTTCTTCTTTCGTCTTCCCCCAACCATTGCAGTGGTGCTAGAAAGTTGGGGTGAAGGAGGTGTGGCCGGAGTTACTACTGGAATCTGCATTGGGATTCCCTTTGTTTAGGGAGGGAGGGATGGTTGAGGAACCATCACGGGTGGGTGTAGATACCATACCAGAATGGTGAGCACCATGTTGGGAAGGGTCAACGTTGCGGCTACCTGGAAATCTTGTACTCCTGGGGGGGGTAGAAGAAGGAAATCTGAGTGAGGGCTTGGGGGATTGTCTCCCACACCGAGATTTTCCCTTGGGGAAGGGTGAAATTAGGGATAGGTGGTGTCGTTGGGTTCTCAGGTAATTCTTGAGGTAGAATTTCTTCAATTGGTGGGACATTGAGGGGTGGAGAAGCCTCAGTGGGAGGAATGGTATATCCAGATTCAGTTCCATTAGAAGATACGACACACACTTGTGCTAAGGGGTGTATGAGCGATGGTGATCCATGGTATTCCCATAGCAAGGAGTGGATATGCATCGAAACTAATGCAGACAAGAGGCAAGATGTTATCGATGTTGGAGGAGTGGTTAGGCTCATAACGTTAAACTTGGTCGATGGTGATGATCTTCCAGTTGTGGGGGAACATCATCGTTCGAAATATAGAAGAGGCCACTGCCTTCATAGCGTACATGTAGCTACATCCAAAAAAGATGTTGTAATCGAGCGGGGCATTGATAACCTTAATGTCGATCAGGATGGGTTTTCCCCCGAGTTCAATGGGAATATTTTGAAAGAGCCCTTCAGGAGAGGATGGTTGTCCATCATAAGCTCTCAAAGTGATGGCGGATGGTATTAGCTCAGGGGAGCCAAGTTTTTTCCATATAATTTTGGACATGATGCATGTGGATGCACCTTCATCAATGTTACATCGATGACCTATGATGTTTCGAATATTAACTGGTATCTGGAAAGCTACCAAAGAAGGGAGACGAGGTTCCCCACAATCTAGATCAAATGTGATGAGTCTAGTATCAGCTGGGTCAACTTTCCCCAAGGCAGAAAGTAAGGATTTTTGTTGAGTTGGACAGGTTTGGAAGAACTCCAAGACTGACATGGCTGCAGGAGATTGCACCAAGTCATCGACAAAACTGTAATTGTGTGCCGCCCTAGACTGAGGGTTGTTGACATTTCGTCATAACAGGATGCGAGGGATACAAATGGTGGGTTCAATGTTAGGGTGGGGAATAATAAGGGATTGTTTGGCTTTAGTTGGAGTTGCTTCCGACATGGTGGGAGTAGATCCAGAGGGCACACTATATTGACGATTGTTCATTTGCAGAAGAATTTCTTCTTCACTAGTTAGGAGGATATTGTTATCCACCAAATTTCCAGGGATTTGATACTGTCCCATTTGTGGTGGGGCAGGATGCATCTCCTACTGGGTATTCATAACACCTTGGTGTGGAATAGGGTTTTTCAACACAAATGGGGGTGGTTGTTGCAAATACAGTTGTGGGGGTTGCTGAGGGGCAGGTGACATTGGAGGACGTGGCGTGTTCATGGAATCTTTCATCCATTTGAAGTCGACAATTTGGGGGAAATTGTGAGTATAATGACCATGCTCACCGTAAAGGGCACAAGGGAAGTTTGTCATAAGGTTATTTTTTTTTGTTCCTCCCTTGGATGTTGTTGTTATTGTCCCCTTGGGGGTTCTGGTTTCCCCAAGTAGGTTGGTTTTGTAGGGGGTTATTTCCTCCTGGTCCTGGGTTATTTTTTTTGCAGTTTTTCCCTTTCTTCTTGGCATTATTCGGCTAATGGGCTGGATTTTCCATATTCAGTTGTTCAAAAAATTTAAATTGTTGAATGGGAGAGGGTTGAACAAAGTTAACACCGACATGTGGTTGTCCTTGTGGAAGAATGATTGGGTGTGGAGGACTAGGAAATGGAAAATATGGGTTGTTTTGGGGCAACGATCCGTAGGGTGCATAGGAAGGCGTAGCGCTTGTTATAACCCTATAATTTATAGGATCAACTGGTGACTGAAATTTTTTATCCTTACATTGTTTTGGTTGTCAAATGATTTTTCATTCTGCAAATAATATGAGAAAAAGAAAAAAAAAAGAATAAAAGAGGGCATAAAAGAAATTGGATAAAGCCTCATGCAATAACAGTGACTTGGTTCATACAGTTTAAACATGGCCAATTCCTTTAAATTGATGTTGATAAGAGTAGTGAATAAGGTTGGCTAAATTGTTTAATCTTAGCCAAGTGATTTAGGTTAGCTAGTGAATAAATTTGACCAAACTGCCTAATATTGGTCAAATAACCCCAAGATAGAGTAATTTCTTAGTCCAACAGTTTAATCTGGGCTAATTTTCATAGGTGATTAGGTTAGAACATAGGGTAGTTTGCTTTATCTCAATAAAACATGCATGATGATTGATGTTGAACCATATCTTTGAGGTTTAAAAGTTGAATGTCTAACCCCATGGTGATAAAAACAGGGAAAGCTTGGACAAACCCACTTAAAGTGCTTATCCTAAGTTTTCAAAGAAAAAGTGAGTTTGCGCTCACAGGTTAAATACAGAGCACAAATGAACGGATGAGGTGCGAGAACCCAAATCTACGGTTGATAATTTTTTACGGACCCCCCCCCCCCCTGCCCCCGACCATTCTACCTTTAATGGTAGGGGGGGGGCATCCAGAATTGTGTATAACATAGGCACACATCTGAACGGCTGAGGCGTCGGCGCTTGGATCCATGGTCAAGATTCAATTACGGACCCCCCCGGACNGGGGGGGAGTCTGGAATGTATTGTTTTCCTTGGCGGGCCCCCTTCTCTACGTGGCAGAGATCCATTTGTCCAGAGTCCCACCGCTTGCCATTTTCTGACATACCCCTGTCACCCCATGAAATCATTCTCCACTTGTTCCCCTATAGGTCACATCTCATTACTCTGTCAGTCCATTCCCCCTATTCACCCGTTACAAGTCCCTTCACCATGTTCAAGTCCCAATCAACTCCCTCCACGTCACTCAGTCGTATTTGTCCTTCATTGTCACCTGCCATCTCACGCTCCAAATGACCCGTTGGCAATTTATTATAGGCTAACCTATCTGTTAGACTGTTGAGTTGTATCCCGTGCCCAACGGGTATCCATTTGCTCAAAACTACCTTCACCCTTCATTCCCTCATCATTTACCCTGTCGTCGCACCAGAGAGTATTTTTCCCCGTTTCCTCTTCGTTTCAGTCAGTTGTCCAAAGCCACAGTCGTCCCCACTAACTTTTTTTTTTACTTGCAAGTATTTTGACAATGATGGCGCCAAAATTAAAGAAAGCAAAAGACGAGGAAAATCCTTTCCTCCCTCCTCCTGTCAATCTCGACAGGATTCATTTGGTCGATAAAGATCATTTAATCACAGATACCAAATGCGAATTCGACTTCGCAGATTTACAGTCATGGCTAAAGGACATTTTCTTGGACCAGAGTGATGAAATTGGACTCTGGGAATCAAACCTTCCCCTGTATCTTTTCCCCCAGGTTCACCATTTCCCCAAATTCACCCTTAAATGCCAGGCCCACTACATTCCCGACTAGAGAGACATAATATCTTCATCAGGAGAAAATCTATTTTTTATTACACCTGAAGCCATCGATCAGATGATGCAGATATCCAGAGTTGAATCCTCCTCCCCTTTCAAAATTGAAGTCATCACAGAACTATACCAGAAACTATCATTCCCCCAAAGAGCTCAGATTTTTGAGCTTTTTCTCCCACGGGCCGCTCAGCTCCCCAAGACAAATCCCCCGTATCCTTCCTCCCTGTTCTCAGTGAAGGGAAACCAAGTCATATCATCGCTCTATTCTCTGCTGGGGTATTTTTCAGATCAATGGGTGGATGAACCCGTATTGGGTTTTCTGTCCATTTTCTCCATCGATGACAGACCCACCACTCATTTCAACTACAATACATTTCTGGCGAACAATATTTATGAACAATTCTCAAATTTTGCCACATAGGGCATGTTTCGGTATTCCTCAATACTGGCTTATATGTTCACTTTCTTTCAAGTGGACAAATTCTCCTTCTCAATGCAGAAGATGGAAAAAGATGGAAGGTCGCAGGCGGTAACAACTTGGACGTCGCTACTCAGGCAAAATTCTACAGAATTTAGTTTCAAACAGTTTATCGAGAAGTTTTACCGTCCAGTGGTGAGCATGCTCAGTGGCAGACCTGAACCAAGAATAAACGAGGAGATTCAGAGGATCTTACAACTCTTAGATCTTGCGAAAACTAGCGATTGGTATATTTACCAAAACCACACTGCGATCAGAGTTTATGGATGTGAGTTGGCTCCATACAGACTGCCCAAGTACCTACCTGTGAGGATATTTTCTCTGGAGTATAGAAGGCAAATGATCAAATCAGATGACATACATTTTGTGTCTCTGAAAAAGAAGCAGCAGCTCAGAATCAAAGGGAAAATAGGATCTTTCATCTGCAATAGCCGAGGCACCGGAGAGGAAGCAGACAGACTGTTGAAGGAAATGAAGTTTTTTGTTAATTTTATATGGCACTATGATCCATGTGGGATAATTTCAGAGATGAGGATTAAAAATAAAAACATTCCATATGTTCATACACCCAAGCCCGAGATATAAAAATTCACGAATCAAACATAATGGGATCCGAACACCCTGGTTGAAATAGAATAGCAGAACCCTTCAGTCATTGTCTCACAGACGACTACACCACAAGTTCCCAAGGAGAAAAGACCTAGGAAGGATACCTCACCTTCTGTCACCAAAGTCTCGATTGAATTGCAATTGCACACCAAAAGGCCAAAAACCAGTCATACACCTAACACGACTAGTGAAAAGGGAAGCCAATCCACTGCAACTATGAAGGATGATCAGTCACTTCTTGGCACAAGCAGCAAACAGATCATGTCTACATTTTTTTCCAGGAAACCCACGGATACTCCACCAGTCAACCAGCCGAGAAAAATAGGACCAAAATTGAGTGTTTTTTAGAAGTATGATATGGTCAAAAAGAAAAATCAGACGTTGACCAGCAGTACTTATGCTCAGTTCTGGAAGAAAACATCAACTGCATAACACAGACTATTGTCTACATTCGACACTAAGAAGGGTAGAATGCACATGGCATTTATGCAAGCACAGGTGTCAGACCCGAAAGTAATCACCGATTACAAAAGGGCAACATTTGAATTTCAAACTAAAGATGTGCATCCTGCTGATCAAATGGATCTACACAGGAAAACTGGAGAAATGGTTTCTCCACATTGGAAAATTCTTCTACTGTTGCCTCTAAGTTACGGGTATCTCTGAGCAATGTTCAGACACAGCTGAAATTAGAAAAGATATCATCCTTTGCAAAGGATAACAGAATTAAGACGTTGGAAGAACTGGTCCTCAAGATCGGGTATGATCCCTCGAATGTGAAAGCAGTCGAGGAGATGCTTAAAAAGAAAAATGTTGATATAGCATCTCTGAGGAAACAGTTGAAACTACCACCAACAAAAGATTCACAGGCAAAGGAGATAGCTGAGACAGAAGGGGAAAAGGATGAGATGCTCAAGTTGATCATAGAGAAGAATGCGTAGTTGAAGGAGATGGAAGCAGAATTGGAAAAACTATTGAAAGAGAAGGAACAATCAAAGCCTATGGAAGTCATTCCATTGAGCAGAGTTCCTCTCATGGGAGTAAGAACAACATCTGCAACAGAAATTCCCTCAGCAACTCCACTGATAGCTCTGGAGAAGATAGTAGAACTGGAAAAATCCATGGAAGAGATGAATTTGCAAGAGACAGAGATTAGCAGACTTAAAAAGGAGGTTGAGAACCTTTAGGAACTCAAGTCTTCTTACCAAGCCAGCTACTCCAAGGAAAAAAAAACATTAGACAAGCTCAAACAGGAATTGCAACAGCTTCAAAAGCAAACAATGGCAGGCAAAACACTTGTTGAGGTCAAGGAAAATGTTTGGATGGATATCACCAAATCCATAAATGAAATATGGCCTATGGTACAAATCATGTTTGAGAAGAATGAACTAGTGCAAAGAAGCAAGAAGGCGATTGAAAAGATAAGAGGAGAATTGGGAGAGATGCCCACAGAAGCCACTGAGATCATTAAATTTCTGAATTCAAAAACCAGAGAAGAGTTAGAGGAGTTGAAAATTGAAGATAGGACAAAAACCATCCTTGAGGTAAAGAGGGTCCTGGCTAAAAGAGGATCGATGCTACAACTAGAGGGAAAAGTCCAGGCTATGGACATAGGAGTGCAAAGATTTTTCAGCAAAATTGAAGCTCTATAGAAGAAAGGACTCCCTGGCTTAAGGGTCATAAATGACAAGTTAATGACACTTTCTGATTATAAAAAGAAACTAGCCACTATGGCTAAAGATAGTTCGAAATTATCGGGAATACAGGGTAGTATCATAGGCAAGGCATTCTTAGAAGCCTTCCAGTCAGACATCAGCATACAGCACGAGACCCAATACATTTTCATCATCAAGCCAACTTTTTCCAAGTATACAGAGATGGATGAAGTATACCAAAGATTGCTCAAAGTCAGTGTTCCCAGAAACCTTCGATGGGAAGAGTTATGCAATCTGATCGAGTAGGAGATGAGGTGTCCAAGCCCAGTCATCTATCCAGTCAGATGAGGTCATGCAGAGGACTCACCAATGGCTTACCCCAAAATCAACATGAATATTTCAACACATCATCAAACAGTTCCTAAATTTTTGTATCTTGTTGAGTTAGTTAGCTAAATTTAGATTTCCACGTCCTGATCTTTAATGACAGGATCATATGTAATTTTTTATTATAAATACTTCAAACTTTGAAGTACCAAGGGTTGATCTTTATGCCCTGTAAGCTAGAAAAACTATAATTTTGTCAAGAGATCTTCCAGTAATACAAAGGGACGTTTCACAGGATTCTCGCGTGTTGTTCATTAGTGATGTTATTCTTTTCTATGTTAAATGTTTTCTCTATCAGTTGTCATATTGTTTTCTAATCTAACCTTTTAAAGTAGCACATGTTGCAGGATTTATCTTTGTATACCCTGTTTCCGGATTTGAAAGATCTTAATGTTTATCTTTCTGATATTACAGTGAAGAAATTCTTAAATGCTTTTTTACTTTAATTGATATTCTCATCTTTTCTGCTTTTCATCATTTTATTGCTAAAGAATCCAATGAATGCATTATCTTGCCATGTGAAAAGAATCTTTTAGTTTCTGTTTAGATCTCTATCTTTATAATACAGACCCCATAGCCCAATGGAAGCGTAAACTCTTTTCAACCAACTTAACAAAAACAACAACAAACCTTTTCAATCTTATCTTATTTAACTAGCCTAATATCTTAAAGTTTAAACATAGCTAAATCATACAGAGAGATCCCTCTCTGAAACTGGTAGGGCTAGATTCTAGTTTCGAAGTGGTTGGATAAAGTTACCTCTAGTAAATTTCTTCTTCTCTGACAACCTCTAGGAATTTATAGAGAGATAACATAGTGGCGACCATACTGGGCACTGAACAAACATTCAACCCCACGTTTTCTTTTTCCCTAGAAGAAAATTTTGTTTCTGAAAAAATTATAAATATGAGAAAGAAATAATGTTTAGAGGTTGTTAAATGCTTGTACATAGTAATCTTAGATTCATAAAAAATAAAAATATATAAAATTAATAAATCTGGCTCCTAAAAGAGCTTATACTCGATCCCACCTAGACTTGGAACCTGCGACAACAACTCATAATCCAGAACAATTACTCAGAAAGAAAACCATTGCAGAAGGTTCAGGGAGTCATAGTCCCCTTCACAAGTCCTCTTCTCTTCCAGAGGAACTTGTTTCCCTTCAAGATCTTGACTTCGACACAATCTTTGAACAAATCCTGTTTACAATGAAATCTGATAGCTTTGTGACTCAAACCATTTTAGATCCAGCCGTCCTGCAACCTCAGACCCCTGAAGTACTATCTCCCATTGCAAAACCTCAAACCACTCACTTTGTGCCAGCTAGTCCCTCATCTTCCTCATCTCTTGCCACCGCCCCACCTATCATCCAGGTTGTTGTCCCACCCCCTCCACCTATCATGGCGACCAGATATGCTCCCTTGGTGTTGGTTTCACCTTTACATGACATGCTCCAGGACTATCAAACGAGGCTCCCACAGTTCGATGGTACAGGGCCCTTGAACGCACAACAACACGTTGATAAAATGAATGACTATTTTGACTTGCAGGAAGTGGATGAAGCTGACGTTCAAATGAGACTTTTTTCTCAAAGTCTGACTGGGGACGTTAAGAAATGGTATAAAGGCTTACATGTTGCTTCAATGGTTGACCTTACAGTGTTTCAAAGAAGTTTTCTGGACAGATGGGAGGTAAAGAAAAATCCTCTCTAGATATTGTCAGAATACGAAGACATTAGAAGGAATCCAGGAGAGATAGTACAAGACTACTACACCCGCTTCAACAATTTGTACAATGCAAATCCAGCTAATATTAAACCCCCACAAGGTTTGCCACTGACAAAATTCCCTGACAGTTACGACACTGATATGTCATATCAATTAAGGGAAAGAAACTCCACCACCCTGGAGGACATGCAGAAAAGCGCGATAAGTGTAGAGGCCAACCTTTTGGCTAAAAGGGCATGGAAGAGGATGGAAAGGAGAGTCACGATTAAAGAGGAACCTTCCACAACTTCTTTTGATGCCAAAATAGATTCCTTAGCTAGAGCAGTGGAGAGGATGATGGAGAGACTTACTGTAACCGAAAGAAATCCTCCTAGAGAAAACCAACCTGCTCCACAAATTCAGAATCCTAACTTCAGAAGAAATCCTCCTCAAATCAGGCAGAGAGATCCCAGAGATCAAAGAGAATAGAGGGGTCCTGATCAACAGATCAAACCACCCCTACAGGAAAATTATGCCGACGAGGGTGAGGAGGTAATTGAAGAGTTAGAAGACACACACATAAACCTCATGGGCATTCACGATAACAAAGCCATTTTCCTTACTCAAGAAGAGCAAGAACTTTTCCTTGTTTCTCAAAAAGAGGTGAGTGAGGAAGCCGAAGAGACCAAACAACAGGCATTTGAAAATGCCATTATGGAGGTACATAGGTAGTATAATCTGCGAAGTAAAAAGACAGACGAAAGTTCCCCAAAAAAGGTAACCGAAAGGAAGAAAACAGTCGAAACCAAGAAATCCCCTGAGCCTTCTACCAAGAAGATCCTTGAGAAAGGTAATGTTGAAGCTCTAGCAAAAAGAAACCCTACCATTTTACAAAGATCAACGCGGACTGAGGTTTCATCAACCAACCGACCAAGTACTTCTGTTCAGAAGACTATGGTGGACAAATCAGAATTGTTGAGCCAAAGCAAAGCATCTACCCCTTTCAGCCTCGAAGGGGAATTAACCAAAGTGAAAATTCCCATTCCCCTTTATGAGTTGATGAGTAAGGACGCTTACCGATCACAAGTGATCAAAGAACTGAGCATTGAACCTGATATAGGCACGAAGGCCTTAACCATTGGATTGACGAATCATTCAGACATGGTAAATCTTACCGATGATCAACCTAAACTCTTGTTTGGCCCTTAAGTTGATGGTCAGACTGACACTGGTGTTGTCACTCCTTTTTACATCAACCTTAATATACATGACCTAATTCTACACAATGTTATGTTAGATTCAGGTGCTTCCCATAACCTGATGCCTAAAGTAGTGATGGAAAAATTGGGACTTAGGTCACCAGACCTTACAAGGATATACACTCTTTTGACTCCATCAAAGTCATATGTATCAGATTGATTAAGGACTTATGTATCACTCTGGTTCATATTCCAACAAAAAGCGTGGTTATGAATGTTATGGTTGCAGACATTCCCCCAAAATATGGTATGTTGCTATCCAAGTCTTGGGAAGCTAAGTTGAAAGGTACTTTGCAGTTGGATATGTCGTATGCCACCATCCCAGTTTTTGGGCAATAGAGAAGATTGTATAGAGAGACTCTAATCAAATATATGGTCAGCAGCCAAGAAAAACCACATAACTATCCTCTGTACTCTGCACACTCTGATCTAGATTCCTTCATCCTATATAACGACAAGGATATGGGAGAACAAATCGCTCAGCTGGAAGAAGATATGTTTGACCTGAACGAAGACCAAGAAAACACTGAGGCAAAAGGGAAGAAACTCGTAATAAGCGAAGAATTGCCAGAAGATTTCTGGAGCATGGACTTCGATGGAGATGTAAGCAAAGAAGGAGTTGGAACAGGAGTTTGGTTGCACAATCACAAGTCTAGGTATTCGGAAAACCATTCTTACAAACTGAATTTTCAATTCATTAACAACATAGTAGAGTACGAATCTTTGACGCTCGGTCTGAAACTACTAAAGAAGGTTGGTGCCAAACAAATCATGGTAAGAGGAGATTCTGAATTAATTATCAAACAAATTAAAGGTGAGTATGCAGCAAAACATCCCAGGCTTAGAGCTTATAGAAATGTTGTTTTGTATGCCCTTAAATGTTTCACTGAAGTTGATTTGCAGGTGATGCCTAGGGGACATAACATTTTAGCATATGGGTTAGCTACGTCAACAGCTACATGCAAGATACCCTTTCGTTCCAGTTGCCCATACACGGTGGAGGTGAAGTGTAGACCGATTGTCCCGGACAACATCAGATACTGGCAGGTATTTGGGAACGATGACCAAATTGAAGATTTTCTACAATGTAAAAATGATTTCGAGTGTACAAACATATACTTAGAAATGATGATGAAAATGTGAATAAATCCAATTTTGGAAATGACAGTGTAAATAAAGTAGATTCAGAAGAGTTAGGTGAAGATGAGATAGAGTCTAATGTTTTGCATTTAAAGAGTAATGTTTTTCCTAGGGTTTTAGTTCCGTTAGAAGACTTCTTTGATTTTAATGATGTAGCTAAAAAACCTAAGATTGAAGCCAGTGGGAAAGAGGTTGAAGACGTTAACATAGGGACAGAAGAGAAACCCAGGATAGTAAAACTTTCCAAATCCTTACCTCCTAAGCAGAAACTCAAATACATTGAACTTTTCAAGGAATATTCGGACGTGTTTTCTTGGGGTTACGAAGATTTGAAGTCTTATGACACAAGCATCATACAACATAGGATCCCGATAAAAGAAGATCAAAAACCTTTAAGACAGAAACTTAGGATAATCAATCCCAAGTTACTTCCCCTGATAGAAAAATAAATCAAAAAGATGTATGATGCTAAAATCATAGTTCCCTTATGATTTTCCAAATGGGTTTCAAATCTGGTCCCAACCCGAAAGAAATCTGGGGAAATCAGGATTTGCATTGATTTCTGAAACCTGAACAAGGTTTCCCTAAAAGACAACTACCCATTGCCAAAAATGGACCACATATTACAAAAGGTAGTTGGATCCAACCGAATCTCCTTACTGGATGGTTTCTCAGGCTATAACCAGGTTCTCGTTCACCCAGATGACCAAGAGAAAACAACCTTCACAACACCTTGGGGTACTTTCATGTACGTGAAAATGTCTTTTGGGTTGATGAACGCCGGGGCCACTTACCAAAGAGCGATGGAAATCACTTTTGTGGAAGAACTTGGCAAATTTATTGTCATTTATCTGGACGACGTAACTGTTTATTCCCAATACGATGACGAGCACTTAAGACATCTCAGACGAGTTTTTGAGAAATGCAGGAAATTTGGGATTTCTCTGAATCATAAGAAAAGCCTTTTTGGATTAGAGGAAGGTAAATTGTTGGGGCACATAATATCTAAGGATGGTATTAAGATAGTTCCCAGCAAAATAGAATCCATTCAGAAACTGGAACACCCAAGGAATATTAAAGAGTTACAATCTTTCATTGGAAAAATAAACTTTTTGAGAAGATTCATACCTAACCTGGCTGAGCTTCTCAGGAACATCACCAACATGTTAAAAAAGGACACAAATATAAAGTGGGACTCTAAATCCAAGCAGTCTTTTGAACAAGTTAAACATGCACTCACACAGGCTCCAGTCTTGATTAGTCCTGACTTCACCAAGGATTTTTACCTTTTTTCTTTCGCTTCTGAACATACCATTGCAGCAGTATTACTACAGAAAAAGAATGAAGGGTATGAACAACCCATATCCTTTTTCAGTAAATATTTAAGAGATGTTGCTTTGAATTATAAAATAATGGATAAACAAGATTTTTCCCTGGTAAAAGCCATAAAGGATTTTAGAGTATATATTCTCCATTCCCATACCATTACATATGTTATGAATGCAGTAGTAAAGGACATTTTAACCCAGGACAATCCAGATGGCAGAAGAGGAAAATGGATTGTTATCATTCTAGAGTATGACATAGAGATTAAGCCTACTAAAATGATTAAAGGTCAAGGTCTAGCAAAGTTAGTGGCTGAATCCAATTTCCATGCTCTTGATATTAATTTCTTAGCTGCAGTAGATAAACAGGGAGAGCAGGCGACTCCAAGTGTGAAAGAGGTATTTCTGAACTCTCCATGGTACGCAGACCTGATATTTGTTTTGCATAACTTACAAGCTCCCCCTGGTCTGACCAAAACTAAAGCTAGGTTTTTGAAATTGAAAGCATTAAAATTTTGCATTCTTGAAGGCAAACTATATTGAAAGGATCTTGGAGGTATTTTGTTAAATTGTCTGTTAAAGGATGAAGATGACAAAGTATTGCAGGATTTTCATGCAGGAGACTGTGGTGGTCATCTGAGCTGGAAGACCATAGCTAATAAAATTCTCAGAGCTGGGTTCTATTGGCCTACACTATTTGTCGATGTGCATCAGAAGGTGACTTCATGTCATAAATGTCAGGTGTTCGAGGGCAAAAGGAAACTCCTTCCTTTACCCCTAAAACCAATCTCTGTTGAAGCTCCTTTCCAGCAATGGGGATTAGCCTTTATCGAAGAAATACATCCTCCCTCTTCGGGCCAGCACAGGTGCATTCTTACTGCTATGAACTATTTCAAAAAATGGATTGAAGTTGTACCAAGCAGGCAAGCTACCGATTCTATCATTATTAAATTTCTAGAAAATAATATCTTGACTCGTTTTGGTTGTCCTAGAAAGATTATAACTGACAATGTAGTTGCTTTTCGATCTAAGAAGCTCATAGATTTTCGCAACCAGTACCATATTGGTTTGGGGCATTCCACAGCCTATTACCCTCATGGAAACGGGTTGGCGGAGTCATCCAATAAAACCCTGGTGAACATTATTAAGAAGACGTTGCAAGAAAACAAAAAGTCATGGCATAACAAGCTAATTTTCGCATTGTGGGCCAATAGACTGACCACCAAGAGGTCTATTGGTATGTCCCCATATCATTTGGTCTATGGCACTGAAGCGGATTTTCCTACCTCCTTAGGGGTTCCTATCATGAAACTGTTGCAAGAGATGCAAGCCGAGATGAATGACTCCCAAAGAAGGATAAACCAGATGATCCACTTGCAGCAGTCCAAAGAAGAATTATACAACAAAACTCAAGTTGTCCAGGAGAGCATAAAAAGGATCTTTGATAAAATAACTAAAGAAGATGACTTTGAGCTTGGTGACTTGGTCCTGAGATGGGATGCCCGAAATGAAGATATGGGGAAGCATGGAAAATTTGACAGTTTATGGAAGGGACCTTACATAATTCACGCATTCAGAGGGAATAATGCTTTTCTGCTCAACAACAGCGATGGGACCAATCTTCCAGGAGGACCTGTGAATGGCAAAATGTTGAAGCACTATTCACCTCCTCAGTAGGGACTTTCAGTCACACCTTTCCATTGTACAAATCATTTCATTTGCTTACAAGTTTTGAGTGAATAACTATGATTATATGGTTGAAGCCCATGGAGAAGGCCCTAAGCCATTGAATATTATCATCAAATTTTCAAAAAATAAAACAAATCATACAACAAAGGCAGTGGTGGAGAAAGTTTTTCAGAACATCAGAAAACAGGATTCTTGGCACTTCACAAGGAGAGTACCATCCCCAGGTGGAGCCGATGTTATAACCCTATAATTTATAGGATCAACTAGTGACTGAAAAATTTTATCCTTATATTGTTTTGTTTGTCATGATTTTTCATTCTGCAAATAATATGAGAAAAAGAAAAAAGAAAGAAAAAGAATAAAAGAGGGCATAAAAGAAATTGGATAAAGCCCCATGCAATAAAAGTGAATTGGTTCATACAGTTTAAACATGGCCAAGTCCTTTAAATTGATGTTGATAGGAGTAGTGAATAAGCTTGGCTAAACTGTTTAATCTTAGCGAAGTGATTTAGGCTAGCTAGTGAATAAATTTGACCAAACTGCCTAATCTTGGTCAAATAACCCCAGGATAGAGTAATTTCTTAGTCCAACATTTTAATCTGGGCTAATTGTCATAGGTGATTAGGTTAGAACATAGGGTATTTTGCTTTATCTCAATAAAACATGCATGATGATCGATGTTGAACCATATCTTTGAGGTTTGAAAGTTGAATGTCTAACCCCATGGTGATAAAAACAGGGAAATCTTGGACAAACCTACTTAAAACGCTTATCCTAAGCTTTCAAAGCAAAAATGAGTTATCGCTCATAGGTTAAAGACAGAGCACAGATGAATGGCTGAGGTGCGAGCGCCCAAATCTACGGTTGATAATTTTTTCCGAACCCCCCTGACTGTTCTACCTTTAACGGTAGGGGAGGGGGGGGGTCTAGAATCATGTATAACATAGGCGTGCATCTGAATGGTTGAGGCATCGTCGCTTGGATCCATGGTCAAGATTCAATTCTGGGCCCCCCCCCCCCGATCCTTTTTCTTTTAATGGTGGTGGGGGGTCCGGAATGTTGGTTAAACATCGTGCTCAGATCTACGGTCCAGCGGCAAGCACACCGATGGACGACTGATGATCTTTTTCAGACCCCCCTGACCGATATGCCTTTAACGATGGGGGGGGGTCCGGAATGTAGTGTTTTCCTTGGTGGGCCCCCTTCTCTATGTGGTAGAGATCCATTGGTCCAAACTCCCACCGCTTACCATTTTCTGACATACCCTCGTCACCCCATGACATCATTCTCCACTTGTTCCCCTAGAGGTCACGTCTCATTACTCTGTCAGTCCATTCCCCCTGTTCACCAGTTACAAGTCCCTTCACCATGGTCAAGTCCCAATCAACTCCCTCCACGTCACTCAGTCGTATTTGTCATTCATTGTCACCTGCCATCTCACACTCCAAATGACCCATTGGCAATTTATTACAGGCTAACCTATCTGTTAGCCTGTTGAGCTGTCTCCCATGCCCAATGAGTATTCGTTTTCTCAAAACTACCTTCACCCTTCATTCCCTCATCATTTACCCTGTCGCCGCACCAAAGAGTATTTTTCCCCGTTTCCTCTCTGTTTCAGTCAGTTTTCCAAAGCCACAGTCGTCCCCGCTAAATTTTTGTTTTACTTGCAGGTATTTCGATAGTGATGGCACCAAAATTAAAGAAAGTATAAGCCGAGGAAAATCCTTTCCTCCCTCCTCCTTTCGATCTCGACAGGATTCATTTGGCCGATAAAGATCATTTAATCACAGATACCATATGTGAATTCGACTTCGCAGATTTACAGTCATGGATAAAGGACATTTTCTTGGACCAGAGTGATGAAATTGGACTTTGGGAATCAAACCTTCCCCTGTATCTTTTCCCCCAGGTTCACCATTTCCCCGAATTCGCCCTCAAATGCCAGGCCCACTACATTCCCGACCAGAGAGCCATAGTATCTTCATCAGGAGAAAATCTGTTTTTTATTACACCTGAAGCCATCGATCAGATGATGTAAATATCTAGAGTTGAATCCTCCTCCCCTTTCAATATTGAAGTCATCATAGAACTATACCATAAACTATCATTGCCCCAAAGAGCTCAGATTTTCGAGCTTTTTCTCCCACAGGCCGCTCAGCTCCCCAAGACAAATCCCTCGTATCCTTCCTCCCTGTTCTCAGTGAATGGAAACCAGGTCATATCGTCGCTCTGTGCTCTGTTGGGGTATTTTTCATATCAATGGGTGGATGAACCCATATTGGGTTTTCTGTCCATTTTCTCCACCGATGAGAGACCCACCACTCAGTTCGACTACAGTACTTTTCTGGCGAACAATATTCATGAACAATTCTCAAATTTCGCCACAGAGGGCATGTTCCAATATTCCTCAATACTGGCTTACATGTTCACTTTCTTTCAAGCAGACAAATTCTCCTTCTCAATGCAGAAGATGGACAAAGACGGAAGGTCGTAGGCGGTAACAGCTTGGACGTCACTACTCAGGCAAAATTCTACAGAATTCAGTTTCAAACAGTTTATCGAGCAGTTTTACCATCCAGTGTTGAGCATGCTTAGTGGCAGACCTGAGCCAAGAATAAACGAGGAGATTCAAAGGATCTTACACCTCTCAGATCTTACGAAAACTGGCAATTGGTATCTTTACCAAAACCACACTGAGATCAGAGTTTATGGATGCGAGTTGGCTCCATACAGACTGCCCAAGTACCTACCCATGAGGATATTTGCTCTGGAGTACATAAGGAAAATGATCAACTTAGATGACATACATTTTGTGTCTCTAAAAAAGAAGCAGCAACTCAGAATCAAAGGGCAAATAGGATCTTTCATATGCAATAGCCGAGGCGCCGGAGAGGAAGCAGACAGACTGTTGAAGGAAATTAAGTTTTTTGTTAGTTTCATATGGCACTATGATCCATGCGGGATAATTTTAGAGATGAGGATTAAAAATAAAAGCATTCCATATGTTCATACACCCAAACCCGATATAGAAAAATTCGTGAATCAAACAGAATGGGATCCGAACACCCTGGTTGAAATAGAACAGCATGACCCTTCGGTCACTGTCTCACAAATGACTACACCACAGTTTCCCAAGGAGAAAAGACCCAGGAAGGATACCTCACCTTCCGTCACCAAAGTCTCGGTTGAAGATTTCCAATTGCACACCAAAAGGCCAAAAACCAGTCATACACCTAACACGATTGGTGAAAAGGGAAGCCAATCCACTGCAACTATGAAGGATGATCGGTCACTTCTTGGAAAGATTAGCAAACAAATCATGTCTACAGTTTTTTCCAAGAAACCCACGGATACTCCACCAGTCAACCAGCCGAGAAAAATAGGACCAAAATTGAGTGTTTTTTAGAAGTATGATATGATCAAAAAGAAAAATCAGACGTTGACCAACAATACTTATGCTCAGTTCTGGAAGAAAACATCAATTGCACAACACAGACTATTGTTTGCATTTGACACTGAGAAGGGTAGAATGCACATGGCGTTTCTGCAAGCACAGGTGCTAGACCCGAAAGTAATCACTGATTACAAAAGGGCAACATTCGAATTTCAAACTAAAGATTTGCATCCTGCTGATCAAATGGATCTGCACAGGAAAACTAGAGAAATGGTTTTCTCCACATTGGCAAATGCTTCTACTGCTATCTCTAAGTTACAGGTATCTCTGAGCAATGTCTAGACACAACTGAAATTAGAAAAGATATCATCATTTGCAAAGGATAACAGAATTAAGACGTTGGAAGAACTGGTCCTCAAGATCGGGTATGATCCCTCGAATGTGAAAGCAGTCGAGGAGATGCTTAAAAAGAAAATTTTCAATATAGCATCTCTGAGGAAACAGTTGAAACTACCACCAACAGAAGATTCACGGGCAAAGGAGATAGCTGAGACAAAAGGGGAAAAGGATGAGATTCTCAAGCTGATCATGGAGCAGAATGCGCAGTTGAAGGAAATGGAAGCAGAATTGGAAAAACTATTGAAAGAGAAGGAACAATCAAAGCCTATGGAAGTCATTCCATTGAGTGCAGTTCCTCTCACAGGAGTAAGCACAACATCTGCAGCAGAAATTTCCTCAGCAAATCCACTGAAATCTCTGGAGAAGACAGTAGAATTGGAAAAATCCATGGAAGAGATGAATTTGAAAGAGACATATATTAGCAGACTTTAAAAGGAGGTTGAGAACCTTCAGGAACTCAAGTCTTCTTACCAAGCCAGCTACTCCAAGGAAAAAAAAACATCAGACAAGATCAAAGAGGAATTGCAATAGCTTCAACAGCAAACAGTGGTAGGAAAAACACTTGCCGAGGTCAAGGAAAATGTCTGGATGGATATCACAAAATCCATAAATGAAATATGGCCTATGGTACAAATCATGTTCGAGAAAAACGAACTGGTGCAAAGAAGCAAGCAGGCGATTGAAAAGATAAGAGGAGAATTGGGAGAGATGCCCGCAAAATCCACTAAGATCATTAAATTCTTGAATTCAAAAACCAGAGAAGAGTTAGAGGAGTTGAAAATTGAAGATAGGACAGAAACCATCCTTGAGGTAAAGAGGGTCCTGACTAAAAGAGGAATGATGCTACAACTGGAGAAAAAAGTCCAGGCTATGGACATAGGAGTGCAAATATTTTTCAGCAAAATTGAATCTCTATAGAAGAAAGGCCTCCCTGGCTTAAGGGTCATAAATGACAAGTTAATGACACTTTCTGATTATAAAAGGAAACTAGCCACTGTGGCTAAATATAGTTCGAAATTCTCGGGAATACAGGGCAGTATCATAGGCAAGGCATTCTTAGAAGCCTTCCAGTCAGACATCAGCATACAACATGAGATCCAATACATTTTCATCATCAAGCCAACTTTTTCCAAGTATACAGAGATGGATGAAGTATACCAAATATTGCTCAAAGTCAGTGTTCCCAGTAACCTTCTATGGGAAGAGTTATGCAATCTGATCGAGTAGGAGATGAGGTGTCCAAGCCCAGTCAACTATCCAGTCAGATGAGGTCATGCAGAGGACTCACCAATGGATTACCCCAAAATCAACATGAAGATTTCAACACATCATCAAACAGCTCCTAAATTTTTGTATCTTGTTGAGTTAGTTAGCTAAATTTAGATTTCCACGTCCCGATCTTTAATGACAGGATCGTATGTAATTTTTTATTATAAATCCTTCAAACTTTGAAGTACCAAGGGTTGATCTTTACGCCCTGTAAGCTAGAAAGACTGTAATTTTGTCAAGAGATCTTCCAGTAATACAAAGGGACGTTTCACAGGATTCTCGCATGTTGTTCATTGGTGATGTTATTCTTTTCTATGTTAAATGTTTTCTCTATCAGTTGTCATATTGTTTTCTAATCTAATCTTTTAAAGTAGCGCATGTTGCAGGATTTATCTTTGTATACCCTGTTTTCGGCTTTGAAAGATCTTAATGTTTATCTTTCTAATATTATAGTGAAGAAATTCTTAAATGCTTCTTTACTTTAATTGATATTCTCATCTTTTCTTCTTTTCATCATTTTATTGCTAAAGAATCCAATGAATTCATTATCTTGCCCTGTGAAAAGAATCTTTTAGTTTTTGTTTAGATCTCTATCTTTATAATACAGACCCCATAGCCCAATGGAAGCGTAAACTCTTTTCAACCAACTTAACAAAAACAACAACAAACCTTTTCAATCTTATCTTATTTAACTAGCCTAATATCTTAAAGTTTAAACATAGCTAAATCATACAGAGAGATCCCTCTCTAAAACTGGTAGGGCTAGATTCCAGTTTCAAAGTGGTTGGATAAAGTTACCTCTAGTAAATTTCTTCTTCTCTGACAACTTCTGGGAATTTACAGAGTGATAACAATGCTTTCACTAGTTCCCAGGTTATAAGTTGAGGTAGAAGGGGTTCATGAACTTGGTTGAGAGGACGGGCGCATCATGGGTGCCGGAAAGGGTCCACTTATGGGTGGAGGGGGGCCACAAGATATGGCTATTGGTAAGGGGGAGGAGGGTAGTAATATGGACATCCATACATCGACGAATATTGGGGTGTACCATACATGGGTGGTGGTTGTACATACAGATTATGGTGTGTTGTGGTACCTATCAATCCATCCGCCGCATGAGACATCCCAGGTTTGTTTTGGCCGAAGGGTATGGGTCTCGGTGCGTCAGGTATTTCTATGTATAAGTAACCCGACTGAGCATAAATGAGGTTGTACTGTTGATCCTTGCTGATGGCTTCCTCTTCAGTGTGGGGGAAGGTGGAGGCCACATCTTTGGCAAGGATAGAGACGAGTGATCTGAGAAACCAATCAAGGCATTGTTCTTTGGTGGTTTCTTCTTTGCATAAACTACGTCGTTGACACCATTCATGAATGTGGTCGGTGATATGCATGGCTGAGGATTGTTTACACTCAGAGAGAAGTTCTAGACCATTGTCATGACGAACGGGTAGTTTAAAGAAGGTCAAGAATGTTTTGGCCAAGGATTCAAAAGTCGTATGAGACCTTGATTTTTCGTCCACATACCATTTGGATGCTGGACCTGTGAGTGTGAGCTGAAATAACCTTAAGCGAACGGAGTCATCCATGATGTTGTTTGAAGAGCACCATAAGTGGAAGGTCATGACATGGTTAGCGAGATCTTCCCCCAATTTTCCTTCAAACTTGGGAATGTTTGAAGGTAGTTTGGTAGGCATATTGGGCCATGTGGGGTCATGCAATATAGGGTCATTCATGAGTTTACTCAAATCAGGGATATTGAGGGATGCCAAATATGGCATGGGGGGTGGTGGTGGAGGATTAGTTCCAGCCATGGTTGTACTTCTTCTTTGAGAGAAAGTTTTCCCCCCGTTTCCTTGTAAAGGAGAGCTAGTGGATGATTGGACTTGGGAATTGGACCAAATTAAAGTGGAACCAAGCAAAGTTGATCCAAAAATAGTAGCACTTACAGGGGCGTGATATGGTTGAGTTGATGAGTTAGCAAGACTAGGAACTCCTCCTAGGATACGAGGGAGGTTTTGCAAGCATCTGGAACGACGAGGATTCTGTGGGTCTCCTATGATGTCCGACTAGCAAAGTGAATGTGTGAAAATGGTGATGAGAGAAATAAATGAACAAGAGACTTGTATAATTTGGACCTTCACAATATATCTCACAATCGTATGTAATAAAATGAGCATCATCCATAAATCAATTGAAAAGAATCATACATGAGGGTAGGTGGATTTTGTCCACGTGGGAGAACAAAGAAAACAAATGCTCGTGTCCATGTCCTAAAAAGACGTAACGTCCTTCCTCTCAAATAGCATTGGACCTTCCAATAACACTCAATAGTGGGGTTTGAAGCCACTAGAAGAGGAACTAGTGAAGGATGAAACAATCAGCTATAATGAGGGGTAGAGGGTGCATATCCCGAAAGAGCTGGCGATATTTCCCAATAGCCACACAAAATCTGATCAAGGTGCAATTGCAGCCCATAATTACCACCTGGGTAGATGTCCTAAATTTGGTCACTAGGTACCTCGTTCAAAGTGCGACATTTAGATTTTCGGCCTCAGAAATGGGTCACGGGCTAATCCCTTCCAAGAGTCGGGTGACTCAAGGGGGGAGGCACTGAACAACCGGACCTCGGCCTTCGACCCTTCACAAGTATCTTCCCACCTTATGGTGTTAGGAACACTTGACTTGGAGGATTTTAAAGTTCCCTATTTGTCAACTTCTAATGTTTGAAGATGTGAGAACCAGATAACAGGGGGTTATTTGGATGCCTACCCCCGAGATCCTACCTAGACTAAAAAAATTCTTTTGGCACCTCTCGTGGAGGAAAACTTAGTGAGTTTTTTAGAAAAAATTTAGATGTGGTTGGTTGAGAGATTGGGGGTGTGAACCAATCTCATTTGAATTAAGTGGGTGTGGATAATTTCTTCAAGAAATAGTGGGATGTTTCAGAATTCCTTTGGAGAAAACCTACTTCAACCTCCACAATTCAAGATGAAATTATGTGAATGAGGAGTGACTTTGTGTTGAGCAAGTGATAAAATGTGCCAAATTTTTAATAATTTAGATGTCGATTTGCAACATGTGGACTTCCTGTGGTCCTTACAAATCTTGATTACCTATATTACTAGATGCCATTGGTACAACCTTGCGGAATTTTAAAGTCTCTAAAGAACTAGAATGTGGACATATGGGTCCTTACCAATCCTTTAAACTCCCTAATGTGATTTAATATAATAAATATTTGAAAAACTATTCTAGATTGCAAGCATGTGGGCATGTATGGGGCCGTTACTTTTATCTTTAAACTCTCCTAGTGATGTAAACTAAGAAAGTAATTTCAAAAATTATCCTAACTTTGCAACATGTGGGCATGTATGGGCCCTTACAATTTTAAGATGTTTTGAAAATAAACTAAGACCTAGGGGGGCTTTGTCCTCTCCTAAATATTTTTTTTAAGGGAGATGAAATGTCCCCTTAATCACTTTTCTGATTCTCAAGATCACTCTATGGTGCTAGAGAAGAGCATACTCAATGATTAAAGTTTGATTTATGGTCCCAATGCAAGTGTTTTTATATGTGATAGTAAATAATCTCAACTTAACTTTTACAATCAAAACAAGCCATCCATGTGGCAAGTCAAAGCAAAAGAGGATAAATATGGTTCTTTTTAACCCCCTAAGTGCCTATGTTTTGACTAACCCTTCATGTGGGAAGGGGATCTAAGTGTGGTGCATTTACAAATTGCATAAAAGCAAGATTTTGAAGGCTAGGGGCCTTCAAAACATCACAAAAACTCTTACAATGTTGGAATTCTGGACATATGTGCAGGTTACAGTTCATACAGAGGCGTAATGAGCGCGCAATGTAGAGAGAACCGAAGACCTTTTGGTGCATTGTGCGCAAAATGCGTAGAGAAATGAAGTGTTGTTGGCGCACAATGCTCAGAACGCGCATCTGTGGGCTGGAACACCCGCGCACGTTCTGATACGCGTCGAGGGCTAAAATATTAAGTGGAATTCTCCTCCTCCAGCTCCAAACTTAGCTCTTGATAGGTAAGGCTAGGCCAGTTATGATCCCTACAAGGCAAATGGGTCAAAAAGAAGTGTTCAAAAATCCCAAATAGGGAGGAAATTGATACCTTATCCCCAATATGGTTGCCAATCTGTTGTGTCATTTTCGTCACTTGAATGAGCAAAAGAAGGGCACTTATAAGTGTAGTTGGGCCTTCTAGAAGGACATAGGTTAGTGTATGAATTAAACAATCAAAGAACATGAAGTAAACAAACAACTAAATTAGAAACAACTAAAGAAATAACTAAGGAAATAAAACTAAAATGCATAAGGAACTTTGAACAAAATCAATCAACCAAATGACCAATGATTATGCCACCAATTGATAACTATATTAGTTGGAAAACACTGTAGAGAAAGGAGGACTGATGGATCCCCTCTTCCTCCTTAGGAGGACTCTTGAATCCCCTATTTGATACCTCTTATTACAATGATAAACTATAAATAAAATGGTGAAGAAATCCAAGCCCATTCCCTCAAGAGGTGAGGTGAATAGCTTATTGAGATGTTGCTAGAATGCTCCAAGAAGAAAAGAGGTTTCTTGAGGGAGGATAGAGGCAACATAACAATACAATGAGATTCTTAAATTCTTAGTGCACCCATGGCCTCCTTTTATAGCATGTCTTTGAGGCAATATCCAATTGGTTCTTAGTGTGGACAAGGGGCTCTTTAGGGCACCCTTAGGTTTTTTACCAACCCCCCATTTGGATTCATCTCGGATTTGAGGGTCAAATCAAGTTGGTAGCTGGTCCAGAAGTGGGTGAGGGGATGACAAGAACCATAAATGTGTTGTTCACAGGAGTGCACTGCTTTTCTCGTACATAGTTGTGCATATGATGCATTATGCGCTCTACGGGATTCTTTGGCCCACGCACGTCCTTTAGTGTTTTAGTGCATGTCAATTTTTTAATCAATTGTATAGTTTTTTCCTCTTGAAAATGCATTTTTGGTGTTGTAGGTGAACTAATAGGTGTTTGGAGATGATGTATTCCTGTAACTGTTTGCATGTGATGTTGCAGATGAAATTTCAGTGATAACACATATGATAAGGATTTCTCTTATGATGCTGAATAAAAAATTCTCTAGTAAGCGTCGCTATAGTTTCGCTGAAAAAGTGGGCTCCTTGGTCACTGGACAAGCTGTAACGACAACCAAACCTAGTAATAACATTCTAAAAAAGAAATCGTGTTGCGGTGGCTGTAGAACAATCTCGAACAACCTCTTCTTCATCCTAGTGAGTTAGGTAGTCAGTTGTGGTAATTATGTATCTGTCCTTGGAATGCTTAGGTTTAGGATTTATCAGACCGATGAAATCAGTATCCCATTTTTCAAATCTTGTAGTTCGCGAATAGGGTGTATAGGAAACTCAACACGATGTGATGGTTTTTCCACTCTCTAACATACATCGTAGACCCAAGCATATTCATTAGCATATTTAAATACTATAGTCTACCATAGTCCTTCCTGTAAGATCTTTATGGCAGATACCTTTCCGCCAACATGTCCTCCAACAACTACACTATGACATTCCCATATGATATCAGGTCAGTTGTGGTCAAGCACATAGTGCCGCAAGATATTTTCCAATCCCAATTTGTAGAGTTGGCCTGCAATCAATTGATAATATGTTGTATGAACCACTAGGTGCCTCGTTTGTGTTGCGGAATATCCTGTTGGCGTAGTACCAATAGTAAAAAATAGTACAATGTTTGAAAAATAATCAGGAATGGCCTCAATATGGAACAAATATGCATCTGAGAGATGGTCATCTACAAGTCCACCACTTTCTCTAGATTCTAGGTGAGACAACTAATCTGGCCCAACATTTAACTTTCCCAACTTAAAAAATGACCTCAAAAAAAGAACTCCTAAAACAATAAAAACCAACTGCAAATGCGACCTTATAACATGGGTTTTTTCAACAAGTACTTCAAAATAGAATGGTCAGTAAAACTTTTAAAATGACTTCCAAGTAAATAATGCCTAAACTTTTGTAAAGCATACACCATAGAAAAACCTTCCCTTTCGGTTATGGTGTAATTGTGTTTAGCTTGCAAAAGTTTGCGACTGGAAAAGTATATAGGATGGTCCAAGTTTCCTTCCCTTGATGTTATAACCCTAAACTGCACCAAACATGCATACCTGGAATCAGGCCATCTTACTTGTTATCTTTTCCAAGCCATCACTGAACAACTCTTCTAAAAACCATTGTTTTGAAGGTTTACGCTCCCTACACCACTATTTACCGCGTACACACGCTTGTTGCACCACTACAGCTCACGTACACTCACAAAAAATTGTGAAAAATGAAAATTGAATATGGATACAGGTTTTCAGGCCGTTACTTAACCGTTTGACCGCCCATAGCCAGTCACCCCAACCGTTACTATATATTTTGGCCTATAAAAGAAGGTGTTGGGGCCCCATTCCAAAAAGAAGCACGAGAGCATAGAAACTCTACCCATTTCAATATTGCCCCATTGCCCCAATATTTTGCAACCACATTGTGAGTTTGAGCCAGAATGCCTTCTTCCTCCTTTGCAAATCCTTTCCATTTCCCTAGAGAGAAATGAAGAGGAGAAGAACACGTGAAAGCAGTTGGTGCATGGTGAAGAGGATCCCAGGACCAAGTTCGAGGAGCAGTTCCAGTCTCATGTTGTAAATGACTTTTGTGAGATTAATATAAAGAAGTACTTTTTCCATCCCGCCAAATGATGTCTTAAATATTTATGATTTGTTTACATTTCTTGGTTATAATGTCTAACCCACTAATCCATATATAGAATGCATGCTTGTAGTTTCTTGTTTGTCTTTTGGTGAATGTAGGTTATCCTTGGGAGGAGACTTGCAGTCAGGAAACAACCGAGTGCAAAGGGATCGACACCAGACGCGGAGTTTAAGGTATGCCAACCGGATCCCTGTACTTTGTATTTTATGTATGATTATGGGATAACGTCGGGATAGTTGATAAAAAGTAGGAGACTTTAGATGGTTAGCTATGCCTACATTTTAGAACCCTGGTGTAGTCCATAGAGGGGTTTTCCCGCTATAGAAGAATTGGTGACTGTACTGGGGAAGCCTCTAGGGTCTTTGGGGATATTTCTTTTGGGTGTTTTTGAATCAGTTTACTCACTATTTTTGAGTTTTTGTAAGCTTTTGTGTCTTTAAGGGATGTTGTTCTTCCATACCAGTATTCCCTGCCTTTGCTTGATTGTTGGTTTTCATCTTTTTGAGAAGTTACAGAGGTGTACACGGCCTGTAGTGGGCATGGACGCGTGCATACGCGCCAGGGATGATTATAAGGATGGAAATTTATTTTTAAATGTAGAAATCTTGGAAAATCTTACTAATCCTTCATATGCCAACTATAAATGTTTGGCAATAATTTTGTAAAAATATTCAAATTTCTAAGGATTTTATATAGTTTTTATAAAATTTTGGCGATTTTTAAGGTAAAATAATTTTATCCTATAGAAATTGGGCGAATCATTTTTAAAATAGCGAATCTCGTTTTTGGAAAAAACATAGAAAATTAGCCCATGAGCGAATATTAGCCCCTAAAATCATCCTTTATACGCGCCCTGCCTTTGGACAGCCCGCGTACATACATTGGCTACTGAAGTATTAGTAGCATGCATGTGTTGAGAAATTTTTTCTTAGAAGAGGCAGTCATCCTCTTCCCTGTCAGAAGTCACACTTCTTAGAGGTTTTCTTGATCTAGCCTTGGTCTCTGTTATAGCAGTCTGTAGCCTAGGTATGACCTCAACATAGCTTTCTTTGCATCAAAAGATTTCTTGTGTTTTCTTTGATAGGGTTTTAGACAAGTTTGTGAGTCTTCTTTGATCTGCTTGTTTGGTATTGTCAGTGACTCCCTACGATATGCAATTGGGCTTGAATTCATTTATTGGTCTTGACTTGTCGTAATTTTTCCCTTTTTTTCTTTAGAAGAAAATAAAATAATTCATTTTCAAATTTCTTGTTTTGAAGCATAAAACAATAAAAAAAAAATCTTTCATTTCTTTGTTTGGTAAAGTACTTTAGGTTAGTTGCTTCATTTACCAAGGAAAAAGAAAGTTTTCTTAAGTTCTTTACTTGAATGCTTAGGACATTAAGTAGCTCATAGTCAAGCGAAATCTTGTTTTAAGTTTTTCTTTTCAAAGATCTGAGAAAAAGTAGTTGCGAAAAGTTTGGTTAAAGAGTTTAAATTGGCAAATCTTTATTTGTGAAGAAAGAAGTACTTTTGTTTCCAATATCATCTTATGCTCTCCTCTTTTATCTCTTAAAAAACATCAGTGGTTTCATTTTCGTTCCTCTTGACTTAATACAGCCACTAAAATTAAATCTTAATTAAAAGTTATTAGACTTTGTGTTTGTAGGGTCCATCAATGCAGTCTAGGCTAGAGTCTTGATTTAGGATTGGAGAGGAAACAAACATAAGAGTATGAGCTAGGGAGTGCTTGAAATTCCAGTAACCGTGAAATTTATCTGGGACCCCCCTCTAACACAGAGGCTAAACACGAGTTCGCGTAAGGAAAGGTAGCGGAGATAACCCCTCTAAAGCTGGACCAAGCGTAGTGGGGAACACATATAGAGGGATTATCTTGAGATTCCATTGATCACATTTGCCACGGAGCTTCGGGGGTCTCTAATCCATTCGAGGTCCTCATTCATCTTCCGTAACACTTGATTTCTATACCCTTGATAGGTTTTGGTCTTGATACCCTGCTCATTGTGGTCCACCCGACTATCGACTGTACCCGCCTAGTGACTATTCGCATGCTGGCAACATAGTTGCCTTTATCTTAGTGACTTACACAGGTGACTGCAGGGGGTATACCGCGGTACCTAGGGTAGACATTGAGCCCCTCTTTGCAAATTATACCCAAAGGGTGCTTTCGTATTCGAGTTACACTTGCACTGGTAAGTTTCTCTAGTGTTGGCTGGTGTAACTGTTCTTCCAACTAGCTAGTGATCTTCTTGTCTTATCTCATAGGATATTTTTCTAGTGTGTGTTGGTTTTCAAAACGTTAATAAAAATACCTAGTGTTTCATTAATCTTCTCACACCATGGAGGATCAGGAGCTCCACCGGTTGCAAAGGCTTCTTGGCTTATTGTCGGTTAATCTGGAGCCACCCCCGCCACCACTAAGGTGAAGACTAGACTAGCAAGGGTCTTTTGAGGCGACTGGGCCACAGGAAACTGAGCCCGACCCATCTCTGAGAGGAGAACATTTGATTCTGAAGGAACCAACCATTGCCAACCTCAGAGCGGAAGCTCTTGGTCCTTATAACCCTCCGATCACCAATCTATCGGCGCCCATCATCATACAGGTTAAACCTTACAAGCGTCAGGTAGTGTCACAAGCAACAATGGAGACAAATGTTGCTACTTCTTCAGGGAATTCTCATACTCCCTCTACGGCTGTCACCAAATGGGGTTTTCCGCCTCCCAACCAACCATCATTGGTCTGGACCACCATGGTCTCGACTGAATCTACCTTGGGTAATGGTATGATTCCATCTATGGTGGCGATCACTGCTCCTTTCACCCAGAGTGCGACAGGCCCTCCGTTCTCATACGGGATGCCTGGCTTCAATATGAATTTTGTCCTTTCCTACTCCACTCTACAGAATTTAGGTCTGGGGGAAGGGAGCTCTAACTCTCCTATGAAAGGATCCATGGGGGGAACTTAAGCTCCCTATAATTCTTTCCCTTATGGATGGGGTCATATACCTCATTCATCCCCTTCGCTCGACAGTGCTCACTAGCACTCCGTTGGGCCAAACATAAACTATAGTTCATTTGGAGCAGGTAGTCAAGGACTTCCTTCTTATAGCATGCCGGTAGGTTCGACACCGTTCTCTTTGTTCAGCATGTTTGGTAACAACACATTCTCATCAGCTGCCATCTCGATCAGGGGAAACCCCGGTTATGGACAACAAAATCCTATGCAGGTTACTATTCCTGCACAGGGGGCAAACTTATGAATTCCTTCCTCACAAGGACTTGGAATCTGTGGCAGGGATCAGTTCCCTTGTCAGGGATGTCGATTGGGGGAAATCCCTTCCATAGCCAATGGAACCCCAGGAAAGGCTCAACACCTATGCCCGTCGGATCGGCAGGGGGCAACCCTTCCCAAAATCCTTGGAATGCGACACAAGCCCAGCCCTTTACGTCCTATTACGAGAGTCAACCAATGACGCCTCAACAAGCGCAAAATTTGTACATTGGTCATGGCCATGGTCATTACCATAACCCTGGACATCAACCTAACTTTTCCTGGCAACCTGGTGCCATCCAAACTCCAGGGTCCTTTTTCCTTGGTTATAATCAACAACCCAAATTACCGTTTCTGGCAACTCTACACTTGCCAGACTTGACAAGGTTATTAAATGAACTCATCTATCATGATACGCATTGGCCTCCCATGCCAACCAAGTTGCCTTTGGACATTCCAAAGTTTGAGGCCAAGCCTAATGAAGATCCAGGTGATCATGTGACTACCTTCCATTTATGGTGCTCGTCCAACTCTTTGAGAGACGACTCCATCCAGTTGCGTTTGTTTCAACACACTCTCATCAGGAGTGCTACGAAATGGTACATTGAGATCAAATGCTCAAGATACTCTTCCTTCGGAGAATTGGCAATGGATTTCTTAAACCATTTCCAATTACCTATGAGATACAATGCTGGCACCGAATTGTTGGCCAACTTTGAGCAGACAAAAGCGGACCATATCTCTGATCACATCTGAGAATGGAGACGTCGGAAGAGTTTGATAAAAGTACCAGTCCCACCAACATTCATTCTTGAGTGTTTCCTTAAGTATTTGGTACCCCAGTTATCTAAAGACGCTGCAACCTCGGGGGTCTTTTAAGAAGAAGAAGCGATAATGAGAGCTCAACAGCTAGAGATGATTTACTCTCAATCTGGTTTACTTTACGAAGTTTTTCCAGATGCACCACGGTTGATACTTGACAAGACCAGACATAGATATGGACCACATGCTGATGGTATTGTTGGTTCAGTGCAAACGAAGCCCGTTGATTAGATGTCGAATCAATTGCAGCAATTGTCAATACAACAGACAACGACCAACCAAACCACTAGTTCAGCTGCTCCCCCTACTCAAATGTCAGATGTACATAGTGTGCAATCGACAAACCCGAAGGCCACCCAACAACCTGACAGAAAGAAGAAACAACAAAATAAGGGTAAGGGGATAAGAAACCTACCAATAATGCTGGCGGGGGCAACACATAAAAGAAGAAGTCGAAGTATCCATGTAATCTATGCACGAAAGACCACCCGACTCACCAGTGCCCTCGTCTTGCAGAGGCCCAGAAGTTATTGGCATAACAACAGCCTATCATGTTAATGAATACATTTCCACATGGGAAAAATTTAACTCAAGCCTCTTTGAGCGTGGAAGGGGGAAATCAGGAACCCCCTCTGTGTGCGAGTAATCCTTCTTCCGCGAATGTGTACATGATGAAAGGTAGCGTTGACTTAACAACTAGGACATGCGACTACAGAATTCCAAACACCTCTGAGAAGGGTAAATAAGCCAAAAATCCATCTCTTCCTCTCCATATTGAGAATATGTTGGGTGAAACAATGACATGCATCCCAAGAGGTGCATTCAAGAAAGATTCCCACAACCCAAATGCAAGGGCCGCCCAAAATTACTCTGTGGTGGAGGATTTGTCACAAACCCCTTGTGCGATGTCTACTTTGGAATTCTAGAGTTGCCCTTCCTAGAGAAAGGCTCTATTAGATGCCTTAGGATCTGCTGAGACTTGCAATCTGGGAACGATCATGCTTGATACGACTGACTTAAAACCCCGTCTTCCTTACCATGTGGCGTTTCATATAGTAGTGGCTTACACCACAAAAAATTTTACTTGGAAATTTTTCTACACAGTGGTTGATGAGGGTGCGTCGACATGCACAATGTCTTCGGCATGTTGGAAGGCCATTGGCCAACCCATTTTGTCTCTGTCACCTACTCTTCTTACCGCTTTCGATAGTCATTCGTTTCGACCACATGGAATCATCCCATCTTTCCCCATGCAGTTAGGGGGGAAGACTATGTGCGTCAAGGTTGAACTGGTCGATGCATCTCTCAACTACAATCTCTTGTTAGGAAGGAGTTGGACCTATGCTATGCAAATGGTGGCCACGACAGTTTTTTGGGTCTTGTTGTTTCCACACGAGGGTCAGATCATGTCCATTGATCAGTAATCCTTCTCCCATCCTAACCCTTCATCGGGGGTATCCACGGTCCCGATGATTGATAACCCTCATCCTGACATTGTCAATGTAGGGGTTGGTTTGTGCCCACCTTTGATGGGTACTTTTGATTACCTGCCTCTGACCAACAAGGTCCATTACATATCGATTGTCCCCGACTAGCCTAGGGATAAAATATTTCAAATATTGTCGTTTCACATGACTTACTTTAACGATCCATGGACTCTTCCTTCCCCATAATCTAAGATGGAAGGGACAATGCACCATGGCATGGCCATGCCTTTGTTCATGGAAGAAGTTGCATACTCTATAGTCCAGCAATCTTCCATCGACCCCGATCTGACTCCCGCACAGGAGTTAGATCCGGTTCTCAAGCCTATTTTGGGTCAAGGTTCCCTTGTCGATACTGATTCTTTAGATTTATTCTTGCCCTCAGACAAGGCAATTATTGAGGCAATGACTAGTCCAAAAAGACCCTAGGATGATATCCATCACATATCTTATTTTCTCCCAGAGTTAAGAAGAATTGAAGCAGGATAATTCACTCTGACTATGACTGGAGATAGGTCGTGTCCTATGAATCCTTTGTCTATGCACGTTGTTTACACTGAAGGAAATATGGAAACCATCACTAAAAAGATACCTATTGATATCTCCAGAATCCCCAGCGTCGTGGAGAATATCTTCATCGAAGCAGATTGCTCCCTCGAAGAGATTCGAATCTACACGTATTTATTTAAAGAATTTTGCAACGTGTTTTCCTAGTCTTACAAGGAAATGCCAGGCATAGATCTAAGAATCGTTGAACATGAAATCACAACATATCCTGATGCCAGGCAGGTCTGGCAAAAGCTTTTTCCAGTTAATCCCAGGAAACCAGCAATTATTAAGGTTGAAGTAGAGAAACTACTCAAAGTTGGTTTCATCTACCCCGTTCAATTGACTCAATGGGTGTAAAATCCCGTGTCAGTCAACAAAAAGCAGGGTATGATTTGCGTATGTACAGACTTTCATGATTTGAACAAAGCCTGTACAAAGGATAATTTCCCCACGCCATTTATTGACCATATAGTCGATGAATGTGGAGGTTGCGAGGCCTTTTCTTTCATGGATGGTTTTTCGGGATACAATCAGATACAGATCAAACCCGAAGACCAACACAAAACCGCTTTCATTTGTCTGTGGGGTACATTCGATTATCGAAAGATGCCTTTTGGTCTGAAAAATGCTGGAGCTAATTTTCAGCGAGCCATGTCTTTTGCTTTCTATGACCTCAAACACGTAGTCGAGGCTTATCTTGATTATCTAACATTACGATCTCGTAAGAGAGATGATCATCCAGCACACCTCCAACTTATATTTGAGCGATGTCGCTACTATCAGATTCACTTGAATCCAAACAAATGTAGTTTTTGTGTAACATTAGGTCGTTTGATTGGTTTCATAGTTTCGACAACAGGGATCATGGTCGATCCTCTAAAGGTTGAGATGATAGTTCAGTTTCCTCCCCTGTGCACAATCCCTCAACTTTAGAGTTTACAGGGAAAAACAAACTTCTTACAACGTTTCATCGCAAACTATGCTGAGATCACAAAGGTTTTCATGCGTTTACTGAAGAAGGATGTTCCTTTTCATTAGGACAAAGCTGCTCAACACTCTTTCGAAGCGTTGAAATGTTCCCTCACGTCTACCCCTCTGCTTCGGCCACCCAATTATAATAAAGATTTATCATTGTACTTGGCCGCTGCAGAGTTGACCATCATCATGGTCTTGTTTCAGGAGGATGATTTTCTCTCAGAATACATTATTTATTACCTGAGCCAAGGCCTGGTTGGACCGGAACTCAATTATTCCCATGTTGAAAAACTTGTGTTGGCAGTTGTTCATGCTGTCTAGCGGTTCCATCATTACATCTTATTTCGCAAGACCATCGTCATTGTCGTTATGAATCTATTTCAATACGTGTTGACATGACGTGTAATCGACGAAAATATTAGTAGATGGATAGTTATCATCCAAGAATTCGACTTGGATTTTGTCTTGGCGAAATCCAAAAATTCATTGGTCTTCACGGAACTCATTTTGAAACTTCCGATCGAATCAGGTGATGTTATACCCGAGGAGTCGCCTATCAAAGGAGACATGTCTTTTATCATGTCTTTGAACCCTTGGTATGGAGATATACTAGTCTATCTCCGGAATTTGAAGTTCCCCACCTCTGCTTCTTGTGATGAGCGTCGTC
The DNA here is from genome assembly GCA_009831015.1 of Picea engelmannii. Lineage (NCBI taxonomy): Eukaryota > Viridiplantae > Streptophyta > Pinopsida > Pinales > Pinaceae > Picea > Picea engelmannii. The sequence goes on along the minus strand of ML779745.1, from coordinate 582,200 downwards.
GTATATGCCATCAGGCCAAGAACTATCTCATACTCGAGGACACTTTGTATCGTTGAGGTGTAGATTGTATCCTTCGTCGGTGTCTCACTCATGAAGAAGCGGAAATCGTGCTTAATGATTGCCACACATGAGCATGTGGCGGTCATTTGTATGGGTTGGCAACAACCCAACATATTCTATGAGCCAATTACTTTTGGCCGAGATTAATCAAAGATTGTGTTGAATCAATCAAGAAGTTCCACCCATGTGAGATATTCTCTCAGAAGATGAGGGCACACCCCGCTCCCATGTTTCCCATCGTCACAGTTGGTCCCTTCACCAAGTGGGGGATTGATTATGCTACATAAAACCCTCCTTCCGCAAGGGGGCACCATTATATCATCGTAGCAGTAGACTACTTCACGAAGTGGTTCAAGGCTATGCCAACGTTTAAATATGATGGCGAGACAAAAAATCTCTTTTTGTTTAACCAGATAATAGCAAGGTTCGGTGTCCCGAGAGAGATTGTCACTGACCATGGCAGTCACTTTCAGAACAAAATGATGTCCGAGTTAACGTCAAATCTTGGGTTGAGGCAAGAAAATTCATCACCCTACTACCCACAAGAGAATGGTCAGGTGGAAGCTGTGAATAAATCCCTTAAGACTATTCTATAGTGAACGATCAATTCGGCCAGGTAAAATTGGCATTTGATGTTGTACTCGGCACTATGGGCCTACCGAACGATTGTTAAGACTGCAACCGGTTTCTCACCTTTTCAACTCGTTTACGGGTTGGAAGCAATCTTGCCTATTGAGTGTCAGATCCAATCTCTAAAGTTGGTAGTACAATTATTTCCAGACACTTCATCGCTTGAAGAGCGTTTATTATATCTTGAGCAACTCGATGAGCAGCGTCGGGATGCAGCCTTGGCTAATGAGGCTCACAAACAAAAATTCAAGTGTTAGTATGATCGGTCCCTTCGTCCTCATATTTTCTCTGAAGGTGACCTTGTCCTATTCTATGACCAAGATAAGGACCCCCTGGGGGTAGGCAAGTTCAAACCCATGTGGGTTGGACCTTTCATCATGAAGGAGGTTCTAAAGAAGGGCAGTTATCGTCAGGTGGACTTTGAGGGAAATGCTTTGGTGGAGCCTAGAAATGGGATCTACCTCAAGAGGTATTACTCGTAGGTGGGTTGCCTTGGGTGACTTCTTGTAACATATGTATAGTATTATACATTTTCTTTTTAGTTTTTGTCTTTTTGGTTTTATGGAAATGTCATTTTTTATGTCATCTTTTTCACTATGGCAGATGTCAAGTGAATCAAAGGTGTTTGTTGGGTTTGCGGATGGTGCTAGCCGACACACTCGGAGGCTTGCTTCTGTAGCTTGGGTGATTTTCACACCTCGGGGCCAGTTGCTATCTTCAGGAAGAATCTGTTTAGGTGACACCACAAACAATGTCGTTGAATACAACACAATTTTAGAGTTGCTTTGTGACACTTTGTCACATGGTATCTCTCACCTCCGGGTCTACTTATACACTCAGCCGGTTGTGTCCTAGTTAAATGGGGTTTATCGCGTTTATGATCCTACACTACATCAACAGTTCCTTAGGGTACGTCTCTTAGAACGAAGCTTTGATTACATTACGTATATCCATGTTCCTAGGAGATTGAATCAAATCAGAGATACTCTAGCTAATCATGTATTAGATTGTCATATTTCACACATGTAAGGAAAAGCACACACACGCACATGTAAATACATTTGTAAAATAGATGTAATCCATAAGACATAAAAATATGTAAATACACATATATATATCAAAAATATCAGAGTACATGGGTGGGTGCAAGCGCCTCAAAAATATTTCCAGTAAGAGTCGTGGGGCTTATGCCCTCAAAAATATACAAAAGGTGCCCTCGACACATAAGTAGTCCAACCTAGCTAAGGGCGGGGCCTGTTGGCCCTGCCATAGTGAACGACAGTGTTCGCCAAACGCCGGAAGAGTTGGACCCAGGTTCGTGGCACCCCAACAACATGAGGTTGCATCAACGGTGGGAGATCCTCGATCTCTACCATAGGGACTGTACGAGTGAGCACGATGAGGTTCCGCTCCACCCATCTCAATACTCTCTCAGCCTCTCCAGCTGGAGGCCCCCCTGCTGCTAATGTTGGTCCGGCGGCTACAGTTGGTCCTACCTCTGGTCGAGGATGCTACCTAGTCCTCGAGAAGTCTGTTGGACACACTGGTCCCACATCTGTACATAACAGATACATAAGTGTTAGAGACTCTGGTATACAAAAAAAATGATATATATAAAAAGACACAAAAATTGAATAACTTTCAAAAGAAAACTTACCCATCTCTCCTCGCTCCACTCCAGGAGGTACAGGCATGTCAGGATCCCTAGAAAAATTGATCCAGGCATAGGGGTAGTCCTCTATTGCCAGAATCTTCTGTGACCACCAGTCAAAAAAATTATCATCGAAGGCCTCGATGGTCCTCCCTCCCCCCTATTGCGGAAACAATGTCGCCCATCTGCATAGTGCTGGGAGAGAGGCCTCATGCCATCGTATAGTCTCTCAAGGATTGAGACTGGGTACTCTCTCGAAAAAAAAGGAACACAAAACAATCCCAAACTCAAAGTTTCGGTGCTCCCGTATCCGACACTTTGTTATTTGTCTCTTCATTCAATCCAGCATGGTTGTGCTCCAGTCAAAACTCCGTGCATTTAAGCACTATACTGCATAATGCATGTGTGCCAGGAAATCCTGATGCAAAGCCGCAAATCCAGTGATCCGCACAATGAGTAGAACTATCACTTTGAGTGATAGGCTATTCATCTTATGTATAGGCACCTGAGAACCTACTTTCTCAGTACCAACCTCGCAATGGAGTCCATTCAACTCCTCAATGTTGTGAGGCCCGGGGGGGAAAGTACGCAAGTTGACTGGATCCCCTCTCCTCGAGAGACCAGTCAAGAAGTAAATGTCTTCAGTTGTTGGAATCAATGACTTCCCCTCGAGCATGAATTCCTTTGTGTCAGGATGCAAGTAATCTATCAAAGCATTCAACAACCTAGGTTCTGCCCTCATAAACGGACACTGGAAGAACTTTAACAACCTGCATTGTGATAAAACAACGATAGCAGTAGGGTCCTTTGAGACCAAAAAATCAATGTCCTCATGCTCCCTCTCTCTCCAATGAACATACATCCTGCAAAATGCCAAAGTTTGGAGAGTTAACTCTTGCCTTTTTATTTTTACCACTTGTTGGAGGGTGTACGCGGGCTGTCTTGGCGACAGTCGCGTGTGCACGCGGGGAAATTATCTTATGCCCGCATGTACACGCGGGATGTGCTTCGACAACCCGCATACACGTAGGGCTGACCTCTTTAAAGGTCAATGCCCCCCCAAAAAACAAAAATAAATGCAAAAATGAAGAATGGAAAAGCAAGAGAGGCTAGTTTGTACTTACTTGGTCCAAGCGGAAATTTGTTTCATCCACTGAAGCTCCTAGAATCAACTCTTTCGACAAAGGGGTGTTTTTTACTTTTGGTCAATTCTCAATTTACAATAGTGATAATGAGCTGCCAACATTCTATTTATAGACTTTTTGGCCCCTTTTTGTCATTTTTTGGACCCTTTTGTCTTTTTTTTCTAGCTTGAAAATCATTTACTATGGTTCTTGAGTTTCTCGGGGGATGTTACGATAAGTGTTACTTTGGGTATTTGGGAATTTGTTTTTGAGAGTTGGGTCATTTTTAAAGGTCTTTTGGTAAAAAGTCGTTTTTCCAACTTTTTGCATGTAAGATAGGATTCCACCTCCACTTGCTGCACCTCGTTGTCTCTTTTCTCTTTGCCATAGGATCGATCCCACCGAATTGCGACACGAAACCCTCACTCCTGCTCTAGAAGTGTCATAATTTAGTGGTAGAGCCTACTTTCACATGGATGCCCTAGGTAGATCCTGGTTGCATTTTGGCATCCATGCCATCACTAATGACCATAGGCTCGGGATTCCTTTTTAGTTATTCCTAATTATGAGTTTGATCCTCACTTGCATGATTCATTATCGCTTTTGAACTCACCCTCAGGACTCCCAAAAAACAACGGGTCTTCTTTTAAGCCCTTTTCAGACCCTCTAAACATGAAAATATTGTCAAGCGATCTTGTTTCCGTTCACGCTCCCCAAACTAAAATTCAAAGGCACATATGTCCAGTGGTAGTTTACCCCTTTTTCGGTCTAGACAGTCAAATGTACGAAAAAAGGTTTACTCTAGGAGCCTCGGTTCTCTAGAAGAGTATTCCCAGGTATAGATTTAACCCTTTTTCGGGAATGAGGGACTAAATTTATGGAAAAGGAACCCCCATGGAGTCCATAGTTAAGCTCTTTTCAGACTCCCTAAAATCGAAAATATGGCCAAGTGACCTTGTTTCTTCACACTCGTTAAATTGATCCAGAAGAACATCCCTTACGGAGTCCATAGTTAAGCTCTTTTCAGACTCCTTAAATATGAAAAGATTGTTGAGTGACCTTGTCTTTGTCACACTCGTTAAAATGATTTTGAATAGACGTCTGTTCGGTGCTAGTTTACCCCTTTTTTGTGTCGACTAGACTACCTTCGAAAAAGGTACCCCTGTGGATTCTCCTTTTACGTTTTTTCAAACTCTCTAAAAATGAAAAACTGTTGAGCTTACCTTCTTTGGGCTCGTTAAAATTACATCGAAGGACATTATCATTGTTTCTTATTAATCGCATTGGCATTCTTGCATCTTTGGCCTAATGTTGGCTCCATGTTTCTCTCAACTGAACCATCTGAAGCATGCCTTATACGCAAGCCTTGTAGCACTTTGCCTCTACATCTTGACACCTTGACCCATGGAGGATTTTTCCCGAGTGTCCTTTTCTTGCATATGTCCCCTTTCTCTAAGCATCATTGTGTTCCTTGTGCTTGGAACTAGTATGTCTGCGACACTCGGTCCTCCTTTGTAACGTAGCATTCTTTTATTCTTTTTCAAGCTTCCCAAAATTATTGAAAAGGACAAAAAAATCAAATATACCCCAAAAAGAGGAAGGAAAAAGTATTTTCTTTTTTGTTGACATCACAATGAGCCACCCTTGGACAAAGCACATCCTTTCATTTATTCATCAAGCCCTGGGATTCAATATGACCTTAGGAAGTTGTTCTCGCTACATAGATTTGTGTTCTCCTCCATTTGGTTACCCTTCCAAACATATGGAGAGTTCACATTGCCTCCTACATCGTGAACTTATGTCAATTCCATGCTTTCTGAGTCTCATCTCTTGTTGTGCTTTTATCCAAGGGAAGTTTTACTAAACTTGAGTTAGCCCTTCTACAGTTTGTCTCTTGTCCTCATGCCCGGCCACCCCAAAATTCCCATCAAGTCCTTGCTCAAAATCCATGAAGTTCTATGCTTGATCATCGAGATCCTCTTGTCTATTCCCGAAGAGTCGTCGAAGACCTCTGGGTAGTGAAGTTATACACTGATATTACACTCCTACTTGAGTTTTGAAGATTTTGAAGTTATTTCTTGAGCTTTGAAGACCTCATCTCCAGCCGTCAGGCATCATTGGCTTCTTGAAGATGGATACTATACATGTATATCTTTTGATTTTGAGATATAGATCCGATGTGTATTGCTCATGGATACACTTTATATAGTTATATGACATGGATCTGCAGTGTATTTGATTGGTAGGCATGATTTTATTTCATCTTGAGCATGGGTATGCCCGCCTTGGTGAGACAAATTGTTATTTTGCAGATGGCACCTCCCAAACTCTGGTCCCTGGGCTCACTCGCTCTATACATTGGTGAATATTTGTAATGTATTTTGGCCATCAGATGCTCTTCTAACCTCACACATTAGGGGGCATCTGTTATAACCCTAAACTACACTAGACAAGCATACCTAGCATCGGGCCATCTTACTTTCTATCTTTGCCAAGCCATCACTAAACAACTCTTATAAAAACCATTGTTTTGAAGGTGTCCTCACCCTAAATCACTACTGCCCGTGTACACATGCTTGCTACACCACTACAGCTCGTGTACACTCACAAAAAATCGCGAAAGATGAAAATTGAATATGGATACGGGTTTCTATGCCATTACTTAACCGTTTGACTGCCCATAGCCAGTCACCCCAACCATTACTATCTCTTTTAGCCTATAAAAGAAGGTTTTGGGGCCCCATTCCAAAAATAAGCACGAGAGCATAGAAACTCTGCCCATTTCAATATTCCCCCGTTGCCCCAATATTTTGCAACCACATTGTGAGTTTGAGCCAGAATGCCTTCTTCCTCCTTTGCAAATCCTTTCCATTTCCCTAGAGAGAACTAAAGAGGAGAAGAACACGTGGAAATAGTTGGTGCATGGTGAAGAGGAGCCCGGGACCAAGTTCAAGGAGAAGTTTCGGTCTCATGTTATAAACAAATTTTGTGAGATTAATATAAAGAAGTACTTTTTCCATCCCACCAAATGACGTCTTAAATCTTTATGATTTTTTTACATTTCTTGGTTATGATGTCTAACCCACTAATCCATACATAGAATTCATGTTTGTAGTTTCTTGTTTGTCTTTTGGTGAATGCAGGTCAGCCTTGGGAGGAGACTTGCAGTCAAGAAACAATCGAGCGCAAAGGAATCGACACCGGACATGTATTTTAAGGTATGCCTATCAGATCCCTGTACTTTTTCTTTTATGTATGATTGTGGGATAACGTCAGGATAGTTGATAAAAAGTAGGAGACTTTAGACAGTTAGATCTGCCTACATTTTAGAACCTTGGTGTAGTCCGTAGAGGGGTTTTCCTGCTATAGCACCTGGTTGCATAAGAATGGCACCGAGCACAACTTTAGAGACATCAATATGGACATGAAATTCAACTTTCCAGTTAGGATAAATCAGAATGGGTGCAGTACTCAAATTTTGTTTTAGCAGGTTGAATTCTTTATCACAACCCCGAGTCCAACAAAACCCTTTGGATTTCTTGAGAAGTTGTTCCAAATGTGCCATTATGCTCCCACGACCCTAGATAAATCGACGGTAATAACCAGTATGGCCAGGGTTGTGTGCAACTGCTTGACAGTGGTAGGAGGATGCATATTGAGAATAACTATAATTTTCCCAGGATCGACTAACACTCCTTCCCGACAAACAATATGCTCTAACATATTTCCAAATGGTACAAAAAAAATTATTTTCATAGATTAAGGGAAATCTTTAAATGTCTACAATGGTCCAACATCAAGCATAATATCCCAAATCACTCTTTAAGTAAGTTGTATACAGTCCAATCATCCAAGTATACCTCAAGGAACCGATGAATGAAATCGCAGAATGTTGCAATCACGATATGATAAAATATTGTTGGGGCATTCTTAAGCCCAAATGGCATAACGTTTTAGGAAAATTATCCCCACTCGGTAGTAAAAGTATTTTTCTTCTTATATTCCTCGACAATTCGAACCTGGTGATATCCATAGAACCCATCTGTAAATAAATATGCCTCATTTCCCACTACTTTATCTAGTACCTCATCGCTAAAGGGGGTAGGGAAGGGGTCATGTACACAAGCAACGTTCAAGCTTCTGTACTCCACATAAACTCATATATAATCCATACCTTTCTTGGTTTGTATCATGATAGGACTGATCCATTCAACCTTATCGACAGGTAAAATCATCCCAATTGTGAGCATCATATCAATCTACTTTTTCACTTTCTCTTTAACTCAGGGATTTAGCCGATATGGCCTATGATTGACTAGTCTTGATTTAGTCTTTAACTCTATTCTCATCTCCCCTAAATCTCCTTTAATACCTTTTAGTTCTAAGAAATTTTTAGGGAACAAATCCTCATATTCCCGCAATAGAGTCTGTATCTTTGTCACAATCTATTCATCCCAATAGTCTCCAATGGAGCCTAGCTTAAGATGCTCATCAGTTCCTATATTGACTTTTCACAACTTCAAGGGTTTGGTATATGAAATATTGACATCATCTGTGATCGTATCTTTAACCTCCCCAGTGCCTTCATATTCTTGAACTGTCAGATGCCTAAGTTCCTCAATATCATCGTGAATATTTTGGGTTTATATCAATAGTAAGACATATCGCAGGTAGTCGATCACGTGATGGGTAAAGACAATGATGAAGGAGGTGCTCATGTTAAAGAGAGACTGTAGGAGGATGTATAATCTTAAATTCATAAGCAAAAAGTATTTTCTTAATATGTTGCAAAGCTAAATTAGTTTCAAGGGATTTACCTGAGAATAAGAAGTCTTGACAGAACTGTCGTTGAAGGCTTTCCCAGCAAACCATTTGGCGTCCAACTTCCTCATGTATATATGAAGCAACTAGAATATGTCCCAAGGCATGAATAAAATTATGCACCCATAGTTGAGAATGTAGTTGTGAAACTTCCCATACCTGAAAATAGTGTGCTACATGCTCCCTTGGATCTGAAATCCCATCATATAATTCCAAAGCTGACTGGTCTGGATTCAAGAAGTAAGTTGTGAAGGGGGAATACAGCGATTTCAGATGGCACACTTTGCTTCATCCTAGGAAGATAAAGTACCCTTATGAGTGTCCCACCATCTAGTTGAATATGATCGTAACACAACATCTAATACATGAAGTCTTTGTTCTAGCGCAACTTTAGCCTCTACGTCAACCAGAAAATTGGTCAAATATGAAGTGCCATCGTATAGAAGGTGTTCTCTAACCTCAGATCCAATCCACCTAGACTCTCTAATAGTTTCACAAGTTCATGAGAAGTTCTCATATCTTCCTTGTTTCCAGTTGTCAAATGCTACCTCTAAATCTTCCCCTGCAGCCTGAATACTGCACCAACTTACCGAGCCGTCTGCAGTTGGGTTAATATAGTCCACCCACTTTATTTCATTCACAACTCATAGTGTAGATATGATCCAAGGTATCCTCTTCCATATTCTCATCTAACAGATCCATATAGCAAGGACCCTAATACGAATCTAATGGTTGGGTTACCTTCATACAATCTGGTTCAAAATACATGATTTCTTTCTTAAGATCGATAAAAAAAAAATGATCATAAGCCCAATCAATGCCCAATAAAGCTAGGTATGGGTAGTTTTCCCCCATGATTAATATAACCTCGAAGTCATCCATTGTATTGACTCCATCTAAGTCCACTTCAACATTATGCAACCTCCCAACTGTTAAGGAAAATATATGAAATGATCTTACTCAAGCATTTTCAAACTTTACTTGGCTAAAGAAAAGTAGACAGGAATATCACCCTATGTTTATAGCCAACAATAATAACATCCTAACTCACAAGTATTAATCATGAGTGCTTAGGCTAGTCTTTTATCAACAAAAAGCTTGTTGGAAGTTCACTTTTTATGTAATTTTCTGAATATAACAGTTGCTGAAATAAATGTAAGAATAGAAATAAAGACACCAAGATGATAATCAAGATAGAAGAGACATAAAGCAATCCTTTATTTCATTCCAATTCACCAAAGAGTCATTTTCTTTACAAAATCTCATACAGAAATCTTGGACCAAAGTCAAACATAGACATCCCCGATGGAACATACAAAAGGACCTCTGACAGAAAACCAAAACTGAACTCTAAAAGTTGGATCAGCTTGCCACAAATTGTTGCCCACTCGACTCTCTGAAAAACAAGTGTCTGAATGATTTGATTCAGCCCTGAATATTGTTGTCTACGATAAGACCCTTAGCATGCTTTTGCTTCTATCCTCCCTTTTCTTTTTCTTTTAACAAATTAGAATTGGTTGAAGAAGTTGAACCAATTCATTAGTTAAGTTAACTACAAGACTCAACTAACTTTAGTTAGGGGAAAGAGTAATAATTATAATAAGGATCATAAATAATAATAACTAGTAGGTGGGACCCCTTGTAACTCCCTTTAGTTCATAACAATCATAACAATTTTAACATAACCATTAGTTAAGAAAAATACACCTCGTGTCTCCCATCCACGTATTCACTTTTGGTAATTCAAACTCATGAAATTTGAAGTTATTTCAAAAATAATACTCATATATCCAAAATAAGGCATCTGTCCAAAGATCCATGAAGTCAACTGTCATAAAACAATAATAGATAGAATAAAACTCAAAATCCACATTCCCCTTTGTTGATATTACCATTTTTAGTCCTTCTCTTTGACAGAAGCGTAATAGGCCTATGTTTTTAGCCTTTTATTTGAATAGCTCATCCATGCATGCTCATACGTAATAGACCTCTGTTTTTAGCCTTTTATTTAAATGGACTTTGGCTCAGCAATATATCAGACTCATGCAATCCAATCCATACAAATTGTTTTACCGCTTATCAATGAGGAGGGGGTGAAAAGGTTTATGGGATATGCGAGGGGTTTGTATTGAGATAAAACATGATTCCATGAAGGGAAAAGAACACGGTTATTTCTCAATGACAACAACAATCAACTACAAGAAACCCAATAAAACATCACTGAAATCCATGCAAGACACTGCCTCTTTCGACTGCTTTAACACCAAAATTCTCTTGATTGTAATTAATTTCAGAACAGGGGGTGAAAAAATGAATATGGGAGGTGAAGGGGTTTGTAATTAGCGAAAAATGAAATAATGAAAGGGAAGGAAAATGATTATTGTTCATGAAATTAATTAAGTGATCCATAAAACACTCTGTGAAAAGGGATGCATCAACTATCAATCGTCTTGACCAAATAACAGTTTCTATGCATTTAACTAATCTATTGTTCATAATCAAATATACAACACAGTGCCATCATAAGATAGTATGCATTCCACATAATTTGTAAAGAAACTTTTGTTCTCTTCTTCTCATCTTATAACAATTCTCAAACAGTAGCCTTTCCATTATGTTAATCATCGAAATCAACCACTGCCCATATCTTACTTTAATCAACCAATATACCCAATTTCATGTTTCCATAATTTACAATGAAATCACTTGATCACTGCTATCGGTACTATCATTTAAATGCAATGACATTCGTTAAACATATATATGCAGTAATCTAAAATAATCAAGACCAAATTGCCACGCCCAAAAAGATATCTAAATATATAACCAATAACCACTATTTAGACACAAGCTATGCACAGGGTCATTTGCTTAGGCTATGTAATTCTGCCACTATAAAATAAAATAAAAACAATTCAATGTGACTTAAAAATTGGGCCATCCTTCCAAAATGATGAGATCTCGACAACATGCCCTTCTTAATAAATGGTCAATTGCAACCATTAAACACGCTTAAAACCCTGTGAGAGAAAAAACTATCCATATTGTGCACAGTGCACAGCCACCAATTTGTTACGATGAAATATAACAAAATCAAATGCATAGTCCCAGACATAACTCAATCCATCGTGTTGAGTCATTAATAACACGGTATTATTTCGATTTAATCCGACAGTGACCAACTATGTTGTGCAACCTCAGGTTTATACAATCAATCAATCATAAGGATACAGTGGGTATGCAGTCGTCCGGTTCCATAATCATTTGGCCCCAAGGCAAAACAAAGTTACCATGACCATTATTTCAATTTTGAAAAAAAACCATACACATAATGCGACAAGCGTGAGCAACTTCAAGAATTTATAACCAATGCCGAACTAAACATCCAAACAATCTTTAGTGAAAAAAAAAAACCAGTGACTGTGTAATTTGAGTTGTGCCAATAACAATGCAAGATTTATCATTATTATCACCGAAGTAGTAACTAAATGCCAACCCACATGACTTTCGTATGACCAAATGGGAGAGTTTGTATTCAAAGTAATTGACCATGCATCCAATCCATAATAATCCATAACAACTTGACAGGCCCGACGGTCTTATCTGTGAAACTCTAGACTAGAGGGTTAAGGGTTTGTTCGGTAGCCATCACAGGGGGAACAGAGCCAACTCCTCGTAATGGTGAAAACTACAAGGCCAAATATGTACACACGGAGAGAGATAAGATTCACTTGTGGACAGGAAACAATTCTGTGACGGGGCCATAATCGGAGGTGAGGCTTTAATCTTGGCGTGGCAATGTTATTTAATGCACGCGAGGTATAACCCTTGTGCGCCCTAAATCCAACAACTACCACACATAAGGTGAAGATAGGGCCGAGTAAGAGTAGGAAAACCCAAATTGTGACCTCTAGTGGCGAAATCAACCAAACTCCCAACTTTACGATGCGTGGTGGCACGAACGCTTCAGTCATTAAACCCCATAAAATCCTGCAGACCGGATACAACGATGTGAAATCATGAATATAGCCCATTGAGACCAACAAGTATACTCTAATAAAACTAGTAGGGATAACAGAGAACTCTCGTGACTGCTAACGCTTAGGATAACCAATAATTCTAAGACTTCAACATCATTTTAAAGAGAATCATCAATGTTTCATTCACAATCACCATTTTACACAGTTGCCAACTTAAGGAAAGCATAAACCAATACACCTGAGCCAATGTCCATTTCATACCATAGTAGAAACATGAAGGGCCAAAAAAAGAACATACATGTAATCGAATGCCTTAAAACGCGAGTAGGTCGAGCAGTTTCTCCCTGCTAAGGAATCAAAGCATAACCCCAACAACAATGTTCGAGCAATAACCTGACTAGGGTGATGTTCAACGACAATAGTAAAGGTGATGTGCAGTGATTTCGCATCACTTTCATACTTTAATGTTCATTCAATTCTTAGTACATGCCAACTACTTAGTCAAGAAATCGTCTACTATGAACCATGTGTTGAGACCAACAATCATTAATTTCCAAGAGCGCTACCCATATCACATATTACCATCTCCACTATACAAAAATACATGTCAACTATGTTTTATACAACCTCAATAAATGGCATGGCCATCGTATTTTAGCTAGGATTTGCTACAACCTTTCCAATGCACATAGCGTGTTGGCATAGGATAGTTTCTTCATTTAATTTCCTTTGATTTGTTTTTACTTAACATATGTCTGTTGTAGGTGTCATAAGTAGTAGGTCTAAGAACCGACAACAATGACAACCATGAAAACTTCAGTATAGAACTTGAGCTTGGAACAACAAGGGAACCATGTATAATATGCATGATCCATTATCCAATAAAACAAGATATCATCAACCATGTAGACAATGTCAACAGAAGCATAACATCAAATAAGCACCATATTTGATCTCCAATATACAAGGGGGTCCCACCTACTAGTATTACTCAGCTTTTATAATAATAGGCTTAACAACACTTTGCGGGCAAAACTTAGTGACGACTTTTTTATTGTCAACAAACTGGCGACTCCACAAGAAAATTTGTTTTCAGCATATTTAGAACTTAGAACTCGTGATTTCGCAGACCAGACAGCGGGTCAAGGAAAATATAACCAGGAAGATTATGCAACAGGGGGAAATGAGTGGATTTAATGGAAAGATGACTGGGAATTTGGGAAAAATCATGAAAAATGTTAAGTATGGGGGGTTTTACCACTGTATGCATAATCCATTGACAGGAATCTGCTCTTTAATTTGTAAGGAGGAAAATTTCCAGATTTTCTCTTAAAATCTCAATGGATGACGAAAAGGTGAGAAGAAGCGAGAGACAACCAATTCTTTATAAGGAAACAGTGGAAATATATAACAATTTCAAGGATCCTTCAGAGAAGACATCATAAAAGTTGTGTAAGCTTTATTTTTATTGACTAACAATGCTTTGCAGGAGTGTCACTATGGAAAATATGATCCAACACCTTATTCTCTAGTGAAACTAAAATATGACCAAATACAAATCCCAACAGAATAAAGTTGCAAAAGATTAAAAGGCCAAAAAGTGACAGAAAAGTAAAAGCAGTAGGAAATGCTTGAAATAGACAATAACTATCGTAAGCAGAAAATAACGAAAACCTGAAAACAGAGCTAGATTACTAAAATACAGGAAATCTGGGTAGTGTTAGAGATTTTCAAGTTGGTTCCACGTAATGCTTTAAGTGAGAACTGTTAGTGTTGTAGGAAAACAATCACTCCCGTAAATATTTTAGAATGTAAGAATTTGTGCCTAAGACAAAAGCTATTTTAAAAGGACCCAGCCATAATTTCTGAAATTTTGAATGTCTTCCCCTATCAGCGTGAGCCGAATCCCATAGCAGAACCTTTTTGTTGACTTTGAACTTGACATTTTTGACACTCTTGTTGAAATATTTCTTAATAGTTTGTTGCCTCTTTTTAATATTATCTAAAGAAAACATCCTTTGTTCTTCCAAAGATAGTAACACATTTACCCTTTGTGAAACATCTGAAGAATTCAATTCTTCGATCTGTAGCATCAACCTTAAGGAAGAAAGTTCCAGCTCAGTTGGAAAGAGGGATTCTTGACCGTAAACCAGCTGGAAAGGAGTACAACCAGTGCTTACTTTGGCGGTAGTTCAATCTGCCCAGAGAGCATAAGTGAGGAGGGTGTGCCACTGATGAGGCTTATCTTTGATGAGCCTTTTGACTATTCCTACCAATTTTTTGTTGGTAGACTCGGCTTGCCCATTTCCTTGGGTATATTAAGCTAAGGAGGTGAAATGTTTAACCCCCAATTTGGCTAAAAACTGAGTCATCTTAGCATAAATGAAAGCGAGACCATTGTTTGTAATAATTTCCAATGGAAGACCAAATCTGGAAAAAATATTATTTTCAAGGAAAGAAATCACATGATCGTCTGTGGAATGCTTAAGTGGGACAGCTTCAACCCATTTTGTAAAATAGTATGTGGATGTCAAAATAAAAACTTGCCTAGCTGAAGAAGGAGGATTAATAAGACCAATGAAATCCAACCCCCATTTTGAAAAGGGAAAATCTGGCAAGATAGGTTGTAAAGGCATGGCTGAAAGGCGTTGTTTCCCAGCAAATTTTTAGCATTTGTCACAAGACCTCGAAAAAACATAAGAGTCACGAAAGATCGAAGGCCAATAATACCCTTTTCTAATAATCTTGAAAGATGTGGTTTTTGCAGAAAAATGACCTACATGAATGACAGAGCTTGAAGAATCGTGAGCCTCTTGCAACAATTTTTTTGCATCTTCATTGTTTACATAGCAAAGCAACACGTCGTCGACAGACATTCGGAATAAAAGGTCTCCTATAATGACATATATTGCAAATTCGAGACAGAGTCTTCTCCTTTGATGAGTGTCTAAGTTGTCTGGACATATTTGGTTCTGCAAATAATAAACTAAATTCTTGTACCAAGGATGTTCGGAAACAGGGAGGATCTTATCGTCAATGTAAAACAGGGTTGAAAGGGAACTATATTCTTCATCAATTTTTTCACCATTCTCATCATGCTGAGCCAAGTGAAGGGCTAGGTCACGTCCCTTGATAGTGGTAGAAGTTACGATATTCAAATCGTGCTCCTGGATCTTGGCAAGCCAATGTGCAAGTTTTCCTGATATATAAGTCTGTGAGAGAAAAAACTTAACAAAAGGTAAAGGGACCTTTACCAATGTATGCTTACCTAAGATGTAGTGGTGAAACTTCTCAACGGCCTTAACAAGAGTGAAAGCATGTTTCTCAATAAAAGAATATTTAAATTCATCATCAGTCAAACTTTGACTCATGTAAGCCACCAGTTTTTCATTTCCTTGGTCATCATTTTGTATGAGGACAATAGAGACTACCTCTTCAGTAGCATTAGTATATATCATGAATTCCTTCTCAAAATCCAGCTTCACCAAAACCGGTGCGGAACTAATTGCTTTCTTAATCCCTTCAAAATCATTTTCGACATCGTCTGTCCAAGAAAAAGGATGATCTTGCTTAAGAAGATTATGAATTGGTTTGACCATCATGGAAAAATCTGGGACAAACCTACGGACAAAGTTGATAACCCCCATAAAAGCTTGAATTTCTTCTTAGAAGTGGGAGCAAGAAGGTTAAGGATAGTGGCAATCCTTTCAGGGTCAATGCTTATACCTGAATCAGAGACGATGTGTCCCGGGGGTTTTCCCTCGGTAACACAAAAAATGGACTTGGAAAGATTTAGAGAAACACCAAATTTCCTACACTGCATGAGAACTTTTCTCAAATGACCAAAATGATATGATCGGATTTTAGAGTATATATTTAAGTCATCAAGGTAAATCTGAATGATTTTACAGATCAAATCGTCAAAAGATAATTACATGGCTCTTTGAAAGGTGGAACCTACATTAAATAAACCAAAAGGCATACGTTCATAGGCAAAGGTACCCCAATGAGTAATAAAGGTGGTTTTATATTTATCTACCCTTTTTACCTTGATTTGATTGTAAACTGAAAAACCATCAAGTATGGACATCATTTGTGACCCTGCGACTTGCTGCAAAATCATTTCCATGTTAGGGAGAGGGAAGTGATCCTTTATGCTAGCTCGGTTTAATGCACGAAAATCAACACATAATCTGATCTGACTAGTTGTTTTTCGAACATGAACTATATTTGAAACCCATTCAGAATACTTTACCGAAAATATGATTCCAGCCTTCGAAAGTTTTTCCAACTCCTTTCGAATAGTCGCTTCTAACGCAGGGTCAATAAGTCTTTGTTTCTGCCTGACTGGTTTTATACCCTCCTGAATGGGAATGGCATGTTGTATAAGACCAGGATCAAAACCACGAAGATCCTCATAAGACCAAGAAAAAACATCTTGAAATTCACCAAGTAGCTTGGCAAACTTCTCCTTCTCTTCATCTGAACATTTGGCACCTATTTTGATGTTCTTTGGAGTCTCGGGTGTCCCAATGTTCAAGGATATCATTTCACCCACCTTCCTGTTCGACTCCTCTTCCTTCTGTTTCTCCTTATTGCCTACATTGCTTGAAGAAAATGAACTCTCTAGAGGAGTCAATCCTTTAGGAATCTTGTTATCTTCTATGGATATAATTTCCCTAGGCTTAAAAGGTTCATTTTGGATAAACGAACAAATGCTCTCATCATTAGGGAAGACCTGCCAAGATTCTATATTGTTGGGGATATATGGATGATACAGAGATTGGAAAGTGTAATCAGGTCTATGTGGCAGAAGTTGTCGAGTAGGAGAATCCGCAAAAACAATTAACCGATCAGGCATTGATATTAGTTCCCTCTTTACGTGAGTGATATTGAAATATAATAGGTTCGAGATAAGAGCCCAAACAATTTGGGTGTATCGTTTCATCAACTTGTTTCTAGGGGAATAAATATTACGTACAAGGTTGACAACAAGCTCAAAATCCCCAAAAAGTGAAAGGTGACCACAACCAAGATTATAGGCGTTTTCAATGCCTAATAATAGAGCTTCAAATTCGATGACATTGTTTGTGCAAGCAAACTCCAACCTATAAGAAAAGTTATGTATTTTTCCTACTAGAGAAATCAAGACAATACCAGCTCCATTACCTTCATTTGAGCATGAACCATCAAAGCGCATGTGCCACATGCCATCAACTAAATTGATTTGTTCCATAGGAGTGTTATCTTCTTCTGGAAAGATGGAATACACTCCTAAGTCCTCTTCGATGTAGTTTATGTTAGGCTATGGGACACACTCTATGTAGGGTGATATCCTTCCTTCTCTAAGGACTATAATGTTTTTTTCATTCCTAGGAACATACATATGTGTTCCGTCAAGTGAGAGGTATCCACCCATTGAGGCTTTCCAATCTCTTCCTAAGATGATTGAGTAATTGCTTACTAGCATATTGATTACCTGAATATTGGGGGTCGTCCTTATTTCAGGATCAATGCACAAAACTGAGGTCACATCTTTAATCTCACTTATGGTGTTTTGTTGTAGGCTATTATAAGAGAGCATGCTTCTGGCGTTTTCACCTATACAAGAAAATCCTAGCTCTTCCATAATAATATTTGACATCGTGCTTGGGCCCGAACTACCATCAATGAGGTAACAATGGGAAATTTAATCCATGATTTTTATAGAAATATAAAAAGGATTTTTTTTATAGGGTATCTAAATTTATGTACGCCTACTTTATTTACAAAATAATCCTCTTCGTCTACCTCTTCAGAAAGATTGGATACAACATAATCTTTTCCTTCCACGAATTGTTTCAAATTCATTTGTTGTTCAAGGACGAAAACCATGTCTAGGAGGGTTGCATATGCTTTGATGTTGGCCAATTGATTCAAGATATTGTATTTAGAAGAGGGAGGAGGGGGAGTGATTCTTTGACTCTCAGGAATTTTAGGAACCTGGGGCATAGTAGCGGTTGAGGATGAGCTTGGGCTAGAAGAACTGAGAGGAGGATCAAATTTACCCTTGGGAGCATAGGATTTGTTACTAGTGTTAATAACCATGACATCCTCTGTCTCCGCAAATTCTAGGACAGCGATAGTAGCTTCCATTATCTTACCAAAGATCTTATCTCTGACACTCTTCTTTACCTCACATGTAGTTGCTTCATGGTTATCCTCGCAAAAGTTACACCAACTCCGAGGCAGGATAGCCTTAGGCTGAAAATTGTTTTCAACTGGATTTCTAAAAGGGGGTGGAGAAGAGGATGAAGCTCCAGGGGTGAGAGAGGAGACAATACCCTTCCACTCAAATGTCATCATACGATTGTTCATATCTTGTGCTAGTTGTAAGAGAGCAGACATGTTTGTCTGTCTAACTGATTCTCCCTGGGGAAGACCAGTTCTTTAAAGTTGTTCTTCATACTCTGAGAAAGTATGCAAAGCGGAACCAAGATTATCAATAGATTTTTTCTCAAGCCTATGATGGTAGGGAGAAGGAAATGCATTGTAGTAATGCATGAAAGCAGCTTGGTTCTGAGGGTGGATAATTTCAAGGATCTGATTGTACAACTTAGTGAAATGCAAGTTGAAAGACTTGATGGTCTCACATTATTGTAAGTGACATTATTGTATTCCCTCAACTTCTCGGTGGGGATTTTGGATTACCCATAAGTGGATCGGAACCAATAGATTAAATCATCCCAAGTAGACAGGATCTTAGGAGGAAGGTCAAAGAAATCAGCCGCAACCTTCCCTTCCAGGGAATTGACAAACAAGCGCATGCAGGTGTCATTGTCGTTGGCCCCTATGTTATGACAAGCATTAGAAAATGCCACTAGGTGTTCTTTAGTACTGACAGTGTTATTTCCTGAAAAATTAGGCAAATTCTCATTAAACTTCGGAAGTGGGCGAGTAGCAGGTGCTAGGTTAAGAGGAGAGGACACATGCCACTGTGTGGTTATGGCATCCTCTTCGAACTGAAAAATTCCAAACTTCTTAATGACTTTGGTAGGGTTTGTAGTAGATTGGACCAGGATATGGTGGTTGTACAAGCTACCAATCACCAATGACGATGAAGATTGGGAAGATGGTGCACTCCCAGTGCCACCACTAGATGACATCTTGTGGATGATAGATGAGGGAAAGAAAGATGAGTTGGATGAATCAGATAAAGTTCTCCTTAGAGAACTTTGTTGGGAAGATAACACAACGTTTCTTCTTCCTATTTCAGCAATAGGATTGATTTCGGGTGACAAGTCGCTTCTTCTTCTAGAAGCACGAGAGTCTAAGGACATGAAGGAAAGGCCAAGGCTCGAAGAAACAAAAGTTTACTACTGATTTCTAGGTTGTCTACGTCTAGCCTCCAACTGTTCATGAGCACTAATATCTCGTTCAATTGCTTCCCAAGAATGGTTAAGTTCGTCACAGGTATTGGCAGTGTCTAGAATGGTGTTAAATAGGTTCAAAGCAATGTTGTTCTGGTCTTGAAGATCGGGCTCGACATTGGGCTACCTTGCAACAGGAACAATCATCAATAGAAAAATAGTCAAAGAATCAAATTTAGAAAAGAAAGATGTAACGATGAAAATCGAATATAAAAATTAACTAGAAAGATATTGAAGATCTCCCCAGTATGGTCGCCAAATAAATATTTAGGAAAACATATGAATTGATCTTACTCAATCATTTTCAGACTTTACTTGGCTAAAGAAAAGTAGACAGGAATATCACCCTATGTTTATAGCCAACAAAAATAACATCCTAACTCACAAGTATTAATCACGAGTGCTTAGGGTAGTCTTTTATCAACAAAAAGCTTGTTGGAAGTTCACTTTTTATGTAATTTTATTAATATAACAATTGCTGGAATAAATGTAAGAATAGAAGTAAAGACACCAAGATGATAATCAAGACAGAAGAGACATAAAGCAATCCTTTATTTCATTCCAATTCACCAAAGAGTCATTTTCTTTACAAAATATCATACATAAATCTTGGACCAAAGTCAAACTTAGACATCCCCGATGGAACATACAAAAGGACCTCTTAAAGAAAACCAAAACTGAACTCTAAAAGTTGGATCAACTTGCCACATATTGTTTCCCACTCAACTCTCTGAAAAACAAGTGTTTGAATGATTTGATTCATCCCTGAATATTGTTGTCTACAATAAGACCCTTAGCATGCTTTTGCTTTTATCCTCCCTTTTCTTTTGCTTTTAACAAATTAGAATTGGTTGAAGAAGTTGAACCAATTCATTAGTTAAGTTAACTACAAGACTCAACTAAATTTAGTTAGGGGGAAGAGTAATAATTATAATAAGGGTCATAAATAATAATAACTAGTAGGTGGGACCCCTTGTAACTCCCTTTAGTTCATAACAATCATAACAATTTTAACATAACCATTAGTTAAGCAAAATACACCTCCTTGTGTCTCCCATCCACATATTCACTTTTGGTAATTTAAACTCATGAAATTTGAAATTATTTCAAAATTAATGCTCATATATCCAAAATAAGGCATTTGTCCAAATATCCCTGAAGTCAATTGTCATAAAACAATAATAGATAGAATGAAACTCAAAAGCCACATTCCCCTTTGTTGATGTTACCGTTTTTAGTCCTTCTCTTTGACAGAAGCATAATAGGCCTATGTTTTTATCCTTTTATTTGAATAGCTCATCCCTGCATGCGTGATTTATTAGAAATGATATTTTAATTAACCATACATGACAACTCTTTTAAAAAAAATATGAAATGGACTTTGGCTCAGCAATATATCAGACTCATGCAATCCAATCCATACAAATTGTTTTATCGCTTATCAATGAGCAGGGGGTGAAAAGGGTTATGGGATATGCGAGGGGTTTGTATTGAGAGAAAACATGATTCCATGAAGGGAAAAGAACACGGTTATTGCTCAATGACAAAAACAATCAATTGCAAGCAGCCCAATAAAACATCATTGAAATCCATGCAAGACACTGCTACTTTTGACTACTTTAACACCAAAATTCTCTTGACTGTAATTAATTTTAGAACATGGGGTGAAAAAATGAATATGGGAGGTGAAGGGGTTTGCAATTAGTGAAAAGTGAAATAATGAAAGGGAAGGAAAATGATTACTGTTCATGAAATTAATTAAGTGATCCATAAAACATTCTGCGAAAAGGAATGCATCAACTATCAATCATCTTGACCAAATAACATTTTTTGTGCATTTAACTAGTCTATTGTTAATAATCAAATATACAACAAAGTGCCATCATAAGATAGTATGCATTCCACACAATCTGTAAAGAAAATTTTGTTCCATTATTCACATCTTATAACAATTCTCAAACAGTATCCTTTCCATTATGTTAACCATCGAAATCAACCACTGCCCATATCTTACTTTAATCAACCAATATACCCAATTTCATGTTTTCAGAATTTACAATGAAGTCACATGATCACCGCAATCGAGCCTGTCATTTAAATGCAATGACTTTCATTAAACATACATAGGCAGTAACCTAAAATAATCAAAACCAAATTGCCACGCCCAAAAAGATATCTAAATATATAAGCAACAACCATTATTTAGACACAAGCTACGCACAGGGTCATTTGCTCAGGCTATGTAATTCTGCCACTATAAAATAATAAAAACAATTCAATGTGACTTAAAAACTAGGCCATCCTTCCAAAATGATGAGATCTCAACAACATGCCCTTCGTAACAAATGGTTGATTGCAATCATTAAACACACTTAAAACCCTGTGAGAGAAAAAACTATCCATATTGTGCACAATGCGCAGCCACTAATTCATTACGATGCAATATAACAAAATCAAACACATAGACCTAGTCATAACTCAATCCATCGTGCTGAATCATTAATAACACAATATTATTCTGATTTAATCTGACAGTAACCAACTATGTTGTGCAACCTCAGGTTTATACAATTGATCAATCATAAGGATAGAGTGGGTATGCAGTCATTCGGTTCCATAATCATTTGGCCCCAAGGTAAAACACAGTTACCATGACCATTATTTCAATGTGAAAAAAAAAACCATACACATAACGTGACAAGTGTGAGCAACTTCAAGCATTTATAACCAATGCCCAGCTAAACATCCAAACAATCTTTAGTGCAAAAAAAAAACCAATGACTGTGTAATTTGAGTTGTGCTAATAACAATGCAAGATTTGTCGTTATTATCACCAAAGTAGTAACTAAATTCCAACCCACATGACTGTCGTATGACCAACTGGGCGAGTCTGTATTCAAAGTAATTGACCATGCATCCAATACACAATAATCCATAACAACTTGATAGGCCCGAAAGTCTTCTCTTTGAAACTCCAGACTGGAGGGTTAAGGGTTTGTCATGTAGCCATCACGTGGGGAGTAGAGACAACTTCTTGTAATGGTGAAAACTACGAGGCCAAAGGTGTACACACAGGGAGATATAAGATTCACTTGTGGACAGGAAACAATTCTGTGACGGGGCCATAACAGGAGGAGAGGCTTTAATATTGGCGTGGCAATGTTATTTAACGCATGTGGGGTATAACCCTTGTGCACCCTAAATCCAACAACTACCACACAGAAGGTGAATACATGGCCGAGTAAGAGTAGGAAAACCCAAATTGTGACCTCTAGTGGAGAAATCAACCAAACTCCTAACTGTACAATGCGTGGTGGCATGAACACTTCAGTCATTAAACCCCATAAAATCCCGCAGACCAGATACAGCAATGCGAAAGCATGAAGATAGCCCATCGAGACCAACAAGGATACTCTAATAAAACCAGGATAACAAAGAACTCTCATGACCGCTAATGCTCAGGATAACCAATAATTCTAAGACTTCAACATCATTTCAAAGAGAATCATCAATGTTTCATTCACAATCACCATTTTACATAGTTGCCAACTTAAGGAAAGCATAAACCAATACACTTGAGCCAACATCCATTTCATACCAGAGTAGAATCATGAAGGGACGAAAAAAGAACATACATGTAATTGAATGCCTTAAAACGTGAGTAGGCCGAGCAGTTTCTCCCTGCTAAGGAATCAGAGCATAATCCCAACAGCAATGTTCAAGCAATAACCTGACTAGGGTGATGTTCAACGGCAAAAGTAAAGGTGATGTGCAGTAATTTCGCATCACTTCCATACTTCAATGTTCATTCAATTCTTAGTAATCTCCAGCTACTTAGTCAAGCAATCATCTACTCTGAACCATGTGTTGAGACCAACAATCATTAATTTCCAAGAGTGCCACCCATATCACATATTACCATCTCCACTATACAAAAATACATGTCAACTATGTTTTATACAACCTCAATAAATTGCATGGCCTTCATATTTTAGATAGGATTTTCCACAACCTTTCCAATGCACATAGCATGTTAGCATAGGATATTTTCTTCCTTTCATTTCTTTTCATTTGTTGTTACTTAACATATGTCTTTTGCAGGTGTCACAAGTAGTAGGTCTAAGAACTGACAACAATGATAACCATGAAAACTTCAGTATAGAACTTGAGCTTGGAACAACAAGGGAACCATGTATAATATGCCTGATCCATTATCTAATAAAACAAGATATCGTCAACCATGTAGATAGTGTCAACATAAGCATAACATCAAATAAGCACCAGATTTGATCTCCAATCTACAAGGGGGTCCCACCTACTAGTATTACTTTTATAATAATAGGCTTAGCAACACTTTGCGGGCAAAATTTAGTGACAAATTTTTAATTGTCAACACCAACATGGTAGATACAATATTGATTGGCCATCTGCAATTGAATGGGTGAATAGACCAGCTTGGGATTACCCATGGATTCCCAAGTTTTCTTTGATACGATGTTGACATCAGACCCCAAATATAACATAACATCATTAATTTGGTAACTGATGATGTGTGTATTTAGTCTAATTTCTCATCCTTATCTCTTCTTCCTTCTCTATATTCTGCATGTATATCTTTCGGGAAGATGAGAAAAAATCAACTCTTTTGGGTTTGTTTCAATCTCTAAAATCCCCTTGAGCTTGTTATGCAACTCCCTAGTGAGTTGTTCTCCATCCAAAATATAAAAAGTAAGGAGAACCATAATTCAATAGTATGTCGGGGTCTCACTGGAGGATCTTTTTATGCCACACAATGCTCCACAAGTTTAGGTTGAGGCGCATGGCTTGAGTTTGCAGGTATCAGTATGGTAGTATTATAAACTCATCAAAATATCTCAACAATGTCCTTAAAGAATTGTTTTTATGCAAGGGGATCATATCTCACTTCTTCTGATACCGCCTTGCGGATCTTACTTTGAGTCAAGTTGTCAACATCAACGCCAATCCTTATTCCTCCTCTATTAATAATATTAGTATTGGGTGCCTTTTTTTCAATGACAGGTCGGTGCTATGAATTTATCAAATTGGTGGCTCACTGTCTTGCATGATCCTCCCATATCTCAATCAAATCCGGACAATACTCGGTGGCATGGGTGTTTTTTCTATAGTGGGCACACCAAGGACATCTCAGAAGAGGACAATATTGAGCAAGATGCCCCTTCTCATCAAAATTATAACACCAAGCTGGCCCTCTTCTGCTAGTTCATCCACCTATGAAATCTCCACCACCTTAACGTCCTCCTCCAAATCCTTGAGGAATTTCATCAACCATGAATGTAGACTGATCTAGTCTGTCCGCCAGAGAATCCATAGGATGACACTATTTGATGGTGTGAGTAGGTGACCCACACAATTCAGAGTAGATTGTGTTTGGAATGGGGGTGTATTTTTTTAGGATTAGGAAATGTCAAGGGGGGTTCCCATGACTTCGAAATATTTTACAATAGTCATCATTTTGAGTACCTTGATCCTTTGGGAAGGCATGGTACTGCACAAGGCCATGGAATGGTGTTGTGGCTATGACTTTCACAACTCCTCTAGATGGTCCTAATTGTGGAGGCCCCTGTAATGTTCTTGACTTGGCTAGTCTGGGAAATGTTGCTAATGTGTGTGTAGGATCAAAGGTTTACAGCATATAAATGATCATACAAATAATAAACGTGACAAAGAACTGCAAGTTTGTATTATGATATCTCTTTAGATTACAAAATGACCGAATGCGGCTGAATAACTGACAATAATCGACTAGATAAACATACAAAGGATCTTAGTCAGAATATAAATAAGCAACTGCGGCTGAATAAAATAACAACACTCGGCTAGATCAAAAGACAAAAGGATCTTAGCCGGAATACAAATAAGCAACTAAAAGATAATACCCAGAATATGGGAGCACTGCGGAATCAATGAAGAATGATGGAAGACTTGGATGATCTTCCCAGTGACTAGGGTGTGTCTTTCAACACCGAAATCAGCGAATTGGTGTCTTCCTCCTGGAATACACTAAACTATCTCTCCTGAGATGTGCCTCTTCTCCTCAATGACAAATCATAATCTGGATAATGATGAATTAGGTCGCTGACCCTTCCTTTATAGCTTTCCAAAACCCTAAATCATGTTGAAACCCTAAATCACTGTTGAAACCCTAATTCATTGTTGACTTCTATTTTTAGCTCATAATGACTTAAAAGCGCTTTTAACCCTTGTTAGCTCAATGTCACTTTCCGAATATAACACCTATGACTGGAGTGACCTCTAGTAACCCTGTTTACCCCTCTTTGGCCCTGGCTATAGTCTAACGGGGTGGTTTAGACCATTAAGCCTCCTCTTCTGGAGCTCCTATTTGGAAAGGGACATTACAGTCCTCCCTTCCCAAAATTACTTGTCCTCAAGCAATACCAGTCTAGGGTGTTGCAACACCTGCTCGCTCTCCCAAGTAGCGTCCTCTACTGGAAGCCCTCTCCATATGATCAAACACTCTCTTATGACCCTGCTCCTTAGTTTCCACTCCTGGAACTCCAAAACCTCTTCCGGAACTAACTCCAACTGTCCCTCCTCATCCAACGAGGGAAGCTCCTATGATGTGTTAATGAATTGTCCCACTGCCTTTTTTAGGCAAGACATGTGGAACACGTTATGAATCTTGCTCCCCTCTGGAAGCTCTAGCTCGTAAGCAACCTCGCCTACTCGGCGCATGATCCTGTAAGGACCATAAAATCTAGGCTTGAGCTTCTCGGCTCCACTCTTCTTCAGAGATGACTGTCTATAGGGTTGGAGTCTCGAGAAAACCAAATCTCCAACCTCAAAGTTGTGCTCTATCCTGTGCATGTTCGCGCTTATCTTCTGTCGGTTTTGCACCATCTGCAGGTTCTCTTTCAACAATTTGAGAATATCCTGACTCTCTATGATCCAATCCTTGGCCTTGGGAGCTCTTCTCTCCTCGAAGACCAAGTCTACCAAAGTGGGAGCATCATATATGTACAATGCTCGGAAGGGTGTCATACCAATGGACATGTGGAAGGTGGTTTTGTAGCAATGTTCCCCTTACCCACGTTCTCTGTTGTCCTTTTACATATTTCCTCAAATACCCTTCAACCCACTTGATGACAATCTTGGTCTACCCATCTGTCTGAGGGTGATTGTTGGTGTTAGGTGTCAAATCTATCCCCACCAACCAAAACAACTCTCTCCAAAATGTCCCTATGAACCGACTGTCCCTATCACTGACGATGTTCTTCAGCAACCCATGAAGTCTGAAGACCTCCCTAAAGAAAAGATCTGCTACCTGAACTACGTTGTACTCTGTCGGTATGGCGTAGAAGTGAGAAAACTTGGTCAATCTGTCAACCACTACATAGATACAGTCCTTACCCTGGACCTTGGGTAGACTGGTGATGAAGTCCATAGATATACTCTCCCATTTCTGCTCTGGAATGGGGAGTGGTTGAAGTAGCCCTGCTGGAAGAGCATGTTCTGACTTGTTTTACTGGCAAGTCACACACTCACTAACGTGTCTCATAACATCTTGTTTGAGGCCCTTCCATGAGAACCTCTCCTTGATCTGTCTGTAGGTTTTGAAAAAACCTTGATGGCCTGCTAGAGGTGAATCATGAACTGCGGTGAGGATTTTCTTCTTAAGCCCTGAATCTAGCACCAAGTAGACTCTATCCTTGTAAAATATGACATCGTCAATGACCCTATACCATTCATCCTATATCTTCCCATCCATCACCTCACAAGCGAACTTGTTCTTGGAATATTCCACTAACAAGTGGGATTTCCAATCTACCGAAATCTCCATCAAAGAACATGTCGCAGGTCTCCTCGATAGTGCATCGTCCACAATGTTCTTCTTCCCCTTGACATACTCTATGTCAAAGTCGAATTCTTGTACCTTCGTCACCCATTTATGTTGGCCCTCACTGAGTTCCTTCTGCTCAAGGAAATACTTCAAACTATTGTGATCGGTCTTGACCACGAATTTGTTGCCCACCAAATATTGTCTGAACTTGGTCAAGGCATGAATGATTTCCAACATTTCCTTGTCATAAATGGAGTACAACCTCTCAAGTTGACTAAGCTTTTGGCTCTCAAATACAATGGGGTGTCCTCCCTGCATCAAAACTGCACCGATCCCTTTGTCAGATGCATCACACTCTAGTACAAATGGCAGGGTGAAGTCTGGTAGTGCCAACACTGGACAAGTGCCCATGACTTCCTTCATGTGATCAAAGGATTCCTATGATTTCTCGGTCCATATGAAGGCCCCATGCTTGGTAAGATCTGGTAGTGGTGCTCCAAGTTGAGAAAAACCCCGGACGAACCGCCTGTAATAGCTACACAGCCCGAAGAAGCTCCTCAATTCTGTCACGTTCTTGGGCGTCGGCCAATCCAGAATGGCCCTGATCTTCTCTTGGTGCACCTGTACCCCCTGTGCACTGATGATGTGGCCTAAGTAAAGCAGCTCTGTCATACCGAACTCGCACTTGGACTCTTTGTCATATAATGACTCTGCCTCCATGATGCTCAATACCTCATACAGGTGCCTCATATGCTCTTGCCATGACCGGCTATAGATCAAGATGTCGTTGAAGAAAACCAAGACTGGTTTCCTTAACTGATCCCTTAATATATGGTTCATGCAAGACTGGAATGTAGCGGTTGCATTGGTTATCCCAAATGGCATAACCAGGAACTCGAGTGTCCAAAATGACATCGAAATGTCGTCTTTTCTATGACATGATCTCGGATGTTGATCTGGTGATATCCAGAGCATAGATCAATTTTTGAGAAGAAAATTGCCCCATGTAGTTCATCCATCCACTCATCAATTCGTGGGATAGGGTATATATTTTTGATGGTTTTCTTGTTCAAGGCTTGGTAATAAATGCACATCCTCATGGTGCCATCCTTCTTCAGAACTAAGACAACTGAAGAAGCAAATGGGCTGCTGCTCGGTCTGATGTGTCCCATCGCCAACAATTCCTTGATTTCCTTCTCTATCTCATCCTTGAACCTCCTAGGATGATGATAGGGGGGGGTGATCATAGGTTTGGCCCCCTCCTCTAACTCAATGGTGTGCTCAAACCCCCTATCAGGTGGTCTCCCTGGTGGGATTGCCTCAAAGACCTGCTAATGTCATCCCAATAAATTCTTGATCTCTATGTGGTATTGTTGTCGATCTTCTGAATCCTTCTAAGTAGTGATCAAGCATTTTGCGGCATATGCTACCTCCCCATATCTGAATATCCTCTCCATCCTCTTGGCTGAAACTATCCTAGGTGCTCTTGTTGACATACCTCTTAGAACAACCTTCTTCCCATCCTGATCTCTGAATCCCATTTCCAAGGTTTGGTAGTTGGTAGTGATTTTTCCCAAGGTAATCATCCACTGAACTCCTAACACCACATCTGTGTCTGATAGGTCAACCACATAAAATGTGTCTCTCACTGTGTAGTTGCCTAACTTCATCTCTAATTTTGGAATTCTGTCTAGACACTCCACTGTGTGGCCATTTGCTACTGCAACATCAAACCCCTCAAACTCCTCTATCTGAAGTGCCCGTCTCGATACTAGTGAAGCGTCGATGAAGTTTTGGGTGGCCCCACCATCTATCAAGGCGATTTCCCGTTGCTCCTTAATAATCCCTCTGATACGGACGGTATCATACCTAGGAACACCGGAAAGGGTCTCTATGACTCCTTCCTTTGTTGTTTTCCTTCTGTTAGCCTACTTTGGCAGTTGTGGGACTACTGGAGGATGGGCTCCTACCGGTGTCAGTGGTCTATGGGGAAGTTGCTCCTCTGCTGGTGTTGACTCTTCCTATGAACTAGTGGATCCACTGTCCTGCCCCTCCTCCTCACTGTACACGATGTTTGTTGCTACCTCAATATAATGAATCTCTCCCTTGCCCATGCACCTGTGGCCTGGGACCCAAGGTTCTCTGCAGCTGAAGCAAAGCTTCTTCCTCATAAGCTCTCACCTAGTCTCATCATCCAACTTCTCCTTGCCCTTCCATTCTCTCTGGAATGGCTTCCTGTCTTGATCCCTCTGTGGCACAAATGGTTTGGAGAAAGTTTTAGTCTTTAGCACTGAGTCTACCAGATCTCGAGTGTGAAGGATGGCATCTTACAAAGTGGGAGGCCTGTATGCCTTCACCCATCCTCTCAAAGGCTCTGTGAGTCCTTCTGTGAATAGCAAGATCAACCTAGGTTCTGATATATCTGTCACTGCCATGGTTACCCGCTGAAACTCTGTGATGAACACCTCTGCTATGCCAGTTTGTCTCAACTGGGCTAGATCCCTAAAGTGTATCTCGGGATCCTTTTTGTCAAACCTATCCATGAGCCTATCTGTAAACTCCCTATAGGAGGTGATGTGACTGTTACCCAATGTCACCAGTCCATGATACCACCACTCATGTGCCTCACCCTCCAAGTGTAAGGTCACGAAACTGATGGCCTCTATCTCGGTCATCTGGTTGAGCTTGTAATATGTGTCTAGCTTCTATACCCAAACTCTAGCGGTGTATTTGGACTATCCATCGAAAGAAGGGATGGTGAGTTTCCCAACTTTTCAGATGAAATCGAAGTTATGCCCCTGTTGTTGTTGTGGTCCTCCCCTCTGCAGCTCTTTGGGGCAGTTCCTAAGTCTGAGTCCACAGTACTTGACTAAGGTCATGTCCTGATGAAAGTCATGACCCAATGCTGCGTACTCCCTCCTATACTTTGCAATGTTGTTGGCATGAGTGGGTGGCCTCTGTGCTATTTCTGGCGGTGCTGCTACCGGGGGTGCCCTATGGAAACTGGGAAACAAGGGTCTGGGAATCCTACTCGCAGAGGTGTATGTGTGAGAGGGTGACTGGGGTCTACTGCCTGCTCCCAAGTTCGCATGTGCTGCATGCGGGACTTGTGTATCTAGGGTGCCCACTCTAGCCAATCTATCAACCACCTGTGCCAAGGACTGAGACATGGTCCATTGACTAGCTAACATACCATTGATAACCTGCATGAAATCTTCCTCTGGATTTATGGGGGCCTTGCCACTGCCCTCTAGTCACTCATATCGGTCTCCTAGCATCCTCTTTGCCTCATGCTCTACCCTTCTCACTACTTCTTTGTGTGCCTCTTCCTCTTCCTCTGAGCTAGGAGGAAAAGGGGGAAAATCAGGCCTATGCCTTCTTTCCTGATGCCTGTTGTAAGTGACATATTCGTCACCTACGTGTTCATGGCCCTCTGGGTCTTCTTCTACACTCATTGTCTTTAGTCACAGGCTGGCAGGACTAAAGCTATGATACCACTGTAATGTTCCTGACTTGGCTAGTCTGGGAAACGCTACTAATGTGTGTGTAGGATCAAAGGTTTATAGCATATAAATGATCATACAAATAATAAACGCGACAAAGGACTGCAAGTTTGTATTATGATATCTCCGTGGATTACAAAATGGCCGAATGCGGCTGAATAACTGACAATACTTGACTAGATCAACATACAAAGGATCTTAGTCGGAATATAAATAAGCAACTGCGGCTGAAAAAAATAACAACACTCGGCTAGATCAAAAGACAAAAGGATCTTATCTGGAATACAAATACGCAACTAAAAGATAATACCCAGAATATGGGAGCACTGCGGAATCAATGAAGAATGATGGAAGACCTGGATGATCTTCCCGGTGACTAGGGTGTGTCTTTCAACACCGAAATCAACCAACTGGTGTCTTCCTCCTGGAATACATTGAACTATCTCTCCTGAGATGCGCCTCTTCTACTCAATGACAAGTCATAATCTGCATAATGATGAATTAGGTCACTGACCCTTCCTTTATAGCTTTCCAAAACCCTAAATCATGCTGAAACCCTAAATCACTGCTAAAATCCTAATTCACTGTTGACTTCTATTTTTAGCTCATAATGACTTAAAAGTGCTTTTAACCCTTGTTAGCTCAATGTCACTTTCCGAATATAACACCTATGACTGGAGTGACCTCTAGTAACCCTGTTTACCCCTCTTTGGCCCTAGCTATAGTCTAACGGGGTGGTTTAGACCATTTAGCCTCCTCTTCTGGAGCTCCTATTTGGAAAGGGACATTACAATGCCATGGGTTGTGGGAGGGATATAGTATAGGACAGTATGTTGTTGTATTCCCCTCAGTATAGAAACTGATACAACAGAATTGGGTGTGGGTTTCTTTAGGAATGGCTAGTTCTTGAATATTATCAGTTAGGGCAGAAATATGGCCTTGTAATTGTGTAATATTATAATCATCAAGTGGTCTTGTTACCCACAAGCTACCATGATATCCCACCATCGCCTCAATTTTCATAGCATGTTCTAGGGATTCTCCCAATGTAGATATCCTTTGTTGGTTCAAGGGAATCCAAGTTAATAGTAAAAGTCCCTGAATGAACCATTCCCACTGGTGGTCTTCATGAATGGGGTTGGCTAATTTTCCTATTGTGTCTTTGAATATTTGGTTATACTCCTAGGCAGATTCCCCATCTATCTGTTTGATTTCCAACAATTCAGAAAGATCTTGTTTCTCAGATTAGGGTAGTTTAAATTCAATGATAAAAAAAAAATTACTTGCGATAAAGGAAATGGGATTCCCTGGTTCAATGGATTTCATATACCATTTTAATGCATGACCCCTTAACATGGTATGGAAATAAACTAGTTTATTAGCATCCAAAGTTACACAAGACCACCAGATGGCCTCACAAAGAAACCAATGTTGTTCCACATCCTCATCCCCTTTACCCTAGAATTCTGGGTATTGGGTGAGGGATCCAACATGTTGATGTGCCATGGGAGGATTTGGGGACCCTATAAAGATAAATCCTATAGGTATTGGTTGCGATAAAACTAAATAACTTTCCATACTACTACTACTACCGATACCACTCGAACTAGTTGGACTAGAAAGAGGAGAAATGACATGAATTATAGGAGAGTTTATTGTAGAATTTACCATAATGGAAGATTGTGTTGAGGGACTGGGCGATCCAAGGTTGGGTCTTGTGTCTTCAGGACATGATTCTTTCACCTTAGGGGTCACATTAGGAGGCCATATCATATCAGGTCCTATAGCGATCTGAAACTGGGGTGACATTGATACCAAACTTGACTTGGTTCTAGGCCACTTAATGAAGGTCATATTTACAATTAAGGATCTATTGAACTTGATTGCATCAAAGGTGTAAATATGTTCTTATGAAGGCTTGAATATAAATTGAATATTAACTTTGGGAATGTGCTATTAATCTCATATATCACCACTTAATGCATTTAACGAACATGATAGCGGAAATAACATGCATAAGAAAACATGAGACATGAAATTCACACATGATGCAAGAGATCATTGAGTTGTTAACATAGTTCACTAGAACATTCTGGTTACATCTCCATCCACTTGGAATACAAATCGCTTGATTATCCTTCCTTTGAAAGGGCTGAAATCTTCTCACAAAATGTGGCACATGCTCCATGTTAATATTTTTGGTGCAACTACAGAAGATATTATTGTATAGTTGTTTTGGTCAAACCTTTAAAAGGTTATTATAATTATATCGTACAAGTCATCTCAACAAAAAATATTATGTTATTGGTATTTTACTTGTAATTGTAAAAAAGCCCCTATTGTGGCTAGTCGACCCTATTTTATGGGTTAGTTAGGTCAAGAGTCAAGTCTCTTCAATTGACATTGTTGTGTCTAAATAAAGGATAGATCTAGAGACAGTTGCTAAAAAAACCAAGTCTCCCTATCCTAGCACACTTTTCCAGTGAACCAATTTTCCATTTTGTAGTTGTTGCAGTTAGGGTTTCACCCAAACCCTAAGGTTTACATTTTTCCATTTTTGGGGGGAATTTTTACAAAGAAATACCACCAAGCAACTCGCCTTAGAAGAACGCACCTACCGGTAAGTTCAATATTTCAATTTTGGTCATATTTTTGTGTGGTCCTAGGAAGGATGACTACCAGAACAAAAATCGACGAGAAGCTAGATGGAGTTGATAACTTCAAGGCCTAGAGGTACAGAGAATCTTGCTTCTTGAAGAACATGAACTAAATAAGTTCATTATATAAGTTCAAGAACCTCAAGGAGATGAAGCTAAGGAAAAATATAATATGGACATGGTGAGAGAAAAAAAGGATTATTGCAGACTCCATTAAGGACCACCTTATCCATCGTGTATCATCATTATATTCTCCAAAGAAAATGATGGACACCTTAACTCGTCTATTTGAAGGGAGAAACATAAAACAAAGAATGAATCTGAGATCTCAGTTGAAGAATGTGAAAATGCAAAACTCAGAAACCATTCACTCCTACTTCTCAAGAGTGAATCAAATCAAGGAGTAGATAGAAGCCATTGGTGATGACTACCTTGAATGACCTCCCAAGGTCATGGGATGCATTCATACAAGGAATTTTCTCAAGGAAGAATATTCCCAAGTTCAGTAGGCTTTGGGAAGATTGTAACCAGGAACAAGCTAGGACAACTGTAGGAGAAGAAAAGATGGCAGATGAAGATCAATCCCTAGCCGCCCACACCAGGAAAGGAAATAACAAGGAGGAGAATTATTTACCTAAGAAGTTTAAGATGGGTCAAAGGGACAACTCAAAGATCATATGTTATTGTTGTCATGAATTGGGACACTTTGTTAGGGATTTTCCCCTCATTAAGGAAATTAAGAATAAGAAAGGAAGTAAGAGGCATCAAGCTCACACAACTGAAGATGATGAGTCTCCCAAGAAGGACACAAAGCAAGATGAATCAAGTGCTGAGGATTATATTCTTATCTCATCCCTCCAGGGATGATTTTAAGGATGAAAAATTATTTTAAAATGTAGAAACCTTGGTGAATCTTACTAATCCTTCATATGGAAACTATAAAATGTTTGGTGATATTTTTGTAAAATTATTCAAATGTCTAAGGATTTTATATAGTTTGTATAAAATTTTGGCGATTTTTAAATTAAAATAATTTTTTCCTTTAGAATTTGGGTGAAACATTTTTAGAATAGTGAATCTTATTTTGGGAAAACCATGGAAAATTAGCCCACGAAAGAAATTTATCCCCTAAAATCATCTTTGCATCCCTCACATGTATTATTACTCATGGAAGTGACACTTGGTTGATAGACAATGGTGCTTCCAAGCACATTATAGGATATGAAGACTCCTTATCTAACCTTATTCATAAAGATTCACCTCACAAGGTGAAATTGAGTGAGGACTATCAGTATCCAATCAAAGGTGTTGGAGAAGCTTCCTACAAGTTAAACTCAAGCAAGCCAATGAAGATGAAGGAAGTTCTCTATGTTCTAGGTTTAAAGAAGAATCTTCTCTCAACTTCAACATTAGACAAGAAAGGATTTAGAGTAGCATTTATTGATGATCAAGTTCTTATGTGGCCCAGAGGGAATACCCTTGATGATGCAGTAGTGATTGGAGTTGAAGAAGGAGGTCTCTACATATTAAAAGGATATTCAGAATTCACAATGGTTCATGATATTGTGAATCCCAGTGAACTATGACATGGAATATTTCCTCACCTAAACTACAAAGCTCTTCCGATTGTGAGTAAAATGGTGACAAGTCTTCTAGAAATCCAAGCAGAAACAAATGGAGTGTGCAAAGGATGTGCACAAGGCAAGAACGTGAAACACTCCTTTTCCAATAATAATAATAGAGCTAAAGGAGTTTTGGACATCTTTCATTTAGACGTGTGTGGACTAATGTCGATAACTTCACTAAGTGGGTATGTATATTACGTATCTTTAATTGATGATTACTCACACAAAACTTGGATTTATTTGCTAAAAGCAAAGAATGAAGTTTTTGGCAAATTCAAAGAGTTCAAGGCTCTGGTATAAAAATTGACAGAGCGGAAGATAAATACCTTGTGATTAGACAATATTGGAGGTGAATTCACCTCAGAAGATTTCAAGAAGTATTGCAAGGAAGTTGGTATTAAGAGGGAGCTTTCTACTCCCTATAACCCTCAACAAAATGGAAGATATCATTGTATAGTTTTTTTGGTCAAACCTTTAAAAGGTTATTATAATTATATTGTACAAATCAGATCAACAAAAATTATTGTATTATTGGTATATTAGTTATAATTGTAAAAATTCCCCATTGTGGCTAGTCAACCCTCTTTTATGGGTTAGTTAGGTCAAGAGTCATGTATCTTCAAGAGACACTTTTTGTAAATGTGTTGAACCTGCACAGAATAGATCTAGCTAGAAAATACTACACGCATTTGTAGACAAAAATTGAGAAAGAAGAAGCAGGATAGAAAGAATGGAAGAATTCTCATTAACCATATTCCACACTCAAAGAGTGAATAATTTACAATATATATAGGATAAATGAGTAACTAATGAGCCATAGTGGTGGTCTAGATTGATCTAGACACACACCAGCAGTTACAAGAGTAAACTGCCACCTAGTCTAGTCTCTCAGGCAGTTATGGGAGTGAACTGCCACCTAGCTGAGTTAACTAGTCAACTAGTCTTCAGTTAACTGACTGAACAAAGAGTAGTGAGTTGGTGATAATCCCAATGTTGCATGGTGACAAAACCAATGCAACATCTAAACTCAACTCAACTAGTCAAACTGTAGTGTCAACTGAAAGAGAATATTCTCCAGGTGGAATATTCTCCCCTAAAATATAGGAGACTAGATAATGACTAATTATGACTAATAAACAAGTAAAAACCTTAGGAAAAATAAATCCTAGGTGTGTGTGAAGTAACTCCAACACCCCCCCTGAACATCACTATGGTGAAAATAAAGAATGGGTCCCGGCTACAAGGCCATGTTAGGTACCCAAATACAAAAGATACACTGAACTAAACAAGGAAAGGGGGAAAACCTCATGGGAACAAAAACCTCCATCAAATTACAATGCATAAAATAAAAAATTATAAGGAACAAAAGGCAACTGCTAAGAAACCATGTCCTTCACTCCAAGAAGACCTCGCAATTGTGCAAGTTTGTGCTCTTTGAAGATTTTGTTGAAGATGTAGATGTCTGCACGGATCTGATAAAGTATATGCATCATTCATATTTCCACACATATCCACTTTATCTTCTTGTAATGAATAATATCCAAATAAATTTTGGATGAAATTTTGAAAACCATGCGGCCGTTTCCAGAAAAATGTTGAAATTTTGTTGATTTTGAAAAGATCATAACTTCACTTTCTGGAATCCGTTTTGGACGATGTTTTTTTGAAATTGGATATTTTTCTGAGAGGAATTCAAATATCCAATTTGTTTCTTCAAATAGTGCTCAGAAAATATCAGAATTGAGTCTAATTTACGCGGCTCCATTTTTTAATCCTGAGATGCATGCATGGTGCATGCAAAAGTGTCTGCATGTGACTCTTGAGATGCATGCCATATATCTTCCACGTGAATTTTAGAAAAAAAAATATGAAATGGAGTAGACATCATCTTCAATTAATGGAATACAAATTTCTGCAAATACTTTTGTAGAAGACTCGTCATAATAAGAGGCTTGATCTTCTGATGGCTTCTCTTTTGGCTCTATCTGTTTGACCTCCTGCATGAAATCTTCACAAGATTCTTTATTCCCAAATAGAACCTCCAATCTGGTCCATAATTCATTTGGAGTTGATCCTTGTGATTCTTCATATACTTGATGGAAAAGTTCGGGAGAAACAGACATGCCGATACTTCCTATGGCCATATCTTGTCTATTGAGAAAGTCATTTTTCTCATCGACAGAATCAGACTCTACTTCCATTTCCATAGTAATTTGGTATAAGCCTTTGCATCTTAGCAGAAGAAAATTTTTTAGCTTCCATTCCAAATAGTTATGAGGCGTGAGAAGTATTTTCGGCGAATAATCCATCTTTTTATTGTCTTCAATCTTTTGTACCTGCAAAAAATGATTTGGTGTAGTTTTTGCTTAGCAGTCCATCGGCTCTGATACCATGTAAATGTGTTGAAACTACACAGAATAGATCTAGCTAGAAAATACTACACACATTTGCAGACAGAAATTGAGAAAGAAGACGCAAGATAGAAAGAATGGAAGAATTCTCATTAACCGTATTCCACACTCAAAGAGTGAATAATTTACAATATATATAGGATAAATGAGTAAATAATGAGCCATAGTGGTGGTCTAGATTGATCTGGACACACACCAGCAGTTACAAGAGTAAACTGCCACCTAGTCTAGTCTCTCATGCAGTTACGGGAGTGAACTGCCACCTAGCTGAGTTAACTAGTCAACTAGTCTTCAGTTAACTGACTGAACAAAGAGTAGTGAGTTGGTGATGATCCCAATGTTTCATGGTGACAAAACCAATGCAACATCTAAACTCAACTCA
>ML779745.1:515185-543869 GCA_009831015.1 Picea engelmannii | reverse complement strand
ATGAAGTATATGCATCATTGATATTTCCACACATATCCACTTTATCTTCTTGTAATGAATAATATCCAAATAAATTTTGGATGAAATTTTGAAAACCGTGTGGCCGTTTCCAGAAAAATGCTGAAATTTTGTTGATTTTGAAAAGATCATAACTTCACTTTCCGGACTCTGTTTCGGACGATGTTTTTTTGAAATTGGATATTTTTCTGAGAGGAATTCAAATATCCAATGTGTTTCTTCAAATAGTGCTCAGAAAATATCAGAATTGAGTCTGATTTGCACGGCTCCATTTTTTACTCCTGAGATGCATGCATGGTGCATGCAAAAGTGTCTGCATGTGACTCTTGAGATGCATGCCATATATCTTCCACATGAATTTCAAAAAACAAATATGAAATGGAGTAGACATCATCTTCAATTAATGGAATACAAATTTCTGCAAATACTTTTGTAGAAGACTCTTCATAATAAGAGGCTTGATCTTCTAATGGCTTATCGTCTGGCTCTATCTATTCGACCTCCTACATGAAATCTTCACAATATTATTTATTCCCAAATAGAACCTCCAATCTGGTCCATAATTCATTTGGAGTTGATCCTTGTGATTCTTCATATACTTGATGGAAAAGTTCGGGAGAAACAGACATGTCAATACTTCCTATGGCCATATCTTGTCTATTGAGAAAGTAATTTTTCTCATCGACAGAACCAGGCTCTACTTCCATTGCCATAGTAATTTTGTATAAGCCTTTGCATCTTAGTAGAAGCAAAAATTTTGGCTTCCATTCCAAATAGTTATGAGGCGTGAGAAGTATTTTCGGCGAATAATCCATCTTTTTGTTGTCTTCAATCTTTTGTACCTACAAAAAATGATTTGGTGTAGATTTTGCTTAGCAGTCCACCGGCTCTGATACCATATAAATTTGTTGAACCTACACAGAATAGATCTAGCTAGAAAATACTACACACATTTGCAGAGAGAAATTGAGAAAGAAGAAGCAAGATAGAAAGAATGGAATAATTCTCATTAACCGTATTTCACACTCAAAGAGTGAATAATTTATAATATATATAGGATAAATGAGTAACTAATGAGCCATAGTGGTGGTATAGATTGATCTGGACACACACCATTAGTTACAACAGTAAACTTCCACCTAGTCTATTTTCTCAGGTAGTTACGGGAGTGAACCGCCACCTAGCTGAGTTAACTAGTCAACTAGTCTTCAGTTAACTGACTGAACAAAGAGTAGTGAGTTGGTGATGATCCCAATGTTGCATGGTGACAAAACCAATGCAACATCTAAACTCAACTCAAATTGTCAAACTGAAGTGTCAACTAAAAGAGAATATTCTCCAGGTGGAATATTCTCCCCTAAAATATAGGAGACTAGATAATGACTAATTATGACTAATAAACAAGTAAAAACCTTAGGAAAAATAAATCCTAGGTGTGTGTGAAGTAACTCCAAAACTATTGTGTATCAATAGAGGATAGGTCCCTCTCATTTGGTCACACACTCACACACTTCTCTTGTGCATCTTGGAGACTATAATAAGGTCTAGCGCACAAGTCTTGGAGATTGGTTCTTTTGGTGTTTTGGTCTTGGTATTTCTTCGAGAGCTATAGCGCATCATTGTATTGGTTGAAGGAATATATATTGAGGATTTTGGTTGTTGAGTTTT
The DNA here is from genome assembly GCA_009831015.1 of Picea engelmannii. NCBI lineage: Eukaryota > Viridiplantae > Streptophyta > Pinopsida > Pinales > Pinaceae > Picea > Picea engelmannii. The sequence continues at coordinate 542,183 of ML779745.1, read as the reverse complement.
CTCCCCCACGAGGGTTTCCTAGGATAATATTTGTGTTCTATTGTATCTGTGATTGTCTATATTTCAGTGATCCTACTACAGTTTCTATTGGATTAATTAATTGTAATTGTGTAACTAGAAAATTTAAAATTCCAACACTCCAAGGCTCTCACATAAGTGACATTTCTTCAGACACCAGTAGGAATACATTATCCTCAATGGAGGGGGATCAAATCTCCCAATGAAGAGGCTTACAAACCACATGCATGATTTCTTGATTCTCTCCTCCAAGATCTCTCCAAAAGAGCCTCCTAAAATCTCTCCCAATAAGGAGTTTAAATAGTTTGTTTAGTCTCCATAATCCAAGGAGACAAGATCCAAAAATTTAGGATCTCATAACCACTCAAGGATAAAAATGAGAAAGCATCTCAACCAACTCATGAGACCCTTAAATTACTCCTTAAGACTAAGAAACCACTTGTAATAAAGTGATGAAGAGTCCAAACCAACTCATGAGACCCTTAACTTCCTCCTTAAAACTAGCAAACAGATTTCCCCTTAAAATTAGGAAACTAATTTGTGAGTTGGATTCTCACATAAAACTAATTTCCCATAAAAATTAGGAAACTAATTTGTGAGTTGGATTCTCACATAAAACTAATTTCTCATTTTTACAATTAAATGAATAATACATGAGATTCTCAACTATTAATCATTTTTCCAATTTGCATGACTAATACATGAGTTTCTCATACTCATTTCAAGTATTAATTCTTGGAATACAGAGAGGGGGGGTGAATCAATATTAATGATTTTTAATCCCTTTTAACCACAATGTTTACTTTATGAGAAAATTATCAATAACATTCCATATGAGCAATATGCATAAATAGTGAACAATAAACAATCACACATAAACATAGTATACCAATATTTTTACATGGAAACCCATTACGGGAGAAAAACACAAAATGATTTGCTTATATTGTCAAAAGAAATAGATTCATTGAAAGTGTTGTTCCTAAGATTGATTCTAAGGCTCAAAGAATAATTCCAGGCATCAAAGATTTTAAATGAAGTGTTTTTATGAGTGCCTTTTTTCTACCTTCAGTTTTCTGAGAAATAATATTTAAATGAAATTAATGATAAGACAATGCAGAGGATGTATCTCGTTATCTGAGTCAAAATTATAATGTCAAATGTTGTAGAAATGATTTACAAAACTGTTAAAACAAAGCTAGGTATCAATTACAAATAATTCTCACCTTGTTTGCAGTAGAAGAAAAGTAGAAGATGCACCCTTGAAAGGGAGATAAAAATGCAGTAATTCAAACAAATCACATGTCTTGTTTTACTCATAGTAATAACAAAGGAAAAGTTGTTACTGAATGAACTTCTGATATATTATGATCACAGTATATGTAGTACTAAATTGTAATCATTCACTCTTCAAGAACTACAAAATGAAATTCAGAGAGATGGAAACGCAGAGGAAACACATAACTCAAATTGAACGAAAATTAGAATCTATGTCTACACTTGTATTGATATTCAAAAAAGTTTTCTCTTTTACATTCGACAAGAAGCAACCTCGAATAGATCTAAAATCTATCTATTTATACAAAAATTGTCTCAGTTGAAAACCATTGGACTTCCCACACTATCTTCCTAAAAATAGAATAAAATCTTAATGAAATAACAACATGTTGATATTGTTGAGTTTTGATTTGATGTGTTGGCTCTTCATTTGTCCCTTCATTTACTCGTAGATGCACTCATTTTACTTTGTTCTTTGAACTGGGTACACATACCCATTAAGGCCACCACAATCATTGGCTTACTGTCTTTTCCATCTGATTGTGTTGCCATCTGTCCCTTCGAATGCATTTACTGGGATAAAGAATTGCAGTTGAAGTTATGGGGGTGATAATTGGACAGGTAGCTCAACACTGGATCATTATGGGATGGCTAACAATTACAGGGAAGAGTATATGTTCACGAATAGGATGGTGTGGGGACAAGTGTCCAATAAAGAGGTGGGATGAGTGGATGCGAGAATGTAGGTGGTAGGGATAGACAGGGTAAGTGATGTGTAGAGAGAGGGGAAGTGTAGGTGGTGAGGCAGGAGTGGGAAAGTACCGGCAGAGAAAGTGGATGTTGTGTATGTTCTTTCATTTTCTCCCAACTACACTCTCTTTTCTCTGTTCATTGAATTGGGTGCATATGTCCATCAATGCTACCACGAATCTTGAAGGCTCAATATTCTCATTTAATTCAAAGGAAAACATATTCTTTTGTACATGTGGCATCTTCCCCTGGATTTTGTTCATTTCTTGGACTGTGATCTGATACTGTAAACTTGGATTTACCAACAATTCATTGATTTTGAGTAAATTGATTTGGTTCATCTGTTGGATGGCCGATTGAATATTTTCCTTGTTCTTCCTAGAGATTTGTTGGTTCATTTCTATTTCAATTTGTCCCAATGACTCTGAGATATTATTTCCTTCAAATTCAATTAGATTTTTATTTACTAAAGATAATGCCTCTAGACATGCCTCCTTTGCCTCTCTAGCAAGTTTCTTATTTTTCTCATGATTTGTTTCCCAGACTTTCAGGGCCATTTCGCCTTTCACTTGTTCAAAATGAGCGAAAGGGGCGAGACCAGGGATATTATATTTCTGCCTCCATATGATAAATTCATGAAACTTAGACCTAGCTGCACATGCATCTTTTTCCTTGACATACTACTTTTCAAAGAAAGGTTTATTGCCTAATACAATTTCTGAATAGCATCTATCTTTTGATATAGCTCCTGTTGGAGAACTTCAAGCTTCTCATTGATTTATGATGCTTGTGTTTTGAAGGCAGTAATATCTATTGTTGTGTTCTCTGTTAGGGCCAATATGGCCTGAAGCTGTTCAATAAAATTGTCCCACTGAGTGATCAAAACTTTGTTGGTCTATGAACTCTGGTAGAGAAACTCAATATTATCCCGTAACTACTTCATTTGATACCGATGACTAGCCCTGATTTGTTCAATGTCTTGATTCATCCTGCTTCTAATAGTCTGTTATGTACTATATATCTCATTCTGCAATTGCTCTACCCAGAGAAATTTTTGTTGTTGTTGTTTGGTTAAATTTTCCACAGACCATTGATTGGCAGTGGCAAAAGCCCCTAGTGAATCTGCAACTTCATTTGCAAACTTAGGATCATCGTGGTCTTTCCCATCATACACCAATATTTTCTTTTTAGTGACTACTCCATCCTTTTGGTGAGATTCTCTTTTTACAATATCCTTTTGTTTCTTGTTGAAAAGGAAACTTGAGGGAGGCATCTCTTCAGGTAAGATAGGAGTAAGATCACCAACATGAATGAGCTCTGAATTAGGATTTCCAAAACTGGTCTGTAAAGGGGTTAATGATGTGATAGGAAACACGATTTCTATGGAATTTTCCTGACCTGTTGTATTTGGGGTGCCAGCAGGAGTAGCTGACATTGAATGAGGAACAAACTGTCCCTGATTCATGAAAGATTCAAACCGAGCTCTGATCATTCAGTCCTGACAATGATGCTTTTATTTCTTGAAATAAATTTTCTGGACTTTTTGGGACTTATTCAACTTTTTTCTTAGTGGAGAAACTTGGTTCATATCCTATGGGTTTAGCTTCATTTGAAGAAGGCATGGGTTTTGACTCTCCTTACAATATCTTCGGTAAATTGTTTCATCTATTCTTTTGAAAGGTGAGGAAACCAGCCTGTTGGTTAGGAGGTAGAGTTTGGAATATGGTTTGAACTTCTTCATAAGATCTAACTCCCCTGAACATCTCATCATAAGCATAATCCTCATGGATGTATCGCTTCATATTGTATTGAGCCAAATGATTCTCCACTATCTTATGCAGATCGTGTTTCTTGAATTCGATGTCAACTAGCTTGACATCTTCCAGGGTTGCAGCCTCAAATTTAGAATGACCAAAATCTAACAATGTGAACATACCAAATTGAATGGGAAAAGTTGGCCAAACTTTTTTATGAACTACTTTCAATTCCTTGTCGATGCCTCTTGCTACTTTTTGGTATGCCACTTCTCTACACACCAGCCTGTCGGGTAAAAAATGTGGAAGGGCATGAGGAGGAACGAAATAAACAAATAATCTAATGTAGGAGAAATTCTCCTCAATAAACCAGTCTACAAGTGTTTTTAAGTTCCCCATAATCTTTTCTAAAATCCTGGGTGATGGGTGACCATAGATAGCTATGTGAACAGGTACCACTACATTGTGACAGATTTTGTAAAAGAAATCTATGGCATTTTCTTCCCATAATTTAGAGTGGTAAAATTGTATTGTCTCAGAATTGGTTGGGGTCCAACTCCAGTTCATCAGTGGGAATGGGGTCATGAAACAAATGGCATCCATAATATATGTTGACATGCAAAAAGGAGCAGGTTTCCCTTTTGATTTTAATGATTGATACTCAACAATTTCCTTGGCCAAATTATCAGATGGCATTTTATTCCAATTGAAGGTATAACCCTCAGCTACTTTATTCATTATGGCTACCCACTCAACTAAGAAATGCGTAGGGTTCTTTTTCCCAAACAAATGACAGAGAATCATGACTATATATAACATCTGAGCATTTAAGGACGTCATGGCATACATACCATGAGAGTCATCTCTGAATTTTTTTGGATGTCCCCACCAGGTCTTGATTATATCATGACCATTTCTACCATATTGAGTGCATTCTCTTCTCTCAAAATCTAGAAGAAAAGATGCATTGTAAGTATATTTAGGTGTAGGGGAAAGCTTATACATTACTTGTAGATTCTCTGGTTGGAAAGAGCCAACAATGATCTGTTGGTGGATGATGACGCTTCTAGTTTGGATGTCGACATGTTCCAAAGCCCAATTTATCATATCATTGTAGGGTATAATTCTGGTTCATGCGGCAATCTTATGTAGTTATGACTGTGCTACCGATCTAAGCTTGGATGAAAATTACTCATCGTCTTCCTCAACAGAGTTGTCTGGACAGTTAATAATCTCAGGGTCTAAGATATCAAAAACCTGCTTCCAAGACTTAATGGAATATGTAACTCGCAGAGTTGTGTCTAATAGAACATATGCACTTGGATTGGAATCATCACCTGATGCATCAATATTCTTTGCATCTTTTCATGGCGCCATAATCCTCAAGAAAACAAAACTAGCTTGTCTGTAACAAGAGAAGTTTGAAGAATAAAAAACTGCTAATAGCAAATGGTAAAATAACTTTGAAAATCGAAGTGTTTTGTTCATAAAGTCTATCGGTCTTCGTATAGATCTACAGATGAAGAATTTATTAGAAACTTAATGGAATTTATTACCTGGTGATTCAAAATCTTTATTGAAATCATTAACCTTAATCAATCATAAATTTCATTAATACTTCGACGGTTCGGCATTAAGAAGATTTGGATGTGATAGGATAGAAATCTCTCGAAGTTCGAAACCGCGGAGTAATTAATTAATACTTAATCATGATTAACCTAAGTTATTAAATGTTTTATTAACTTTTTAAAACACCTTTTACTTTTTTTAATATTGATTACTTCGATGCTTTGATACTTCGGTGGTTTGTGAACTCGATCTTTGTTAAAACTCCCGAAGGGAAATCTCCCAGAGTGACGTGGCAGAGATGATGTCATTCTTGATGATGTGTTAAGAAAAGAGAGTTGTCACGTGTCACTTGAAAACATGTGAATCATCCAACGTAAATGTCAAAAATAAGTGTCAGGTGTCAACCCAAGAAAAGATTTAAAAGACATGTGTCCCATGACACGTTTGTAAGTCCTTTAGGAATTATCACGAGTGACTATCTTTGGGACTTCAGAGTTTCGAGGTTTTTGTTGTTTAGATTTGTTGGAATACCCGAAGCGCGAAGCTCCGAAACGATCATTAAATATTTTCTTTTAAAACTCACGCAACTTCTAAACTTCGGAGATCATTAGGACCGTTCAATCAAATTAGAGTAATTCATCGATGATAGATATTGTAAGCGCCTTTTTGATAAATAACAACTAATGGATTTATTTTAAAAATAAAAAGAAACCCTCTAAGTTTTTTTTCTTTTTTGGATAAAATTTTCATTTCTAAGAGGCCAAATCTAAAGTTCAAAAGCTCAAAATTATGCGTGTTCTAACATAGACTCCATATGGAGATTGTGGCTCCCTGTGAGGCACGAAAGAACAGTAGACCAAGTTCCTTTATTGGGTAAATGGAGTCATTATTTCTTTTTGAAAAACATTTTCCAGTTTTATTTAAGAATTAATCATACATAGAAAAATGAAATTATCCAAGTCCAAAAATCTTCAAAACATACTTAATGATTGATCTCAAGTTAGGCTACTAAAAATTTATTTTTCTTAAAATTGATTTCATAATTGTTTAAGATAATCAAACTAATTTTAACTAAAATATCAGGCTTCGACCAACTTTGTTCGCTTCAAGGTTAAGAAAATGTAACATATTTATTTAGGGAATCTCTAGTTGGTTCAGGATGTAAATATCATCGGAAAGAGAACTAGATAACATAGTATGATATATAGATATGTATGACATCCTCACAGATATCATAGATATTGCTTCACCTCCAACGAGCTTGTTCAGTAACCCGGTGAAGTTATCTACTTCTCCCATTGAATTTCCTTTCACCACTTCAATTAACACATTTTCATTTCGGTGAGATGAGGGCAATCGATATATGAATTTCCTTTCATCATATATTTTGGACAAGATGGGGGCAGTCAAATTATGAATTTCCTTTCACCATTTGTCTTATATTTTAATATTTTGAAGTGGGGGAAATCAATTTGTATGTAACATACAAGGAATGATATTTGTTTAAAAAACTTAGACTGAAAAGAAGGTTTGTCAACAATTTTAAGAATACTTTGAAACTAACTTTCTTCCAATATTCAATACACCTTCACCTATAGGAGAATTTTTTGGGGAATTTTGATTTTTTCAGGGGTCAACCTTGAGCGAATTAGTCAGTTTAAAGTCTGATAGCAGAGCTAAAATTATCAATATTAGCCTAGACATACTTTTTCAATTAAAATCAAAGGAACATAAATATTTTCGCCTATCTTGTTTTGAAAATATGTTTTTTAAGTTTTAAGAGTCAAGGTAAGTTTCTTTATTTCTATGAAGACTAGAAGAAAATAAGAAAGGAGAAAGATAATCTGAAGTGTGATAAGAACTTGGGGATAGGTAAAAATAACCAAATCGAGGATTCAGAGGATCTGAAACAAAATATCCTAATCCTACACGAGTTTGTGTCTTAAATTCAGATCTCTTTCGAGTTCATTTATTATTATTATTATTTTCATTTCAGAGATGGCTTTATAATTTATCAACATGACACTTCAAGTTATAATTTAATACATCTCTGATTTTTAGGTCAGGTGATAATATTATCATGAGAAAAAATTCCTTCACATTCATTTCAAAAAGAATTTTTTAAGTTTTATTTGAACTATAAGAAGAGTAGGGACTCATACCTTATTTTCCTTTTGAATATTCAGCAAGGCAGATTATTTATTTATCACCTGTTTTTAGAGAAATCAAATGCTTGAAAGACGAGTGTCGAGCTTTTATTCAGTCTCATCTCTTGTTCAACAAGATCTATTCTGCAAAAGAAATGAAATATAAAATGTCAGACAATCCTATAGAATAGAGATGATATGTGATATAAATGTTTTTATTTTTTATTTAAATGATGTCAAGCAATCATAAATTTATTGAAAATATTTACAAGAAATGATCAAATGACTCAGATAATTTACAAAAAGAAAAGAAAATTTGAAAATTAAATTTGCCAATGTCAATCCAATCCGATATATACAATGGAAATATAAAATGTAACTACTGCATGAAATGTTTTAAATAACGCCCGTTGATAGGGGCCTCAAGAATCTCTCCATTAAGATTTTCCAGCGAGAATGAAATTTTCCCCTCAGCATCTGCAATTTTGAAAGGTCCAAACCAGAGATGATTGAATTTGCCATGTTTCCCTACATCTTCTTTTCTATCTTCCCATTTTAAAACTAAATCGCCAGGAAGAAACTGTATGTCTTTAGTTTTTTAATCAAAAAGGGATTTCATATTATCCTGGTATTTTTGGAGCTTATCATCCACTTTTACTCTGTTTTGTTGAACTTCGATGATTTGATTTATTCTTCTCGTAACATCATTTGGCTCTTCGTTTGCATCCTGCCAGAGTTTCATCACAGGAAGAGAAAGATTAATAGGAATAATAACATCAATACCATAGACTAATTAGAAAGGAGACATACCTATATATTTTTTGGTGCCAATTCGGTTTGCCCATAAGGCATTTTTTAAGTGTATATGCCAAGCTTTTTTGTTTTCTGTCAAAACTTTCTTGATTATAGTCATCAAACTCTTGTTAGATGATTCGACCAACCCATTTCCCTGAGGATAATAATTTGTAGAATGACCTAAAATAATATTGTATTTCTGACAAAAATTGATCATTTCCATAGATTTAAAAGCCTGAGCATTATCAATAACTATTTTCCTAGGACAACCAAATCTTGCTAGGATGTTTTCTTCCAAAAATTTTATCACTACTAAATCTATAGCATTCTGAGTTGGAATGGATTCAACCCATTTTCTAAAATAGTCAGTAGCGGTCAGAATCCATCTGTGTTGAGCACTCGATTGTGGATGAATTTCTCCAATGAAGTCTAGGCCCCATTGTTGGAAATGAGCTTCAAATTTTACTGGAATTAAAGGAAAGGAAAGAAGATTTTGCTTTCCAGCAAACAGTTGGCATGAATTGCAAGGTCTGACCCTTGCATTTACATCAGTAAATAATTTTGGCCAATAATATCATGCCCTTAAAATTTTGAAAGCTATTTCTCTCCAGGAATAATGTCCTCTGCATACTCCTTCATGAAATTCATTAATGACACCTTATGTTTCAGATTCTATCAGGCAACACAATAGGAAACCCAAAGGGTCTTTCTAGTATAGCTTGTCTTCTATAATGCAATACTTAATTGCATGTAGCTTTAAAGTTATTGCTTTATAGGGAGACGTGTCATTTGGACATTGAAGAGTAAGGAGGTATGTAACAATATCATCGTACCAAGAAGAGGAAGAAAACGTATCTTCAATCTGAATTATAGGTGCTTGATCATCAATTTCCTCTATATCTAGAAGAGAATCATGAGACTCAAAGTTATTCATTCCAAGCGCTTTGAAATTTGATTCGGCTAACAACCTTTCCAGGCCTTCACCTTTCACAAGTTTGGTTAGTTTGACTTCTAAATCAAACTCTTGAATTTTAGCCAACCATCTGCCTCTTCTTCCATCACTGTCTAGATGAACCAAGATATCTTTAATTGCATTTGTTGGTACATAAGCAATTATTTTGGAGTGCAAGACATGTGTTCTGAAATCCTGGAGAGTCGTCACCATCGCATAAACTTGTTTTTCAAGAATATCATATCTTAGCTCTGCATCTCTGAGGCTTTTGCTGAAAAATGCTATTGGTTGTTCGATTCCTTCTTCGATCTTTTGAAGGAGCACTACTACCACAGTATGTTTAGAAGCAAAAGGGAAGATTAAAAATTCTTTTGTATAGTCTGGACTTACCAATATTGGCGCTTCTCCTATAGCTTTCTTAACAATCTCGAAAGATGCTTTGGCTTCTATAGTCCGTTTTACTTCGCTGTCCTTTTTTAGCATATCTTTAATCAATTTGATTATTTCAGCAAAGTTAGGAATAAATATCCTCAAAAAATTGATCTTACCTAAAAAACATTGAATCTCTTTTCTATTTCTAGGAATATTAATCAGGTCAATAGCCTCAAATTGTTTAGTATCAACCTTAATTCCATCTTTTGAAACTATATGACCTAAAAGTTTACCTTCTTGCATGGAAAAGTGTGATTTTTTGGGATTAAGAAACAAACCAAATTTTCTACATTTTTCAAAAGTTTGTTTGAGGTGCACCAAATTTTCTGCATCAGAATTGGAAAAAACTGTTAGATCATCTAGATAAATAACAACAAACTTATCTCTCTCACCGATGAATGTGATATCCATTGCTCTCTAGAAATTTGCTCCTGCATTCATTAAACCAAAAGAAATTTTATCATATTTAAAAGTTCCCCATGGAGTATTAAATGCAGTCTTTTCTCTATCATCTTCATGAACAACAATCTGATTATATCCTAAGAAGCCATCAATCATAGAAATTATGTTATCCCCTACTACCTTCTCTAAAACACGGTCCATTTTTGGGAGTGGGTAGTTATCTTTAAGAGAAGAACGATTTAAGTTCCTAAAATCAACGCAGAGTCTTATTTCGTCATTCTTCTTCCTAACAGGGACCAAATTGGCCACCCATTTAGAGTATCTAAGGGGAACAATGATTTTTGCATCAAGGAGTTTTTAACCTCTTTTTCTATTACTGTCCGAAGAATTGGGTTTATTTGTCTAAGATTTTGCTTGAAAGTCTTAATACCATGCTTTAAGGGAATCTTGTGCTCAATAACAGAAGTATCATAGGTTTTTAAGTCCTCATAAGACCATGCAAAAACATCTTTATATTGTTTAAGTAACTCAACATATTTACTCTTTAGTTGTGTCGGAAGAGATTTTGATATTTTGACCATCTTGGGATTTTCATTAGTTCCTACATTACAATCTTCAACTTCTTCAGGTTGAGGTCTCAAAGTAGACTTTAAAGGTATATCATCCTAGTCAAACAACCTTTCTAGAGGGATAAGACCTCTGAGAATTTGATTGTTTTTAAGTAAGAGCATGCGGTGACTTGCAATTTTATCTTGGAACTTTTCCGGATTTTCTCCTTCCTGCATAATCCAAGCAGGATCATTCTGATTTTCTTGATCTATGTGGGTCCCAAAAAACTCATCTACCATTTCCAGGAACTTCTTGATTTGTTCATCATCTTCAAATACTTTCCAGTGTTGAACATTTTTCGGAATTGAAGGTCTATGTTGGCACAGGGGCAACCCCAAGGTTCAACGCTACAACAATGGACCAACAAAACCCTAACTATCGACCCTTTCAACAACACCTGCGAAGAAGATGAAGTCTCACCCAAGGTAGAGGCAGGGGTGGTTGCAGGACTCAAGTGTCTGCAACCTTAGCTGGGACACAAATATGTGATTATAATACTTAACAGAGCACTTTAGCATCAACAGTTCATCAATATTCAACCAATAACTACTACACAGATAGAATAGAGCATCACATCATTCACTCAGATCTGATGTATTTAAGCACTTTATCATAAACAGGAAGATTATATCTAGCAGATCCAGTGCTAAGCACCTTCATATAGGTCAGATCTAACATTCTTACACATCATTAGCACAAAGCATCAACAGATTTATCTATCTCTATCAAAGCAATTAGCAAGAGAAGTTATAAACACATCAAGACAATCACAAAGCAGAAAAACACAGTGTTTATGTGGTTCACCCCCACCCTGAGTCTACGTTCACCAACTCTTCTTCTTTATTGTCTTCAATCAATCGGTTAAAAGCATAGAGCCTCAAAACCCTACTTCACCTAGGACAGGAGATCTGTGCACCTCGCTAGATCCTCATTCCTTGCATTATAGCACAAATCACTTCACATCATGTTACAATACCTTACACCTAGCTCTGCAAGTCTCTCCCAGTATGCACAGAGCATATACAAATCATACTTGCACTTAGCACTTAGCTTATCAGCCTCACATCACATAGATCCCCCTCTCCTCTCTTACATAGCCTAGACATCTATTTATACATTACAAAATTGGCCTAAACATGGGTAAACCCATGGTCCGATATCCCATGCCCATTACATAATCCCAAAAACCCAAAAAGGAACCAAAAAAGGGGCCGAGATATGTGATATCTGCTTCATCTTGTGCTCCTCCTTCAACAAGCTATCAAAGTCCAAAAATAGGTCAAACTTGACCAGATCCCTCAAAACCTGGTCAAGGGCCAACAGGCCCCCAACACTCACATGTGACTCATCCCGAGTCACTCTTGTGTAGGAAGTTCTACTTCGAACGGTTTGAGATTGGATCGAACTTCTTTGACTTGTTGTTGTGATACAAGCTCTTGTTCAACAAACTCTTGAATGACTGCATCATTCACAGGTCCTTCCAGGCGTTGTTCTGCTACAGTGCTAACCTGCTCCAGTTCTGCTCCCTGGCTCTCGACCTTTAAGAGAAATTGGTAAGCCTTGTCTTGTACAAGTATAAGTCTCTGAGTTAATTCCATAACTCTGCTTTGGATAGTGTTGATCTTTTGTTGGGCAGTTCGCTACTCTTGATATCTCTTCATTCTCTCCATAACTTTCAGGGCTTTCAGCTACGCCTGTAGTGTTTCTGCGTAATGCTTCGCTTCCTGGAGCTGCAACTCCAGTGCCTGTAACTCTAGGTTCTTGGTAAGTTTATCATATGTCTAGGCACTGCGATCAGCAAATTGTTTGCATTCTAAGGTAAGGGCCTTTATCCTTTCAACTGTGCTCCTGGAAGTTGCTTCTCTTTGGTCCTTTACTTCCTGTGGGGTCTCGGGCACAGTGCATAGTTCTAGGTCTGCGATGCATTGCTACAGCTACTGGATCACTTCTTCAAGTTGTGCTACTTGCTTAGTGACTTGATCCTCTACCTTTACTTCTATGACAATCATAGAGCGCAGTTCTCTATTGACCGCTTCCTTCACTTTAAGTTGCTCGGCAAGCAATTGTTCCTTGCCTTGCTGTAGTTGTGCCTTTTCCTCGTCGAACTTTGCTTGGAGAGCACTCTTTTCTTGTTTGGAATCTCGACGTTGTTCTACAAGTACTCTATGTACTTGTACCAAAGCCTGGGTGGCTTGTGTTATTTCCTCTTGTGCTCGTCAAAGGAAAGCTTTGACTGTATCAACGAGCCAGTGGAATTGGGTTGGCTCATCTCCCAGTTCTGGTGTTCCCAGTGGTAGAGGCACAGTGGAGACTGCACAGCTAGACTGTAGTGCCTATTGCACCCCTTGGAGTTCGACCTCAATTCTATTGTACATCTCCTCCTTATTATCTTCTTGTTGCTCTGCTATCTCCAGCGAAGCATCGTTAAGGGCTGCTATGATAAAATTGAAATCATCATAGGTGAGGACAGTCTGCATCTTATTTATAGGGGATTTTGATCTCTTCTAGGAGGAAGGTTTCACGGGGAAAACCTTCCTTTTCTTCGAGGGGTCCTCCTCGTCTCTGGGCAGTGTTACTTCACCTTTCCTTTGTTCATCTTCTGTTCCATCTATCTTTTCACCATCACCTCCTTGCTCTGGTGATAGGGAAGCAGTATTCACCAAGGCACTGCTTAAATCTTGTACTTCGTCAGTCTTCTTTGTTTTTCTAGATCTGGGTGTATCCTGTGCAGCTTTTGGGCTGTCGATGTCAGATATCTCCGTAGGGTCGGTTGGAATAAGGAGGTCGGCAAACCATTCCTTAGTAATCTCCTCTAAGTCCTCCTCCATCAGATTATAGTATGATTGAAGTTGTTTCTTGTGCTCGTCGGCTCGCACTGTGATATAAATGAAATGTCGATCAGCGTTGAACTTCATCAAAGTTCTGAATCGGTGTATAGTGTTCTGCGTCATGCGAGTCTTGGACTGTATGGATATCTTCAGTTGATTGTAGTATGTATGGAAAATGACATTTGACTAACATTTCTTATTCATGTCACTTGAGTACCACAATGTATTGAACTTCGCGGCCAATGGTTTGAAAGGCTCGATGTCTGGGAAGGTCGCACCTTCCAGCATCTCCTAGGCAATGAAAGTGATTAGGATCAAAAGCCAGTTGAAATGGAATTCATATCCTTGATCTTGCACTTCTCTACAGTCAAGTTCCAACTGGTTCACTAGGTACTTTTCCCAATTCATTTGTAGGCCCTCTACGCACTTCCTTGAGAGGTCGACTACAAAACCAGTCACTTGGGTGGGTCGATTCTTACTAACTTCCCTGCAATCAAATGACAGGCGAGGCTCACTATGCCATTCTGAATAGAGGCTACCTTGTAGCCTTGCGTTCCCTTCTTGACATCGCCATAAGTGTCCTTGATCCTTTGTATGAGAGCGTGGTCCATGGATTTTCCAGGATAGAAATCCTTTGGGTCAGGTCCTTGCATACTCAAACCCATGATCTGATTGATCAAGGTTGGATCAACTGTGATACGACAGTTTAGACACAAATATCCACCATGGTAACAAGACAACAGCATCTTGACACATGCATTCACCTCTTGGTGTCTTCCAAAGTGGGGAATTTTCATGCCATTGAGTAGGGTGGACTGCGCGAGGTTATGGGTCCATGCTTGGGGAATTACCTTTAAGTTTTTCCCTTTTGTTCTAGTCAAATAATTATGTGGGGATAACATGTTGTAGACTTTGTGATCTCCGAGGTTGAAGTCACTAAACTTCAACGCTGTGATCTTATCTTGGTCTGCTCGCACTGCGTGTATTCCCTTCGGGAGGTACGCAGTTACCAAGGCGTACTTGAAATCTCTAGGTACGTTGTCACGGTTTACAACACCGATTAAAGGTGGTATATAGGTAGGTAATATAGTTGAGATCAATTTAGCATTCGCAAAGTCATCCCTGTGCTTAGTTCACTTCTCATTGGACGGTTGGGATGGTCCTTCTTTGCAAGTAGTGGATGGAGAGGCTAGCAGTCCTCTCATGGATGATTCTTCTATACTTGTAGACATTGACATGACTCTTTCAGTCATGAGGTCGATCAACACTTCCTCAACAACTTTTTCTGCAGCGCTCAACTCATCCGACATACACACTTGGGGTTAACAATCTCAGGTTCAAGGGGTAGCTTAGACACAGTAGTGAGATAGAGAGAAGAAGCACGATGATCACTGTATAAACTCAACTTAGTCTGCGAGCTCAAATTCTCAATTGGAAAAAGTGTTCTCGGTGTGTGGTGTTGTGGGATAAATAGGTAAATGGACAACGGGTATGAGGCCTTCATTAACTCGGTTTTTTCTGTTATGGCGCAGTCCCAATGGTCAGATGGCGAGCTGGTTGGCCATAAATGGATTTATATCCGTTCGAAGAATTGATCTAACGGTTATAATGTCCCCAATGGCTATATTGCTTTGCCATGGTGAAGTGCTATGTGTCGTTCTGATATCCTGGCAAAGCTCCAATTTTTCAATTTTTCCTTATGCAAGGTTCCCTCTGGAGCCTTCTGTAGCTTATCCATCTTGTCTCTCTTCTTACTTAACTTTTTAGCCTTCTTTCCAGTGAGCTTCGTCTCGGTATTCCTTTTTGCATTCTGATTTTTGTCTTGTTTTGACCTAGTCACTTCGCACTATTGAGATTCTTCCCTAGGGTTCCCGAATAATACTTCTTCTTTGTCAGGGATAGGTACTTCAATCTTCTATGGATCCTCTAGTGTTCTTGCAACTTCGAAATCTGGGTCTCTAGTGTTAAATAGCTTCGATTTGTTCTAATGTTCTTCGATCAAGTGTGCAATCCTTCTAGTCATGAAATCTTTTAATTCTTGATTCTTCTGCTCCAAAACTGATTCTTCTTCCTTTCATCTAGCTCGATCTCTGTCAATCCAAGGTTTTCCTAATAACATGGTAAATGGGGTGCTATCCTCGATAAATTTAATAATCTCAAAATCTTCTTCTGTCGAAGTTCCATTGGCAGTCATAGGTATCTGAGTGAGCCTTCCACATAGGTTTATCATCTTTCCTCTGAATAACCCTATTCCTCCTAATGAAGGAATCATATCAAGATTTCCTAAAAGTTCCCAAGTTAATTTTGTCATAATATTCACCTATGTTTCCTCATCCAGAACACAGCCAACGTCGAAGTCTCATATTCTTGTTGTTGGACAACTGAGAGGGGGGGGCGAATCAGTTGTTACCGAGCTTAAACAATTATGCTTATTTTAAACTCTTTGCAGAGTACTGAATGACAATAAAAATAATGCAGGGAAGTAAGCAATAGAACATTCAACATCATTCACACATATGAAATATACAGAGACAGATATTTCCTGAGGAAACCCATAAAGGGTAAAAACCTCTTCTTCTTTATATGATAAGTAATCTTTACATTCTGTACATTATCATACGTATGAGCACCAACTCATAATGAGGCTACAACCTCTATTTTGCAAGCTGCAACTTGCTGAGAGCACCAACTCTCTATTTTCTCTACCACCTACTAGAAGGAAGCACCAACTCCCTGGTTTCTCTAGCACCCACTAGAAGGAAGCACCAATTCCCTAAGTGTTCCAGCACCAACTGGATGGAAGCACTAACTTCCAGTCACACAGGAACCAACCTGTATAACAGAGAACAACGGTTCTCCCTTGCACCACCCTGCCACCCTGGTTTCTCTGGGTGCAACCAGATGGAAGCTACAACTCCCTGTGTTCAAACACCCACTTGAACCTCTGAGGACAACAGTCCTCGCTAGCACCTCCCTTCCACCCTGAAATATAAAGTTTTCTATATATAAATTTATCACAGTGATACAATATTTATCATTGGCTTACCAGGCTTATCATTGTTCTGCTATGATGCTCTGCTCTCCTGTATCAGTGTCTCTCTGTCTGCATCTTCTTGCGATTTCTCATCTTCTGTTTTTTTTTTTTTTTCTCTACAGGAGCACCTCAGCCTTCCTTTAGTGTCTCACTGTCTTGATGCACACATGCCTTGCACTTTTTGTGCTTCTGCCTTTTATTCTCTGTGCGCCATTTCCATTCAATGCACCTTTCCTCTTCTCTATATTTCAACTACTGCACACTCCTCCTTCTACACTCATGAAGCCCTCTCAACAACCGCAACCATCTCTTCTTTCTTCTGCCTTCTTATAGTCTATGTGCACCTTGTGCATGCCCTGTGCGCAATGCTTCTGCATGCTCTTCATGTCGAGTGCTCTGCATGTTCATCATTGCAACTCTTCATCTTCTCTGGTTGTTAAACCCATGTGTCCATCATCACTGGGTGTTATGATGAGATTCCTTAGCCTCTCCAACAGTCGAGACTCTTTGTCTTCTCTGTCACAGTCGAGCTCATCCTCTCTGTTGCAGTTACAGGCTTCAACGCTCATCCATATGTCAATTGCCTCCATGAACAGTCTTCATTCCACTGGCAGATTCCTTGAGACTCTTCAGCTCCTCTGGCAATCACACAGAAGTCTCTTATAGTCCTCTGGCAGAAACCATCAGTGGTTTCTAGCAGTTACACTATGAACCTCCAAAGACCACTTCAGCAACTGAATCTCCACTGATCGATTAACTTTGAAGAGAAACAGTAGTCCTTCGATCATATTCCTGAATAACCTACACCATTGGATCATAAATGATGGGTCTCGCGCTTATTTCGCCATTTCACAATTCGGCCTTTCGGCATCCCTGTGGTGAGGCATCTCGACTCTCTAAGTTGCGATCTCTGAAATGGAGATTAGCTTCGTGCTACCTCCTCCCTTGAGCCTTCGTCGATGTGACCATGGGTTATGACCAAGGGCCAATTCTGAACATGTATTTCGCATTTCGCGTTTTGGGGATTCTATGATAAGTCATCTCGACTCTCCATGTCCCAAACTCTGAAATGGAGATCATCTCTTCGATCTCTTCTCTACATCTCTTTGACGATGTGACCACCAGTGGTGACCATAGCCTTATTCAAAAACGCATTTCAGCATTCCTGTTGCAAAGTGTTTCGACACTCCAACTCCCTGTATCTGAAACCAACACCAAAAGGTGTTTCTCGCATTTTGGCATTCTGACATTCCTTGTGATGAAGTGTTTTGACACTCCATATCCCAGTATCCAAAATCTACACAAAAAGGTGTTTCGGCGTTTCGCATTTCTCGACTTCGGGACTCCTGTGATGAAGAGTCTCGACTCTTGATTCCTCCAACTCTCGGTATCCGAAACTCCGGTTGACGTGTCTATTTCTGGATTTTCGATGTTTCGGATTTCCTGATTTTGAGACTCCTAATGATGAAGAGTCTCAACTCTTCCAACTCCTGGTATCTGAAACTGTCCTCCTACCTTCGGGATTTCGTAACCCCGCTTCACCTTGCTCTTTAAAGAACGTGCACTAGATCCAACGCCGGTCGGACCTCAGGCTCATATCAGATGTTCATCAGGAATTCTCAATGGGATCCAAAGATCACTGTCGCTTCTGCTCTCGGGATTATGTTGTCCCTGTTTTTCCATCGCTGCATACTCTGATCTTGCCATCAATGACAAGCACACCTGCATGTAAACATGCCAACACTTGCTTCAAGGCATTCTTTTTCTTTGAAGATCTCTGATAATCCGATATGTCGGTGGTCATTCAAGGTTTCTTTCATCTGTAGCAATAATTTCTCTGATTCTTTTTGGGGTTCTTCCATAATCTCAGTTTCTGGATCTGCCTTAGGGTTTTCTTTATTCAGATTCATTCCTTCCATCTTAGCAATCATTCTAAGGAAATCCAACACTTCATGGTCCATAGGTTTACAACAAAGACAACTAGGTATTTTCCCAGGGCATTCCTTAGCAAGATGTCCTGGTCTTCTGCAACTATAACAAAGGGTTAATCCTCTCTTTCGTTTAAGTGATCTCCAACCTTTCATGTACTGCACGCTAAGCTCATAGGAGCTATCCTGCAAAAAAATCTTTCTAGGATCCTGCATCCATTTGTTAGTCCAAACATTCTTTTTATGCATAGGTATAACATATCTTTCACTATTCATATCAAATCTATTCATATCGAATCTTCTTTCATCTATTAATACCCTAGTTTTCAAGCTAGGATAGAATCTATCAAACATACCTAGATTCATACTTTTGAAACAAAAATTTCCACTAATCTTACTTCTACAAAGAACAAAGCCTTCAGATCTATAACTTTTCACTATTCTTACCTGTATCAGAGCACAGATCTTACAGATCTTACCTCTTTTCTTCAGATCTGACCTCTTTTCTTGGTACAGATCTCCTCAGGTCAAGTAGAATGTTGTGTACCGGGACAACATATCTACGCACAGAGCTTTCACAATCTCAGGTCGAATATTTTCACAAAGCTTCTTCTTTCTCAGTTCCCAACAATCACAGTTTCAGGTCCGATACTGTGCACTCAATAGTAGATCTACGCACAAAACTTCTCTACAGTTCCCAGTAATCACAGTTTCAGGTCCCGGCAATGGAACCATTTGTTGGCACAGTGGCATACCCAAGGTTCAACGCTACAACAACACACCAACAAAACCCTAACTACCGACCCTTTTGGCAACACCTGCGAAGCAGATGAAGTCTCACCCAAGGTAGAGGCAAGGGTGGTTGCAGGACTCAAGTGTCTGCAACCTTAGCTGGGAAACAAATATGTGATTATAATACTTAACAAAGCAATTTAGCATCAACAGTTCATCAATATTCAACCAATAACTACTGCACAGATAGAATAGAGCATCGCATCATTCACTTAGATCTTATGTATTTAAGCACTTTAGCATAAACAAGCAGGTTATATCTAGTAGATACAGTGCTAAGCACCTTCATATAGGTCAGATCTAACATTCTTGTACATCATTAGCACAAAGCATCAGCAGATTTATCTATCTCTATCAAATCACTTAGCAAGAGAAGTTATAAACACATCAAGACAAGCACAAAGCAAAACAACACAGTGTTTACGTGGTTCACCCCCACCTTGGGGCTACATCCACCAACTCTTCTTATTTATTGTCTTCAATCAATCGATTACAAGCATAGAGCCTCAAAACCCTACTTTGCCTAGGACAAGAGATATGTGCACCTCGCTAGATCATCCTTCCTTGCATTATAGCACAAAGCACTTCACAGCCTGTTACAATACCTTGCACCTAGCTCTGCAAGTCTCTCCCAATATGCACAGAGCATCTACAAACCATACTTGCACTTAGCACTTATCTTATCAGCCTCACATCACATAGATCCCCCTCTCCTCTCTTATGTAGCCTAGACATCTATTTATACATTACAAAATAGGCCTAAACATGGGTAAACCCATGGGCCGACATCCCATGCCCATTACATAATCCCAAAAACCCAAAAAGGGGGCCGAGTTCTGTGATCTTCACTTCGTCTTGTGCTCCTCCTTCAACATGTTGTCGAAGTCCGAAAATAGGTCAAACTTGACCAGATCCCTCAAAACCTGGTGAAAGGCCAATAGTCTATGCTTCATCTCAATATGATATTTTAGCTTCAAAACAATAGGTGGTATGAAAGTCACAATAGCTTTGGTTAAAGAATCAACTTGTTAATTTTTCATTCTGGGAATAGAGTGAATATTAAAAGACGAGAATAAATTCTCTATTAGATCCCAGGAACAATTTCTATACGATCTCAATATCAGATGCTTAGCTTGGTATTGTTGTTTTATTTTTTTTACCATGAGCTCAACATCTCCATAAACTATCAAATGTTTGATTTTTAATTTTCTTGCAGCTTCTAATCCTAAAACTAAAGCTTCATATTCACAGACATTATTGGTATAATCAACATCCCATTGTAATCTATAAGAGAAAGGAATAACATACTCATCACCTGGTGCCACAAATAAAACTCCAACTCTTGCTCCTTTGCAAGAATGAGCACCATCAAAGAACATTTTCCACATCCCTTCTCTAACATTTATATTTTTCTTTGAAAATTCTATTTTTTTATTTTCTTCTTCTATACATTCTTCAAAATCATCATCTATAGATAATATACAATTGCCTAAATCTTGATCAACAACATAGACTGGGTAGTTATTGGGGTTTTGAGGGTCACTTACAGTATACGCCAGTCTAGTTTCTCTGTATGGTCGAGTAAATTGTCCACCAGAAATTGTAATTGTAGCATACGTCATGTCTAACTGAACCAATCCTCCTAGCTTGACACCCCAAGATCTGGATAGAAGCATGCCATACTTGGTAGGAACATTAGCAACAACCACATCCATAAGAATACTTTTCACAGGAACCTGAGCAAGATTTACAACTAAATCTTTAATCATACCCAGACACTTAACCTTTCTAGAATCAAATGAGTATAAATCTTGATAAGGTTTGGTAATTTCAAGGCCCATTTTTTCCATGATAATATTAGGCATTAAATTATGTGAAGCTTCTAAGTCTAACACGCAATTTTGAAGTAAATGATCATGCATCGTCAGTGTAATATAGAAAGGAGCAACAAAATCCTTACTATTTCCAATGTGTAGTCCAAACATGATTGTAGGTTTCTCATCCTACAAATTGATAACATCGGCTTGGCATTCAACATCAAAATAATTTATTGCTTTTGCGATTTGATTTTTATACATTGGATTTCTAGCAAGTTCAACCAGAGGCATTGTAATTTTAATTTTATTCAATTCATTTTCTATATTGAAAGTTCCAATTGATTTTTCAATTTCCCTGGTCTGAACTTCTACTTCTTTATTTTCTGGCTTCTTAACCAGTATTGCTTTCGTTTCAGCTTTCTTTATTCCGGCAGCTTGCGTTTCAGCTGATGTTTTTGTAATTGCTTCCTCATTTTCTTTGTTTGATGATAAAATCTTTTTTGGTGGAATATTTGTAGAATTTTTTTCTCTTGGCCTCAAATCATATTTATGTTGAAGCTCGACCATTATTGAATCAACAAGACCTTTATATGTAGAGTCTCCCAAATTGTTGATATTTTCATCATCATTAAAAAAAGATTCCAGATCCAAGGATTTCTCATAATCTTGTTTGGTTAGGTGAGGCTCAAGATCATCATCACTGAGGTTGTTTAGATCTCCATCTAATTCATCATAATCTTGCACCTCATCTCTCTGTATGAAATTCTCAGTTTTAAAAGGAGATTGAATCTCTTGTTCCTCATTTTTTATTTGCCTTTGTTGTATATGAGGATTAGGATTTCTCCTGAATTGATTACTAACATATGGATTAGGTTTGGATTGTTCCATTTCCATCCTGGAAATTTTGTTCGATAGATCTTTAATAATTTTAGCCATCTCATCCATTTTTTCCTCTGCAGGTTTTCCAGATCTAGAGGGCCTTGTATGTTCTTTGAAACGCTTGGGTTCCCTTATTCCCATATCAACTTTAGTTTTCAATTTCCCAGATGCCATCATATTTGATTCAATCTCTATAGAATCATCATGCATCCCTACTAAAGTAGTGGATCTTCTTTCTCTCAAAAGTAAAGTGAAATCAGAATCAAAAGCCCCTACAAAAGTGACTTTTGCAGCTAGTTGGGAAGGTTTAACTTTAGCCTAGATTTTGTGATAAAGCTTATTAAATATTTGAATGAACTCTAGGACTCATTCCGATGTCTTCTTTCTCAAGGCTCCGAATTCAGTTAAGTAATAAAGATGATTTTTTTTCTCACCCCATTTCCTTATGAAGGAAGTTTCCAGATCATTATTGTAACACCCTGTTTCCCCCAGTTTGTAAAAATAACTGGACTGGCCAAGAACTGTGGCAAACTCAAAAATGTGAATATGTGATGTGAATGGACCTTGTGGAAAAGGTCGATGAATGTGAATAATATTATGAATTTATATTGCAGGACTGTTTAGAGAGGATATGCTCAAAAAGAGACCACGATAGCTACAGAAAGGTGGTGGAAGGCACCTGGAAAGGTGGCATTAACTTCCATCGAAAATCAATACCGTATTTGGACTCCACTGGCTCGGAGAACCAAAAGCGGCTCACTGGGGCTCGGAGAACCAAAAGCGGCTCGCTGGCCCCGAATTAAATGTCTCACAGGCTGGTAGGTGGATGGCTCCTCAGGAGTTAATGAGGGATGGGGAGGTGAACCGCCCATCTGTAGAGTCATCAGGCCTGACTAGCGTGAGGGAAATCGCGCCACACGCAACCTCGCAAGAGGATAAGGCATGGGGGGAGAAGAGATTGGGGGAAGACGCGAGGAGAGGAAGAGAACTCTGGCTATATGCAGAGAGGGTGATAGCAGAGAGGAAGGAGAGTAATCTTCGCTCCTGGTCACTGGAAAATAGAGACACAGTCTCACAGCATCGTGGTCTCAGCTCGAGGGTGGCTAGTGGTAAATCCGTTGGGAGTCGCTGAGCCTACGGTTGGGTGGAAACGAGCATCCCTCTCAGCAGTTACACTCACTTCTAGTGTTATTTCTGATAAGTGTTTTACATATTGCATCTTGAAATTCATATGCTGACATATATGCTCATAAACTATGAAATTGTGAATGATTATAGTATAAGAATGGTTGTGCAGTGTTTTGATAAGAAATTGTAGATGTATGCTTATAACAGAAAAACCACGCATGGCTTATGTTGATAAATGAATTTAATTATGCATAAGTTGAACCAAGTCAGACTTCCAGTCCGTTCTCGGGAATTTGTTTCCCCTTACCTGTCTCCAGGAATGCCCTGGAATAGATCTCTTCACAGAGATTCCCTCCTTGGAAAGGTTTACCAAGAACCTGGAAAAAGGACTTGAATGTGCAAGTCTTAACAACCCTGTATGAGCAGGAATGACCCTCTTAAAATCCCGAAGTAGCAGCGTAGGGATAAGTATCGATCGACGGACGAGATCCCATCGGAAGATCCATGGTCATTCATGACCATTAGATTGACGAAAGAAACAAGGGTATTACATACCTTGCCCCTTTTCCTCTATCTTCATGAATAGCGAGGAAATCGGGATCGTAGATCCCCAAGGTCCATGAGAACATCTGGACCATTGATTTTTCCATGTCCAGGAAGTTGTGGGAGAATGCACAAGTTTGGAACCTGTCTAAGCCGTCAGATCTCGGCTGGAAAAGCCGACAGTCGTTGGATCTATTAAGAGATGCATGAGGGTTAAGCCCTCGTGAACAAGGGCGAAAGTCCCGAGAGAGGAGTTGGTATCGGGGATTCGGAATTCGGGATTCTGGGAGTCCTGATGACAAGGGATCGGGACACTCCATGGTGAAAGTCCCAATATAGATCTAGACCGTCCATCCATGAAGGACACGTGGTGGAGATCGAGAGTCCATCGGTATTTCGGATACCGGGGATTCGAGTTGACAAAGGATTTGTGTCACTGGGGGTCGCAAGTCGTGAAACAATGAGGACAGTTCATCTGATGGAGGACACGTGGATGATAATTCCTCGACCCCTATCCGCCTTTGCAAGCAATGCATGAACAGGATCTCTTCGGAGGATCCCAGGGTCTGTAATGACCGTTTGATTTAAGAAAGAGACGCAGGCATTAATGCCACGACCCCCCTTTTTCCCTTTCCAGAGATGAAGGAATCGAGACCATAGACCCCATGGTCCATGGAAGTGCCTGGACCGTCCATCTATAGAGCGCACGTGGCCACTGGTAAGCACTTCGGAGTTTCGGCACCCGGGAAACAAAAGGGCAAAGAACCCTTGTCTTCGTGAGTCACGAAATTTCGATCACCGAAGCCTCGAAATGGCGTGAGGTGTGATTAAGATTGAGAAAACCCGGGATTTGATCGTGACCGTTGATCATCCCAAAAAGACCATGACCGTCGATCTTGGTTGAGGTTCGTCACCGTCCATCGATGGGACATGTGGCTGTCGGTCGATGTTTCGGCATTTTGGCATCCGGGGAACCAAAAGGCAAGAAACCTTGCCTTCTCAAGTCACTAAATCCCAATACCTGAAATCATGTGGACCGTTGGATCCACGCTCCTAAGAGTTGTCGATCTCTTACACGAATTTCCATATCGAAATTCGGAGATTTGAATGACAAAGAGTGGAATCATTGCATTTCGAACTCCCGAGTACCGAAACCCCGAAAGGATCCATACCGTTGGATCAGGGGAGGCTTACGGCCGTCGATCTCCCTTTGGAGGGAAACTTTGGAGACCTCGGATGTTTCAGGGATTTGAATGGGGAAAGGTAGAAGCCGTGTATCACGATTCCCCGAATTGCGAAAAGCCGATAAGCTCTTGGCTGGCTTAAGCGCGTGGACACAGTATAGGGTCACGTAGACAAGACCCCAAGAGAGAAACTTGCCCCTCGCTAGCCCCGTCGAGGTTCGGCGTTTTGTTGTTTCAAGCTTCGGGGTTTGCAGAGTCGAGTGACTCAACGTTCCGGTAGCACTGAGTCGCAAAGTGCGAAAAGATGTCGTGTTGATTCAGCCCATATTCGTGAACTACAACCACGTGGAGGTGGAAAAAGGAAAGAGCTAGCCTGTGCTAAGCCCCGTAGGACTTCGGGGATTCTGATCGTTGAGAAATCAATGAAAAAGTTTGATTTTCATAGTGGGTATGTGACAAAATGGTATCAGAGCATGGTGACAACACTCGGCCTGATTGGGCTCATGTACAAGTTGTGCATAAGCTCCATTCGAAGCACTCCTAAGAGGAGTAACCCCCTAACTTAACTTTCTTATCCAAGATCAAAACCTAGAAACGAGAACCCGACTGTGTATGCATGTGAAAGAGTTATGAATTTATGCGTAGGTTATAAAAATGTATCTAACTCTTGACTAATAACCAGCGTTTGTCTTTTCACCCAAGCTGACGATCAGCGGTGGGAATTTACAGACACAGAGAATGGTGACTCACCAAGAGATGGGAGAAGGCTCCCACAATCGAGATGAAGAGTCTGACGAAAGAAGAGCAATAGGAACCCCTCCAGATCTAGCTGAGACTGTGAGGAGTCTCATGGTTGAATTGCAAAGATGCAAGGCTGACAATGAAAGGATGATGAAAGAACAAGAAAAGCAAACATAAATTTATGTAGTTTTACTGCAGAGTTTATCCGATCTACAAAGGAAAATGCAGCATGAACCTGAAACTTAGAAACATGGTCATATCAGTGGCCACACTGAGAGGAGTACCTCGAAAAAGGTCCACCCCAGAGGTAAAGGACCAGTGCCAAGTGATTCCTCTGAGAAGGAAACCGGCGATTCAGAAGGCTCTTCTAGTAGCAGAACCAGTTCCTATTCTCGAAGAAAACAAAAGAAGCAAAAGACTTCCAAGGGTCATAAATTTGAGGAATTCAGAAAGGCCAAACCTCCCTCCTTTGACGGTGAGATAAAGAAGGGAGAGGAAGTTGAGGCCTAGCTACTTGGACTGAAGAAATATTTCAGAGTCCATGATTTTTCAGAGAATTTGAAGGCCCGAGTGGCCACTTTCAATCTGAATGGAAAAGCTTCCATCTGGTGGGAAGATCTTAAGAATGTGAAAGGGGTTCGCGAGGAGGACCTGTCCTGGAAACAGTTTGAGAAATACTTCCGGAAGAAGTATTTGTCGGAAAAATATTTTGACGAGAAGGCTAAAGAGTTTTATGAACTCAAACTGGGGCAACTCACTATAGAGGAATATGTCAGCAAATTCCTCAACTTATTGAGATATGTACCCTACATCAAAGCAGAGAAGGCGAAGGTGCAACGCTTCATCAGTGGGCTACCCAAGGAATACCGAAACAGAATTGAATTTGATGATCCAAAGACCTTAGAAGACACTATTCAAAAGGCAACATATTGTCATGAACAATATGGACATCAGGCAAAGTCTCGTGGAGACTGGAAATAGAAGAGTGGTTCGAGATTTCAGAAAAAGGGGATCAAATCCTCAGGATTTAAGAACTACAAGAAGAACCCCAGAATGAACTTTCCAGCTTGGAGTGTACTCCAGCAGAACTTTCCCTCATCGGACGGAAATAAAATTCTGGACCTATACCAGTAAAGACTGATAACCCAAAGAGAGAACCTTTGAAATGCTGGGGCTGCAGAGAAGAGCATCTCCTGAGAGACTGTCCACACCGACAACAGAACAGTCGGAAAGTTTATAACATTCAGGAAGCTACCACAGTCAATAATGTGGCAGGGAGTGTGCTGCAGATTTATGCAGCCTTGGATAATAACCAAGTTGACCACCAAGCTTCAGTGGTGGAAATAGAAGGTATGATTTTCAACCATCTGGTGTCTGTTTTGATTGACCCTGGTTCAAATTTGAGTTATATAGCCCCT
>ML779745.1:475138-512279 GCA_009831015.1 Picea engelmannii | reverse complement strand
ATGTTGAAAGAAATGGAACAGCAAGTGACTCAGATAAAACAAAATCTGAAGGTCGCTCAGAACCGACAGAAAAGTTATGCCGACCAAAAGAGAACTCCAAGAGAGTTCAAAATGGGAGACCATGTATATCTCATAATTAAGCCTAGAAGGAGTTCCCAGAAAATGGGATCTTGTGCCAAGTTGGCACCCTGATATTGTGGACCCTTTGAGGTTCTAGATAGAGTGGGACCTGTAGCCTATCGGCTAGCACTTCCTCCCACAGTAAAATCACATAATGTTTTCCATGTTTCATTATTGAAGAAATATGTACATGATGCTAATCATATAATTGACTGGTCTGTGATCCAGGTGGAACCGGAGTGAGAATTTCTACCAAAACGCCAATGCATATTGGACAGAAAGGAAACCTCGCTCCGGAACCGAACCATTGCACAGGTCAAGGTGCAGTGGAAACATTTTGGCCCAGATGAGGCTACATGGGAAATGGAGGATGCCATGGAACATGCATATCCGATTTTGTTTGCATCCGAACATGCATGACATGTTGAAAGATAGAACATCGAGGACGATGTTCCTTAAGGGGGAGGGAATTGTAACACCCTATTTCCCCCAGTTTGTAAAAATAACTGGACTGGCTAAGAACTGTGGCAAACTCAGAAATGTGAATATGTGATGTGAATGGACCTTGTGGAAAAGGTCGATGAATGTGAATAATATTATGAATTTATATTGCAGGACTGTTGAGAGGGGATATGCTGAAAAAGAGACCACAATGGCTGCAAAAAGGCGGTGGAAGGCACCTGGAAAGGTGGCGTTAACTTCCACCGAAATCAATACCGTATTTGGACTCCACTGGCCCGGAGAACCAAAAGCGGCTCACTGGCCCCGAATTAAATGTATCGCAGGCTGGTAGTTGGATGGCTCCTCAGGAGTTAATGAGGGATGGGGAGGTGAACTGCCCGTCCGTAGAGCCGTCAGGCCTGACCAGTGCGAGGGAAATCGCGCCACACGCAACCTCGCAAGAGGATAAGGCGTGGGGGGAGAAGCGATTGGGGGCAAACGCGAGGGGAGGAAGAGAACTCTGGATATATGCAGAGTGGGTGATAGCAGAGAGGAAGGAGAGTAACCTTCACTCCTGGTCACTGGCAAACAGAGACGCAGTCTCACAGCATAGTGGTCTCATCTTAGGGGTGGCTAGTGGTAAATCCGTTGGGAGTCATTGAGCCTACGGTTGGGTGGAAACAAGCATCCCTCTCAGCAATTGCACTCACTTCTGGTGTTATTTCTGATAAGTGTTTTACATATTGCATCTTGAAATTCATATGCTGACATATATGCTCATAAACTGTGAAATTGTGAACGATTACAGTATAAGAATGTTTGTGTAGTGTTTTGATAAGAAATGGTAGATGTATGCTTATAACAGAAAAACCACGCATGGCTTATGTTGATAAATGAATTTAATTATGCATAAGTTGAACCAATTCAGACTTCCAGTCCGTTCTCGGGAATTTGTTTCCCCTTATCTGTCTCCAGGAATGCCCCGGAATAGATCTCTTCACAGAGATTCCCTCCTTGGAAAGGTTTACCAAGAACCTGGAAAAAGGACTTGAATGTGCAAGTCTTAACAACCATGTACGAGGAGGAATGACCCTCTTAAAATCTCGAAGTAGCAGCGTAGGGATAAGTATCGATCGACGGACGAGATCCCATCGAAAGATCCATGTTCATTCACGACCGTTAGATTGACGAAAGAAACAAGGGCGTTACATACCTTGCCCCTTTTCCTCTATCTTCATGAATAGCGAGGAAATCAGGATCGTAGATCCCCAAGGTCCATGAGAACATCTGGACCATTGATTTTTCCACGTCCAGGAAGTCGTGGGAGAATGCACAAGTTCGGAACCTTTCTGAGCCGTCAAATCTCAGCTGGAAAACCCGACAGTCGTTGGATATGTTAAGAGATGCATGAGGTTTAAGCCCTCTTGAACAAGGGTGAAAGTCCCGAGAGAGGAGTCGGTATCAGGGATTCAGAATTTGGGATTCTGGGAGTCCTGATGACAAGGGATCGGGACACTCCATGGTGAAAGTCCCGATATAGATCTAGATCGTCCATCCGTGAAGGACACATGGCGGAGATCGAGAGTCCATCGGTATTTCGGATACCGGGGATTCGAGTTGACAAAGGATTTGCATCACTGGGGGTCGCAAGTCACGAAACAACGAGGATCGTTCATCTGAGGGAGGACACGTGGATGATAATTCCTCGACCCCTATCCGCCTTTGCAAGCAATGCATGAACAGGATCTCTTTGGAGGATCCCAGGGTCTATAATGACCGTTTGATTTAAGAAAGAGACGCGGGCATTAATGCCACGACCCCCCTTTTTCCCTTGCAAGAGATGAAGGAATCGGGACCATAGACCCCATGGTCCATGGAAGTGCCTGGACCATCCATCTATAGAGTGCACATGGCCGCTGGTAAGTGCTTCGGCATTTCGGCACCCGGGAAACAAAAGGGCAAAGAACCCTTGTCTTCGCGAGTCACGAAATTCTGATCACCGAAGCCTCGAAATGGCGTGAGGTGTGATTAAGATTGAGAAAAGTCGGGATTTGATCGTGATCGTTGATCATCCCAAAAAGACCACGACCGTCGATCTTGGTTGAGGGTCGTCGTCATCCATCGATGGGACACATGGCTGTCGGTCGACGTTTCGGCGTTTCGGCATCCGCGGAACCAAAAGGCAAGAAACCTTGCCTTCACGAGTCACGAAATCCCGATACTCGAAATCCCGTGGACCGTTGGATCCACACTCCTAAGAGTCGTCGATCTCTTACACGACTTTCCATATCGGAATTCGGAGATTTGAATGACGAAGAGTCTTGGAGTCATTGCATTTCGAACTCTCGAGTACCGAAACCCCGAAAGGATCCATACCGTTGGATCAAGGGAGGCTTACGGCCGTCGATCTCCCTTTGGAGGGAAACTTTGGAGACCTCGGAAGTTTCGGGGATTTGAATGGGGAAAGGTAGAAGTCATGTATCGTGATTCCACGAATCGCAAAAATTCAATAAGCTCTTATCTGGCTTATGCGTGTGGACACAGTATAGGGTCACGTAGACAAGACCCCAAGAGAGAAACTTGCCCCTCGCTAGCCCCGTCGGGGTTCGGCATTTCGCTGTTTCAAGCTTCGGGGTTTGCAGAGTCGAGCGACTCAATGTTCCGGTAGCACTGAGTCGCAAAGTGCGAAAAGACGTCGTGCTGATTCGGCCCATAGTCGTGAACTACAACCACATGGAGGTGGAAAAAGGAAAGAGATAGCTTGTGCTAAGCCCCGTAGGACTTCAGGGATTCTGATCGTTGAGAAATCAACGAAAAAGTTTGATTTTCGTAGTGGGTATGTGACAATTATATGATGGTATAGAACCTACTGGAATTCCTATGAACCTTTTTCTTACCTGTCCTTAAAAATTTTTTACCAACAATCTCATGTAAACATCCTCGTGCTCAAAACCAAGAATGTCAGCAAATTGATCAAAAAAGGCTATATGTTATGGTGTTGTTAAATCCCCTTCTCCCGTGAATTTAGGGAGGCTCTTCTTTTAATTTTTAGATAAATCATGCAGGACATCAGGAAGAACTAAGGGAACATATCTAGCAGCGACCTTGGAAATGATCCTAGGAGATTGAGCAGGTATATTTTCCTGCCCACCAACCCCTGCACCTCCGACACCTCCAGCAGCAACCATTGAAAGTCTAGGAGACAGAATTAGAGGACTAAATAGGAGATTATCAAAAACTTCAAAAGATTGATCTACTGATATTTTGACTACTTCGTGATGGTGTGAATGAAGTTCAGGAAAATGATTGTGAGAATATGGATGATCTAGATGAGGGGGGGAATTAAAACTTGAGCTTGGTTTCTCATATTTAATAGATGTATAGATATGAGGAGTAGTATGTGATGAATCTGAGTATAAAATATAATCTACAAGGTTTTTGGAAACATAAACTTTTACTTTGGGAAGAGAAAGAATCAAATGTGTACTAATGATATTAGAAATTTAAATGGATTCTTTGTTTTCAATGGTAAAAATATCTATCAATGAAACAGGGATGATCTAGTCAATCTCAAATTTGATTTCAGGAATAATTACTTCTGTAGTTTCTAGTTTAACTTTAGATTTACTAGTTGATGTTTATGCAGAATGAACTTGTTTAAATTTTTATTTAAGACTTAGTTATTCAGTGGGAATATTGAAATTAACTTGCGTAATTCTAAGTTGATAGACCTTACTTGTTGATGCAAAATTTTGTCTGAGATATCCCTTTGGTTTCAACAATTTTCTGGGATCTGAAACTGGCATAGTCTGCTTTTCGTCTGGGTTTTTCCTAGTATTCTTTCGATTGAATGCCAGCTCTTTGCCTACAATGAAGTCGCCAAGTGAAAAATGAACCTTTCCACGTATTCAATCTTTGTTCACCATCAAAGACCAAAATTTAACTTTGTCGTTCTCCAAGGGGAAAAATGATTCTGTGTCTCCGTCCCCGTTAGCGGCTCCAAAAAGATGTTGTTCCTGAGATTGATTCTAAGGCTAAAAGAATAATGTCAGGCATCAAAGATTTTAAATGAAGTTTTTTTTCTAAGTGCTTTTTCTACCTTCAGTTTTATGAGAAATAATTTTTAAATGAAATTAATGATAAGACAATGCAGAGGCTCTATCTCGTTATCTGAGTCGCAATTATAATGTTAAAGGGTGTAGAAATGATTTACAAAACTGTTAAAATAAATCCAGGTATCAATTACATATAAGTCTCACCTTGTTTGCAGTAGAATAAAAGTAGAAGATGCACCCTTGAAAGGGAGAAAAAAATGTAGTAATTCAAACAAATCACAGTTCTTGTTTTACTCATAGTAATAATAGAGGAAAAATTGTTACTGAATGAACTTCTGATATATTATGATCATAATAGATGTAGTACCAAATTGTAATCATTCACTCTTGAAGAACTACATAAATAAATTCAGAGAGATGGAAACACAGAGGAAACACAGAACTCAAATTGAACGAAACTTAGAATCTATGTCTTCACTTGTATTGATATTCAAAAAGGTTTTCTCTTTTACATTCGGCAAGAAGCAGCCTCGAATAGATCTAAAATCTATCTATTTATACAAAAACTGTCTCAATTGAAAAACATTGGACTTCCCACAATATCTACCTAAAAATAGAATACAATCTGAATGAAATAACAACATGCATATATTGTTGAGTTTTGATTTTATGTGTTGACGCTTCATCTGTCCCTTCATTTGCTCGCAGATACACTTGTTTTCCTTTGTTCTTTGAACTGGGTACA
This sequence comes from Picea engelmannii, assembly GCA_009831015.1. Lineage (NCBI taxonomy): Eukaryota > Viridiplantae > Streptophyta > Pinopsida > Pinales > Pinaceae > Picea > Picea engelmannii. Next base: position 506,918 of record ML779745.1, on the reverse strand, counting down.
CGTTTCCATTAAGGCCACCACAATCATTGGCTTATTGTCTTTTCCATCTAATTCCATTGCCATCTGTCCCTTTGAATGCATTTACTGGGATAAATAATTGTAGTTGAAGATATGGGGGTGGTAATTGGATAGGTAGCTCAGCGCTGGATCATTATGGGATGGCTAACAGTTATGGGGGAGAGTATTTTTTCATGACTAGGATGACGTGGGGACAAGTGTCCAATAAGGAGGTGGGATGAGTGGATCCGAGAATGTAGGTGGTAGGGATAGACAGCGTAAGTGACATGTAGAGAGAGGGGAAGTGTAGGTGTTGAGGCAGGATAGGGAGAGTACCGGCAGAGAAAGTGGATGCTATGTATGTTATTTCATTTGCTCCCAGCTACACTTGTTTTTCTCTATTCATTGAATTGGGTTCACATGTTAATGCAGGCATCAAAGAGATAAAAAAATCCCCTGATCAATTATTACCTCTTTACAGGGCATAACACTTTGTTTTTAAACACCAGATCAATATCCATTTCTCTGTAACAATTTGGATTTCTGGATCGAACGTTTCAGAGCTTTTTTTTGGAAGCATGGAAAAATGGTTGAGGTTGTTCACCCAAACGTGAACCTGCTCTTTCTGGATGCGTGACTAAGCTACATGGGTCGATTTCTCTACATCTGCATTGTAATGTGGTGATTCACTTAGGAATACATTGTTGCAACTTACTGAGAGGCTCTTTACATAACCTAAATCCATCCAAACGTAGATCAGATAGATCTAATCCTTATGCAAAGATTGATTGATCAATGAAATGGTCAATCTACCAAGTTAAACAATTACAAAATCTTAATCAAGCGTATACAGAAGGCTTCATTACATAAGACATGGTTCAATTGGAATTAGATTTTATTCAAAACCACACACAGAGTAAACCCCTGTCTTCCTTCTATTCCATCCCCCCCTTTGATCTATTACATTTATATTCTTAAAGAAATCATAAGAATCTGTTTGAGATCCTGAAAAATAGGATCCCCAATCTTCTAGATCACAATCTAATCACACAAAATCAACTATACTAACTTTCTAGGATTCGAGAGTTCATTTTGGCAAAAATAGCCATTATTACAACACACACCTCACGAACACTCAAGCTAACTTGGCCTAAATTTAGAAACACAATGATAATATAAGTTTTGTTTTTCTTTCTAATGCCCCTGCATCAGGCTTCAGGGCTTGAAAATATTCATGGACTCCTCTCCATGAGGTCTTCTACATGGGTGCCACTTTTCTGTAACATTGTGGTTGTCAACCATGTTGAATCTTCCATTGGATGGCCTTTCCACTTCACTAAGTATTTGAAATACTCTTTTCCTCTGGTTTCTTCTGCACTCTCTTGTCCAAAATCTTTTCTGGCTGTAGACTTACTTTAGCTGGCATCTACTTCTTCCATTGAACCTGTTGTCTGAATTCATTATTGTCCCCCTCTTCAACTACTCCTTCTGCTATTCCTGCATTGTATTTATACAAATATGCAACAATAAAAATTGGAGAAATTCCCATACCTGCTGGCAACTCCAATTCATATGCATTGTTTGAAAATTTCCTGAGAATTTTACAAGGTCCATTTTTTTTATATTTCAACTTGTTATACTCCCTCTTAGGAAATCTTTCTTTCCTTAGATGTGCCAGAACTAGTTCATCAATTTCAAAACTCTGCTCTCTCCTCTTTAAATCTTCTCTGCTTTTTTATTTGGTGTTGTTGTCCTGTAATTTTGATTTTATATGTTCATGGACTTCATGCATGGCTGTAGCAAAGTCCTCTCCATCTGCACTTCTTCTCTCAGCCTCCCCTAAATCCCTGAGTTCATAAATACCTCTTGGGTTCATTCCATATACAATCTAAAATGGAGTTTGTCATGTGCTCCTATTTGAGGAGTCATTATAAGCAAATTCTACTTGAGCGAGTGCTTGATCCCACTGTTTGGGATGTTCTCCAATTAAGCTCCTTAAAATATTTTCTAAACTTCTATTAACCACTTCAGTTTTTCCATCAGTCTGAGGGTGGTATGTTGAGCTAAAACTCAGATCTGTCCCAAGTTTCTTCCACAAGGTTCTCCAGAAATTTCCAAGAAACCTAGTGTCTCTATCAGAGACAATACTCTTTGGAAGTCCATGCAACCTCACAATTTCCTTGAAAAATAGATTAGATATATTTGTAGCATCACTAGTTTTGAAACAAGGAATAAAATGTGCCATTTTAGAGAATCTATCTACAACAACAAAAATTGAATCATGACCCTTCTGTGTTTTTGGTAAACCTAAAACAAAATCCATGCTAATTGAATCCCAAGGCCTGTTGGGAATTGGAAGTGGGGTGTACAAACCTGTATTCTAGCTTTTTCCCTTTGCATGCTGACAGATTGTACATTTATCTATGAACTTTTGTACTTGTGTTCTCATCCTTGGCCAGAAATAGAAATGCTTCAGCTATTCCAAAGTCTTATCATGTCCAAAATGCCCACTTAATCCTCCACTGTGCTTTTCCTTGATTAAGTTTTCTCTCATCGAGCATTTGGGAATACAAAGTTGACTGCCTTTAAATAGTAAACCATCTTGCATTATGTAATCTAACCATGGAGTTATGTCCCTTACTGCTGGATCTTTGCAAGCCTCAAGTGCTTCTTTGAAATCTGCATCATTTTCATACAATTCTTTCATAGAGTCAAATATTGTAACCTGTACTTGATTTCCTTGTATTATCAAAGCCCTCCTACTTAAAGCATCTGCAATTTTATTAGATTGTCCACTAATATGCTTTATCACAAAAGAAAAATTTTGCAAATACTCCACCCACTTAACATGTCTTTGATTTAGCTTTGGTTGTTGCATTATATATTGCAGAGCATGATTGTCTGAATACAAGACAAATTCTTTAAGCAGCAAATAATGCCTCCATTTCTTCAATGATTGGACTATAGCATAAAACTCCTTATCGTATGATGAATACTTCCTCCTGGCTTCGTTCAACATCTCACTAAAATAGGCTATGGGCTTATCTTCCTAACTCAATACAGCTCCTATGGCTTCCCCACTAGCATCACACTTCACTTGAAATGGTTTTTGAAAATATGGTATGGTTAAAATAGGTTGTTCAGTGACCTTTTTCTTCAATATTTGAAAGTTATTTTCAGCTTCAGCAGTCCATTTAAATGGTTGCTTATCCTTCTTGATGGTTTCAATTATCGGTGCACTAATCTTGCTGAAATTTCTTATGAACTTCCTGTAAAAACTAGATAGTCCATGAAATCTTCTTACTCCGAAAATACTCTTAGGTGAAGGCCGTTCTTGGATAACTTTCACCTTTTCAGGGTCCACCTTTAATCCCTCCTCAGAAATTACAAAGCCAAGGTATATAAGTTCAGATTTCAAGAATGAACATTTTTTTAAATTTATTATCAATTTCTCTTGTTGTAACTTCTTCATAACATAACTCAAGTGCCTTAAATGTTCTTCTTTGGACTGACTATACACTAGTATATCATCTAGATAAACTATGACAAACTTCCCAATAAAGTCTTTCAACACTTCATTCATTAACCTCATGAAGGTGCATGGTGCATTCGATAAGCCAAATGGCATGACAAGCCATTCATACAAACCATCATTCGTTTTGAATGTTGTTTTCCATTAATCTCCCTCTCTGACTCTAATTTGATGGTAACCACTTTTTAATTCAATTTTGGAAAAATACTTTGCACCCTTCAAACAATCCAGTAAATCATCGATTCTAGGTAAGGGAAATTTGTTCCTGATTGTTATTTTGTTGATGGCCCTCGAGTCAGTGCACATTCTCCAGCTTCTACCCTTTTTTGGGATTAGCATTGTTGGCACAACACATGGGCTAAGACTTTCTCGGATCAGCCCTTTGTCTAACAGCTCATGTACTTGATTTCTAATTTCTTCATTTTCCTGGGGTGTCATTCTGTATGCAGCCTTGTTTGGAAAATTTGATCCAGGTATCAAATCAATATGGTGACTGATACTTCTCTTAGGTGAAAATTCATCTGGTAAGTCATTTACAACTATATCATGGTGTTCATTTAGTATGTCCTGAATTTCAATAGGCAGATCTGAAATTTTAGTAGTTGTAAACACTACCTTAGTCTTACATATTAGAGCAAAATTTGCCTCATTACCTTCCATCTGTTGTAGAAACTCCTTGCCACTCATCAACAAAACTTTTGGATCACTCTCTACAATTATTACGTCCTCTTGTAATGGCAGCAGAGTTTGATTTAGTCCATCCTTTTGAAACTTGTAAACATTCCTTTTGCCTTCATGTATGGCGTTCCTGTCATACTGCCAAGGTCTACCCAATAAGATGTGACACACATCCATTGGCATAACATCACAAAGAATTTTTTCTTTATAACTGCCTACTTGTAGATCCACTTCACATTACTCGTTTAGTAACAGTTGATGTCCCTTTTGAATCCATGGCACCTTATATGGTACCAGATGCTTTGCCTTTTTCAGATTTAACTTTTCCACCAATTCAGTGGACACCAAATTGTCTGTACTTCCACTGTCAACTATTACCTTGCAGCATTTTCCCTTTACTTTGCACATTGTTTTAAACAATGCCTTCCTTTGGGTTGGTTCAACAGCTTCCTTCTCTGCTTTCAGCAACACTTTCTTCAACAAAAGAGACTCACCTATATTAGGTATATTTTCAACCTCTTGCACATTCATTACTATTGGAACAACAACAACATTTCTTGAATCTGTATTATTGTTCTCTGGACACTCAAAAGATCGATGTCCCATCTTTCCACACTTATAACATTTGAATTCTCTTCCTTTGCCACGGCCTCTTCCTCTAGGAGAGAATCGTCTTCCACTAAAGTCATCCTCCTAATGTCCTTGATGACTTGAACCACTAGTTCCCTCTCTTTGATTTGTAGATCTTTCTCTATTAGATTGTTGTCCCCTTCCTCTGTTAGGACTTGTTCTTCTATTTGACTGCCTCCTTGCAATCGTGTCTTCTACTTTCAAGGCAATTTGGTAAACTTCTTCTACTGTCCTTGGGGTCAGCATACTAATTTCATCTTGGATATCCATTCTCAAACCATTCATAAATCTGGCTACCTTTTCTGCAGTATCTTATACATAACCTGCTCTTATGTTTACTTTATAAAACTCTTCAGTGTATTCTCTTACAGACATCAATATTTTCCTAAGATTTTGCATCTGTCTAAATAAAGAGAGCTAATAATCTTGAGGTAAAAACTTACCTTGGAGTTTTACGATCATTCGGTCCCAGCTCTTGATCTTTTTCTTGTTTTGCCTTCTCCTTTCTGCCTGCACACCATCCCACCATAAAGATGCATGTCCTTTGAGTTTTGTCACAACAAACTTCACCTTTTTCTCCCCGTTCATCTCCTCATAGTCAAATAACTTCTCCATGTCATTGATCTAATCAACGAGCTCTTCAGGATTCAAACCACCATTTTAGTTTGATACATCAGGCTTAGGTCTTGAGGTGGATCCCAGAACTTGATTTAACAACTTCAACTCAGATGGCTCTTGAGCTACAGGTTCTTCTTCTTGAGGTTCTTCATCCTCACTAGCATCATCAGGATCCCTTTGTATGTCACCTTCTATGACATCTAGCCTTGCCTCCAAACGTTGCATCAATCTCAGCACCTCAGCATTTTCTACCGGCCTTCTACCTCCTCAACCTCCTCTTCCAATCCTATAAGCCATAACTTGACATAAAAGATCACTCTGAGATCTTGATTGATAATCTCGTTTTGCTAGTAATGATACAGGTGAAAGATAAACTCTTCACCACATGCAGAAATTGACACTTCAACCAATAAAAATCACTGCTCTGATACCAATTAATGGAGGCATCAAAGAGATAAAAAAATCCCTTGATCAATCATTACCTCTTTACAAGGCATAACACTTTGTTTTTAAACACCAGATCAATATCCAATACTTTGTAACAATTTGGATTTCTGGATCAAACATTTTTCTTTATTAGAAGCATGGAAAAATGGTTGAGGTTGTTCACCCAAACGTGAACCTGCTCTTTCTGGATGTGTGACTAAGCTACAAGGGTCGATTTCTCTACATCTGCATTGTAATGTGGTGATTCACTCAGGAATACGTTGTTGCAACTTACTGAGACGCTCGTTACATAACCTAAATTCATCCAAACATAGATCAGATAGATCTAATCCTTCTGCAGAGATTGATTGATCAATGAAATGATCAATCTACCAAGTTAAACAATTACAGAATCTTAATCAACCGTATACAGAAGGCTTCATTACATAAAACATGGGTCAATTGGAATTATATTTTATTCAAAACCACACACAGAATAAACCCATGTCTTCCTTCTATTCCATCCCCCCCTTTGATCAATTGCATTTATATTCTTAAAGGAATCATAAGAATCGGTTTGAGATCCTGAAAAATAGAATCCCCAATCTTCTAGATCACAATCTAATCACACAAAATCCGCTATAATAACTTCCTAGGATTCGAGAGTTCATTTTGGCAAAAATAGCCATTATTACAACACACACCTCGCCACCACTCAAGCTAACTTGGCCTAAATTTAGAAACACAATGATAATATAAGTTTTGTTTTTCTTCCTAATGCCCCTGCATCACATGTCCATCAATGCTACCACGAATCTCAAAGGCTCAATATTCTCATTCAATTCAAAGGCAAACATCTTCTTTTGTACATGTGGAAACTTCTCCTGGATTTTGTTCATTTCTTGGACTGTGATCTGATACTATAAACTTGGATTTACCAACAATTCATTGATTTTGAGTAAATCAATTTGGTTCATCTGTTGGATGGCTGACTGAATATTTTCCTTATTCTTCCTAGAGATTTGTTGGTTCATTTCTATTTCAATCTGTCCCAATGACTCTGAGATATTATTTCCTTCAAATTCAATCAGCTTTTTATTTACTGAAGATAATGCCTCTAGACATGCCTTATTTGCCTCTCTAGCAAGTTTCTTTTTTTTCTCTCGATTTGTTTCCCAAACTTTCAGGGCCATTTCGCCTTTCACTTGTTCAAAATGTGCGAAAGGGGCAAGACCAGGGATATTAGCTTTCTGCCTCCATATGATAAATTCATGAAACTTAGACCTAGCTTCACATGCATCTTTTTCCTTGACATACTACTTTTCAGAGAAACGTTTATTGTCTGATATAATTTATGAATAGCATCTATATTTTGATATAGCTCCTATTGGACAACTTCCACCTTCTCATTGATTTATGATGCTTGTGTTTTGAAAGAAATAATATCTATTGTTGTGTTCTCTGTTAGGGCCAATTTGGCCTGAAGATGTTCAATAAAATTGTCCCGCTGAGTGATCAAACCTTTGTTGGTCTGTGAACTCTGGTAGAGAAACTCAATATTATCCTATAGTTGCTTCATTTGATACCGATGACTAGCCCTGATTTGTTCAGTGTCTTGATTCATCCTGCTTCTAATAGTCTGTTATGTACTATGTATCCCATTCTTCAATCGCTCTACCAAGAGAAATTTTTGTTGTTGTTGTTTGGTTAAATTGTCCACATACCATTGATTGGCAGTGGCAAAAGCCCCTAGTGAATCTGCAACTTCATTTACAAACTTAGGATCATCGTGGTCTTTCCCATCATACACCAATATTTTCTTTTTAGTGACTACTCCATCCTTTTGGTGAGATTATCTTTTTACAATATCCTTTCATTTCTTGCTGAAAAGGAAACTTGAGGGAGGCATCTCTTCAGGTAAGATAGGAGTAATATCACCAACAAGAATGAGCTCTGAATTAGGATTTCCAAAAATGGTCTGTAAAGGGGTTAATGATGTGATAGGAGACATGATTTTTGTGGAATGTTCTTGACCTATTGTATTTGGGGTGCCAGCAGGAGTAGCTGGCATTGAATGATGAAAAACTTGTCCCTGATTCATGAAAGCTTCAAATCCCCTATGTTCTCCGGCTATAATCGAAAGGTGGCAACAACCACCTATCCTTGCCTCGTCCAACCACCCTGAATTATAAGTTCCAAATAACTGATGAAACCACTGTCACTTTGTCACTATGAAATATGTCATTGTAAACCTATACCAATCTATACCCACAAATTGTATTCAACCTGTACCAATAACCTGTAGTCAACCTATACCAACAACCTGTACCAACCTACACCAATAATCTCCTCACCAGATCATATTTGATAACATAGATCTCATACCAAATATCACAAGAATACAACTCAAACCATGTGAAACTATGTCTCTCTAATCATGTGTCATGCATATGCAAACAATCATAACCATGTATAATGAACCCTCACATCAACCAAAAATCAAACCCTCACTGTTATGGAGCCTTAAAATGTACCAACAACTTCAACAACACACCTCAACCAAAATCCCTCAACCATGTACCAAGAAATACAAGATATGACTCAACAATCAACCCAACAAGATGTACGAATGATAATTACTAAAAATACCATCATTGTACCTCTATATATCTGTCTCATATAGTATGTACCATACAACCAACAGTTTCTCAAGGGAAAATCCTCAATCTCCCATAACCATATCTCATGCAAACAACAACATCCAACTACACATAAGCATATAACATACATTTTAAACTTGTAGATAGATATGTTGTACCTGGTGGTTGTTGAACTTCTTGTAGCCTCTACTCATCCTCTGCAACTTGAATCACCTCTCATCCTGGGGTCTGATAGTTCCTCACATGATGAAGGTGAGGTGTCGAGCAGGGCCTAGTGTGATAGGCTCTACGCAACCCATGGGGATGCCTCGTGGGACGTCTACTAGGTGACCCGCGGGGATGACCCTAACTAGGGTTTTTAATGATATTTTCGCTCTCCATTGTGGCTACAAAACCTTTCTGACACCCTACCTTCTCTTCCTCAGACTTGCACAACTTTATATGTATTAATGAGTACCTACAATAAACCTTTCACAACAATAGATATTCAATGTGCTCAATAGGTGCTAATGGGAGTCCCTTGCTCTCTTATTTATACTCTCCAAGTATCTTATTCTAGGGGTTATCTTCTAATTGTTTTACCCAACTTCCCTCTTTTAGGGATAATCCACTTTCAACTACTTTACCCACTTGCAACCACTTTATCCATAAATAGTAAACTCACCACTTCTTGTTGCAACTAATTTACTTTTAATTATTTTCTTACTACAACAACTTTACCCATGATTAACTCCTAGTTATAACCACTTTAACTAGTAAAATTCTTCTAGGATATTCTAGAATAATTGACTTCTTTGACCTTTTATGGGCTTCTTTATAACTCATGAGGGTTCTCCAACTTCACTAAGTCATATCTCCTCAACCATGAAGAACTATGTGACACGCCACATATCACCAGAAACAACATGATATGTATTATCCATCCATGATATGATTACATGCATATTCATGGAACTTCATGTCCAAATACCTCAAAAGAACTTGGGTTCCTTAACCATACCTCTGGGGCTACCAGAATCTACTACCAGACTTTCTTTAAGGGTTGACATCATTGAAAACCAACCCAATCTATCAACAATCTCCCCCTTTGGCAGTGATGACAACACTCTGCATGTTAATGTTGTTTCTCATACTCCTCCTGTGACCATCTCTCCCCCTAGAATCATGCCTCTAATATCTCTTTCTTCCCCTTTGACATTAATGGAAAAGGGCATCTTTCCTTTAATGTTGCTCCCCCTGTCTAGACTATCCTTTGGGATCCTCCCCCTATCTAAATTGTCCTTGTAACTATCCTTTTTCTCATCGTTGGTGCTTCCTCATGTAATTTAATGACATATATGAAAAGCATTCAAAATCCACTTTGGGGATGAAACTATCCCAAGTTTATGTTGAAGATACCGAAAGGATTCCCTAGGAAGCGATTTGGTGAAGATATTTGTGATCTGTTATTTTGTTCCGGCATACTCAACCTTGATATTCTTGTCTGCATCATGTTCCCATAGAAAGTGAAACTTTATCAGAATGTGTTTTGTCTTGGAGTGCATCACTCGATTCTTTGAGATATTGATGGCACTAGTGTTGTCACAAAATATCGGAATGGGCTCATCATATTCAACTTGTATATCCTTCAAAGTTTTCTTCATCCATAGTACCTAGGTACAACATGTCATTTCTACAATGTAATCTGATTCTATTATAGATAAGGATACTAAACAATGTTTCTTGCTTAACCAGGATACCAGACACTCACCCAAGTAGAAAGTTGCTCCACTTGTACCTATTCTATCATCAATTCTACTTGCACAATCTGCATCTGTGTAGGAACTAAGAGATATATCATTCCCTTTTGGATACCATAATCCAAATTACTATGTACCTTTTAGATATATGAATATCCTCTTTACTTCCATAATATGTGATTCCTTTGGTGTTGTATGAAACCTTGCAACCTATCCAGCTACTGCATCACATCTGGTCTAGAATATGTCCCGTAAAGTAAACTGCCAATCATCGATCTGTACTGTCTCTGGACTACATCTTTCGAATCATCATACTTTCTTAGCTTGCAACTGGTCTACATAGGGACACTGACTGGCTTACAATCTTCCATTCCAAACCTTTTTATCATTTCTCTGATATACTTAGTCTGAGAGATGAAGATACATGTGTTTCTCTGACATATATGTAGTCCAAAAAAGAAGGACAATTCTCCAAGCAATGACATCTCAAACTCATTTTTCATGTATTTAGCAAATTTATGACTCATCCTATCATCATCACTACCAAAGATAATATCATCAACACAAAATTCAATTAACAAGATACTATCTTGATTTACCTTTATGTAGAGGTTGTTGTCTGCATTTCATTTCCTGAACCCTTGTTGTTGTAAGTATCTGTCCAATCTTGAATAACATGCTCTAGGGGCTTGTTTAAGACCATATATGGCCTTCTTCAACCTGCAAACAAAACTTTCCTTCTCTAACAGCTGGTGTTATAACCCTATGTTTCATAGGATCAACTGGTGACTGGAAATTTTTACTCTTAATGTAGTTTGGTTGTAAATAATATTTCATTTTTGCAAATTATTTTCAAAAAGAAAGAAAGGAAAAAGAAAAGAAATGAAAGAAAATAAAATTAAATTAAAGAAAAAGAAAGAAAAGGATAAAAGAGGGCATAAAAATGGATAAGGCCCCATGCAATAATAATGACTTGATCTATACAGTTTAACCATGGTCAAGTCTTTTGAATTTATGTTGATAGGATTAGTGAATAAAGCTTGGCTAAACTGTTTAATCTTAGTCAAGTATATAGGCTAGGTAGTGAATAAATTTGATCAAATTGTTTAATCTTGGTCAAATAGCCCTAGGGTAGAGTAATTCTTAACCCAACAGTCTAATATGGGTTAAATGTGATAGATAAATAGGATAGAACATAGGTTAATTGGTTTTATTTCAATAAAACAAGACTAATGATGGTCGAGATTCTTGGTTTTGATGTTTGAATGATGTGTTCTAACCCCTTGGTGATCAAAATGATAGAAAATAGCACTAAAACCCACAAAATATGTGTTATCCTAAGTTTTTGCAAAGCAATGTGATGCGCGCTCTGAAATTAAAAGGTGCATCAAGATCAGCGGCTGAGCAAACAACGCTCAGATCTACGGCTGACAAGAGATATCGGACCCCCCCCCCCCCACGACTATTCTATCTTTAATGGTGGGGTGGGGGTCCGATATGGTGGTTTTTCCATGCAGGTCCCATCCTAACATGGCGCAAATATGTTACGTCGGACCCCCCTTTCTCTAAACCAGTTACTGCCTACCCCCCATCTCACATACCACCATACCAGCCTTGTTATACTGCCTCTGATGCATGACGACGCACTCCACTACCGTCCTTTGCAATTCATGTGACTTTACTCTGTCAGTGTACCTCATCCGCCACTCATCCACCACACGTCACATCCCCTCCACTTTCTACCCTCCACATCACCCTCACACGCCCTTAACCCATCACTTGCCCGTCACCTCATCCTTAGATATCCGTTGGCCATTCAAAGTAGCCAAGCATACCCGTTAGGCTACAGAATGGTCCATCGATCCCCAATGGTCACCCGTTCGCCCGTTTTAAATCTTGTTTCTCCACCATTATCGCATTGTTCACACTTTCCACATACCAGAAGCTCACTTCCCCCACCGTTTCAGTCAATGACCGAGATAAAGAAAATTTCCCGCTAACATTTTTTGTTTAAGATTACAAGTAATAGTTGAATTCATGGCGCCAAAATCTAAGCAATCAGAGGTCAAGGAAAATCCATTCCTCTCGCTTCCTGTCGATCTCGGCCAGATTCCTCTGGCTGACAAAGACTACCTGATCTCAGAGCCTAAATGTGAATTCGATTTTGCCGAATTGCATTCATGGTTCAGAGACACCTTCCTGGATCATAGTGACGAGATTGGACTCTGGGAGTCCAATCTCACACTGTATCTTTTTCCCCAAATTCACAATTTTCCCGAGTTCGCCCTCAAGTGCTAGACGCATTATCTCCTCGATCAGAGAGTTATTGTTTCATTTTCTGGAGAGACCCTTTTCACTATCACACCCGAGGCCATTGACCATATGATGCAAATACCTAGAGCTGAATCCCCCTCTACTTTCACCATTGAAGTTCTAACTGAAATGTACCAGAATTTGTCTTTTCCCCAGAGAGCGCATATTTTCGAGTTTTTAATCCCACACAATGCCCAATTCCCCAAGAAAAATCCCCCCTATCATTCTTCCATGTTTTAAGAAAAAGGTAACCAATTCATTTCATCGTAATTTTGTTTGCTCGGGTATTATTCAAATGAATGGGTGGACGATCCCATCCTGGGTTTCTTGTCCATTTTCTCTGCCAAAGAAAAATCCACCACCCGGTTCGACTACAACAGTTTTCTAGCTGAGAACATGCATGAGAAACTTTTCAAAATTCCCACAGAGGACATGTTCTGGTATTCTTCAATATTGGCTTACATGTTCGTGTTCTTTCAAGCAGATAAGTTCTTATTCCCCATGCATAAACTAGACCAGGATGACAAACCACAGTCTACCACCTATTGGACTTCATTATTGAGAAAAACCTCCATAGAGTTTAATTTCAAGCAATTCATTGAGGAATTTTACCACCCAGTGGTAAGCATGCTTAGTGGTAGACAAGAACCGAGGATAAATGAGGAGATCCGAAGAATTTTACACCTCTCGGACCTCGCCAAGACTGGAGACTGGTATCTATATCAGAATCACATGGAAATCAGAATTTATGGATGTGAGTATGCTCCTTATAAGCTTCCCAGATATGTACCTGTTAGGGTATTCTCCTTGGAATACATCAGGAAAATGATCAATTCAGACGACATATATTTTGTAGCTTTGAAGAAGAAACAACAATTGAGAATTAAAGGGCAGATATGATCCTTTATCTGTAACAGTCGAGCTACCGGGGAAGAGGAAAACAAGATACTAAAGGAAATGAATTTTGGCATTAGTTTCCCTTGGCACTATGATCCATGTGGGATTATTGCAGAAATGAGATTAAGGAATAAAATTTCTCCATATGCTCATGTGCCCAAACCAGATATCAAGAAATTTATGAACCAAACAGAGTGGGAGGTGAACACTCTGGAAGACGCTGAAAAACAATCTCCTCCAGCCATTTTTTCACAGACCACTACTCCACATATACCAAAGGAGAAAAGGCCCAGAAAGGATGCCTCCCCTTCAATTACTAAAGTCTCGACAAAGGATTTCCAAGTTTACAAGAAAAGGCCCAAGATCAGTCATACAACTGACAAGTCGGAAGAGGAAGAGACCCAGTCTACCACAGTAGTCGAGGGAGAAAACTCACCATTGTTCTCAAGTAATCAGCAGATGATGTCCACTTCTTCTTCAAAAAAGTAGACGGATACCACTTTGACCACCCAGCCATCACAAGGGTCTACAAAACTAAGTATCTTTGAGAAATATGATTTAATCAACAATAAGAACAAGATCCTGACAAATAACACCTATGCTCAATTCTGGAAACAAACATCAACATCACAGCATATATTGCTCTCTTCTTTTGATACAGAAAAAGGGAGAATGCACATGGCGTTTCTGCAGGCACAGGTGGCACCCCATCCAAAGGAAATCACTGATTACAAAAATTCAACACTTGAGTTTGATGTCAAGCAAGTACATCCAACTGATCAAATGGATTTGCACAGACATACTAGAGAAATGGTTTTCTCAACATTGGCAAATGCTCCCACAACCACTGCAAAATTACAGGTTTCTCTAAACAATGTTCAGACTCAACTAAAGATGGAGAAAGTGTCATATTTTTCAAAAGATAACAGGATCAAGTCTTTAGAAGAGATGGTACTTAAAGTTGGGTATGATCCCTCGAATGTGAAAGTAGTTGAAGAACTGTTGAAGAAAAAGAACGTTGACATAGCCTCCTTGAGGAAGAAATTAAAATTGTCAGCTATTGAAGACTCACAAACCAAAGAGATGGCAGAGACAGAGGGTCAAAAAGAAGAAATGCTAAAGTTGATCATGGAACAGAACACACAGATCAAAGAGATGGAGACTAAGCTATAAATACTAGTAAAGGAAAAATAATAGAGAGAGCCCATGGAGGTCATCCCATTGAGAGAAATTCCCCTCACAGGAGTTAGCACAGCGACAGCATCAACAACCACCACTGCAAAACTTCCATCAGTTGCCCCAGTGACAGTTCTAGAGACATCTGAAGTTCTAGAAAATTCAATGGAGGAAATGAATTTACAAGGAGCAAAAATTAAAAAATTGCAACAAGAGATGGAGCATCTCCAGAAACTTAAATCTTATTTCCAAGCCAGCTACAACACTGAGAAGCACACATCAGAAAAACTGAAGTAGGAGATACAAAAGCTGCAAAAGCAAACAGTTGTGGGAAAAACACTACCAGAAGACAAGGAGAATATTTGGATGGATATCTCAAAATCCATGACAAAAATCAAGCCCCTCGTGCAGATCATGTTTGAGCAGCATGAATTGGTCTTAAGGAGCAGGCAGGCCATTGACAGGATCAAAGGGGAGTTGGGAGAGATCCCCATAGAAGAAAATGAAATCATCAAGTTTCTAAATTCAAAGACTAAGGATGAGCTCGAAAGTCTATAAATTGAGTATAGGACTGAGACTATCCTCGAAGTTAAGAAGGTCCTGACCAAAAGAGGATTAATGTTGCAATTGGAAGAGAGATCCCAGAACATGGATATCGGAGTTCAGATATTCTTCAGTAATATTGATGCTTTGCAGAAGAAAGGCCTTCCCATTTTGTTGGTCTTAAATGAAAAACTGATGACTCTGTCCGACTACAAGCAAAAGATTTCCATGGTGGCAAAGGACAGCTCCAAGTTTTCAAGGATACAGGGTAGCATAACAGGTAAATCATTTTTAGATACTTTGCAACTGGACCTCAGCATCCAGCATGAAATCAAGTATATCTTCATCACCAAGCCAAATTTCACAAAATATACAGAAATGGATGAAGTGTATCGAAGACTACTCAAAGTCACCATTCCCATTCAGCAAAGATGGGAGGATCTGTGCGCTTTGATTGAATAAGGGATGATGTTTATTCCTCTTCGTTGAATGGTTTTTATGTCTTCGTGATCATTTATGTTTCTATATCTGATCATTTAAAAGAAGTTAAAGTTGCAGAATTTATCTTTGTATACTCTGTTTCTGGCTTTTAAAGATCTAATTTTTGTCTTCTGATGTTATGATAGAGAAATTCTTAAATGCTTCTTTATCTTAACTGATTATCTCATTTTTTCTGCTATCCATCATTTTTATTGTAAAGGATCTAATAGTTCCATTATCCTGCGCTGTGAAAACACCTTATAAAATATGTGCTTTGGTCTCAAAATTTATAAAACAGACCCCATAGCCCAATGGATGCGTAAGCAATATTTCAACCATTTTATAAAACAAACAACACAATATTATTTATTTAGCTAGCCTAATATCTGAAACCTGGAACATAGTTAAATCTTACAGAGAGATCCCTCTCTGAAACTGGAAGGGCTAGATCCGAGTTTAGAAGTGGTTGGATAAAGTTACTTCTGATAAATTTCTTCTACCTCCCGAAAACCTCTTGAAATTTACAGAGCGATATCATAGTGGCGGCCATATTGGGGAACCGAACAAACTTTTTACCCTACGATTGTTTTTCCCTAGACAAAGAAAACTTATTTCTGAACAAATCATAAAATCTAAACTTATAAAGAGATAATGTTCAGAGGTTGTTAAATTTTGTATGTAATTAGTTTAAAATTTTCTTAAAAAATTAAAATTATGGCTCCTAAAAGAGTTTTCACTAGATCTCATCCAGATCCAGAACCTGCAATAGCAATAGACAATCCCGAAAAATTACTCAGAAAGAAAAACGTTGTAGAGGGTTCTGGGAGTCGCGGTCCTCTTCATAGGTCCCCTTCTCTCCTAAAGAAGTTGGTTTCCCTTCAGGATATCGAGTTTGACATATATTTTGAACAAATCCTTTTTAGAACAAAATCCGACAGCTTTGTAAGTGAAACAGTTTTAGATCAAACCATCCTACAACCCAGGACCCCTGAAATACTTTCTCTTAGGGCAGACATTGATCAATGATTTCTTCAGGAATTTGACAAGTTAGAAGATCTAGTAGAAAATATTGATCAAGCCTTAGACAAATCTCACTTCCAACAGTCAGTCGAACTTTCTGCCTTGACTATTGCTGCATCTTTTGTTAAACCTAAACCAACTCACTTTGTTCCTCCCAGCCCTTCATCTTCCACAGCTTCTGTCACTTCCCCTCCAATCACACAGGTTGTTTTCCAGCCTCC
The DNA here is from genome assembly GCA_009831015.1 of Picea engelmannii. Taxonomy (NCBI): domain Eukaryota; kingdom Viridiplantae; phylum Streptophyta; class Pinopsida; order Pinales; family Pinaceae; genus Picea; species Picea engelmannii. The sequence goes on along the minus strand of ML779745.1, from coordinate 489,988 downwards.
TCCACCAATCATGGCAGCAAGATATGCTCCATTAGTGTTGGTCGTTGCTTTACATGCCATGCCTCGGGACTATCGAACCAGACTTCCTCAGTTTGATAGTATTGGTCCTTTGAATACACAACAACATGTTGACAAGATGAATGATTATTTTGATTTGCAGGAAGTTTACGAGGCAGACATCCAGATGAGACTTTTCACACCGAGTCTGACCGGGGATGTTAAAAAATGGTTCAAATCTTTATGTCCTACTACGGTAGTAGACCTTGCTACTTTCCAGCGAAGTTTTCTCGACAGATGGGAGGTAAAGAAAAATCCTCTCCAGATATTGTCATAATATGAGAATATCATAAGGAACCAAGGAGAGACAATGCAGGATTACTGCACTCGTTTCAACAATTTGTACAATGCAATTCCAGCTGATATCAAACCACCTCAAGGTTTGGCATTAATAAAATTCCCCGATGGATTTGACGCTGACATGTCATATCAGCTAAGGGAAATAAATTTTGCTACTCTGGAAAACATGCAGAAAAGTGTCGTAAGCGTGGAAGCAAATATTTTAGCCAAAAGAGCCAGGAAGAGAACAGAAAGAAGGGTAACGATTAAGGAAGAGCCTTCCACTTCCTCTTCATATGTCAAACTAGATTCCCTAGCCAAGCCTATGGAGAGAATGATGGAGATCTTACCATAGCCGACAGAAATCCATCCAGGGAAAACCAAGTTGCTCTTCAAATTCGGAATATGAACTTCAGAAGAAATCCCACCCAGATCAGGCAGAGAGATCCTAGAGATCAAAGAGAATTGAGGGGGGTTGATCAGCAGATCAGACCAGCCCTCCAGTAAAATTACACCGATGAAGGTGAGGAGATAATCGAAGAATTGGATGACACTCATATAAACCTCATGGGCATTCACAATGATGAATCCATTTTTATTACTCAGGAAGAGCACGAGCTCTTTCTCCTTTCATAAATATAGGTAAATGACGAAGCAGAGGAAACAGAACAGCAGGCCTTTGAAAATGCTATAATGGAGGTCCACAGGTAGTATAACTTGAGAAGCAAGAGGGAAAATGACAACCCTCCAAAGAAGGCTGTTGAAACAAAGAAGGCTACCAAAATGAAGTGAATAGTCAAAACCAAGAAAACCTCAAAAACTTCTCTCAAGAAAGTCCCTGAGAGGAATAATGTTGAATCTCCTGCAAAAAGAAACCCCAAAATTTTACAAAGATCAAATCAGACTGAGGTTTCGTCAACTAGTAAACTAAGTGCTTATGCCCATAGGACTCTGATGGATAAACTAGAAGTGCAGAGCCTAAGAAAAGCTTCCACTACTTTCATCCTTGAAGGGGAACTAGCTAAACTAAATATTCCCATTCCCCTTTCCGAGCTGATGAGAAAGAACGCTTACAGGTCGCAGGTGGCTAAAGCTTTAAGCATCAAACTAGAGATAGGTATGAAGGCCTTGAATGTCGGGTCAGTAAATCACTCAGACATGGTAAATCTTGTTGATGATCAACCTAAGCTCATTTTTGGTCTTGAAGTTGATGGTCAAACTAATAACGGTGTCATTGCCCCTTTTTACATCAGCCTGAATATCCACGACTTGATATTACACAACGCTATGCTGGATTTGAGCGCCTCTCACAACCTGATGCCCAAAGCTGTGATGGAAAAGTTGGGACTTGAGGTCACTAGAACCTACAAGGATTTTCATTCTTTTGACTCTAGCAAGGTCAAATGTATAAGACTGATTAAAGATTTATGCATCACCCTAGCTCAAATCCCAGCAAAGAGTATGGTGATGGATATCATAGTTGTAGACATTCCCTCAAAATACGGTATGTTACTATCAATATCCTAGGGAGCTAAGTTGAAAGGTACCCTGCAGCTAGATATGTCCTATGCCACCATCCCGGTATTTGGACAACAGAGAAGATTGTACAGAGAGACCTTGATGAAGTATATGGTCAGCAGTCAGGAAAATCCACACAACTACCCACTATACTTTGCACACTCTGATCTGGATTCTTTCATTCTGTACAATGATGGTGACTTGGAAGAACAAATCGCTCAGCTGGAAGATGATACACCTGATCTGAAAGAAGATAAAGCAATCATTAAGGTAAGAAATATTGCAACTGTGGAAAGTGAGGAACTGCCAGCAGAATTTTGGAGCATGGATTTTGATGGAGCTGTGAGCAAGGAGGGAGCTAGAGCTAGATTTTGGTTGCATAATCACAAATCAAGGTATTCATAGAGTCATTCTTACAAACCAAATTTCCAATGCACTAACAACATAACTGAGTACGAAGCTTTGATGCTCGGCCTGAAATTACTGAAGAAGGTTGGTGCCAAACAAATTATGGTAAGGGGTGATTCTGAACTGATTATCAAGCAAATTAAAGGTGAGTATGAAGCTAAAAATCCCAGACTTAGAGCTTACAGGAATGTTGTTTTGGATGCCCTTGAATGTTTTGCTGAAATCAACTTGCAGGTAATGCCCAGGGGACAAAACATACTAGAAGATGGGTTGGCTACATTAGCAGCTACATGTAAAATACCTTTCCATCCCACTCATAAATACACAGTGGAGGTGAATTGCAAACCAATCGCTCCAGACAACATCAGAAACTGGCAGGTATTTGGGAATGACGATCAATTTGAAGACTTCCTACAGTGTAAGAATGATTTCAAATGTACAAATATAGATTTAGAGAATGATGATGGTAATGTAAATAAATCTATTTTTGAAAAGGGTAGTGTAAATAAAGTAGACTCAGATGAATTGAAATAAAACGAGGTAGATTCTGGTATTTTACAGTTGAAAAATAATGTGTTACCTAGAGGTTTAGTTCCGCTAGAAGACTTGTTCGATTTTAACGATGTAGCGAAAAAACCAAAAATTGAAGCTAGTGGTAAAGAGGTCGAAGAATGTAACATAGGAACAGAAGAAAAAGCCAAGATGATAAAACTGTCCAAATCTCTACCCCCTGAGCAAAAACACAAATACATTGAATTGTTTAAGGAATTTGTAGATGTGTTTGCTTGGGGTTATGAGGACTTAAAATATTATGACACAAGTATCATACAACATCGGATCCCAATAAAAGATGAACACAAACCTTTCAGGAAGAAACTTAGGAGAATCAATCCCAAGTTGCTTCCCCTGATAGAAAAGGAAATAAAAAAAATGTATGATGCCAAAATTATAGTCCCCTTGATATTTTCCAAATGGGTTTCTAACCTAGTTCCTACCAGGAAGAAAACTGGTGAAATCAAGCTTTGCATTGATTTCAGAAATCTGAACAAGGTTTCCCTCAAAGACAATTACCCTTTGCCTAAAATGGACCACATCTTACAAAAGGTAGTTTGGGCCAGTATGATATCCTTACTAGATGGTTTCTCAGGTTATAACCAGGTTCTTGTTCACCTAGATGATCAGGAGAAAATAGCCTTTACCACACTTTGGGGAACCTTCATGTATGTGAAGATGCCCTTTGGTTTGATGAACGTTGGTGCCACTTTCCAAAGAGCAATGGATATTTCTTTTGTGGACGAACTTGGAAGATTTATAGTTATATATCTGGATGATGTGACTGTCTACTCCAAATCTAACGAGGAACATCAAACATGTGTTTGAGAAGTGCAGAAAGTTTGGGATTTCATTGAATCCAAAGAAAATCCTTTTTGGTTTAGAGGAAGGCAAGTTGTTGGGACACATAATCTCTAAAGATAAAATTAAAATAGATCCCAGCAGGATAGAATCCATCTAGAAGGTGGAACACCCTAGGAACATCAAAGAGCTACAATCATTCATTGGAAAAATAAATTTCCTCAGAAGATTCATACCCAAATTGGCCGAACTTCTTAGGAATATCACAAATATGTTGAAAAAAGACACCAAAATCAGATGGAACACTGAGTCCAAACAGTCATTTGAGCTGGTGAAACATGCACTTACCCAAGCCCCGGTTTTTATCAGCCCATATTACACCAAAGATTTCTTTTTTTTCTCTTTCTCTTCCGAACACACCATCGCAGCAGTACTATTACAGAAAAACAATGAAGGGTATGAACAACCCATAGCATTTTTCAGAAAATCTTTGAGAGATGTTGCATTGAATTACAATATAATGGAGAAACTAGTGTTTGCCCTAGTAAAGGCCATAAAAGATTCCAGAGTCTATATTCTCCATTCTCACATAATTGCATATGTTCTTAATGTCGTGGTGAAAGATATCCTGACTCAGGATAATCCAGATGGCAAGAGAGGAAAGTGGATTGCGGTTATTCTGGAATATGACATAGAAATAAAACCCACTAAACTGATCAAAGGTTAGGGTTTGGCCAAGCTAATGGTTGAATCCAATTTTCATGCTCTAGACATTAATTTTTTGGTTGTAGTTGACGGACAGGAAGAGTAGGTGACTCCAAATGTAAAAGAGGTATTATTAAACTCTCCTTGGTATGCAGGCCTCATTTTTGTACTTCATAACTTACAAGCTCCTCCTGGTTTGACTAAGACCAAAGCCAGATTTATTAAATTGAAAGCATTGAAATATTGTATTCTAGAAGGAAACCTTTATTGGAAAGACCCTGGAGTCATTTTTCTTAATTTCCTATTGAAGGATGAAGCTGATGGGGTATTGCGGGATTTCCATGCAGGGGAATCTGGCAGGCATCTAAGTTCGAATACCATAGCTAGAAAGATTCTCAGAGCTAGTTTCTACTGGCCTACATTGTTTGTTGATGTTCATCAGAAAGTCACTTCTTGCAACAAATGCCAGGTCTTCGAAGGTAAAAGGAATCTTCTGCCTCTCCCCATGAAACCCATCTCAGTGGAAGATCCATTCCAACAATGGGGTTTAGACTTTATCGTAGAAATACATCAACCTTCCTCGGGCCAACACAAGTGGATCCTCACAGCCACAGACTACTTAACGAAGTGGATCGAGGTTGTGCCATGAAAGCAAGTTATTGACTCTGTTATCATTAAATTTTTGAAAACTAATATTTTGTCTCTCTTTGGATGCCCCAGGAAAATTATAGTTGACAATGCAGCGGCTTTCAGATCCAAAAGACTTATAGAGTTTTGCATCCAATACCACATTACTTTGGGACACTCAACAACTTATTATCCTCAAGGAAATGGGTTGGCTAAGACCTCAAAAAAAATTATGGTGAATATCATTAATAAAACACTACAAGAGAACAAGAATTTATGGCATAACAAGCTAGTTTTCACACTTTGGGCTGACATACTAACCACTAAGAGATCAATTGGTATATCTCCATACCAGCTGGTGTACGGCATTGAAGCAGTTTTCCCTACCTCTTTGGGGGTCCTTGTCATGAAACTGTTGCAAGAGGTGCAAGCTGAGCCAAATGATTCCCAAAGGAGAATAAATCAGATGATCCAATTGTAGAAGTCCAGAGAAGAAGTATATAACAAAACTCAGGTCATCCAGGAAAACATCAAAAATATTTTTGACAGAAGAACTAAAGAAGATGATTTTGAGTTAGGTGACTTAGTACTGAAGTGAGACTACAGGAATGAATATAAGGGTAAACATGGAAATTTTGATAGCTTATGGAAAGGCCCTTACATCATTCAGGAATTTAGAGGAAATAACGCATTTTTGCTCAAAAACATTGATGGACCAGACCTGCTAGGTGGACCTATGAATGGTAGGATGTTGAAGCATTATCTCCTACCCCAATAAATATATCCTAAATACTTTCCCACTGTACATACCATTTCTTTACTTTCAAGTTGTGTAATGGTGATATTGATCAGATGGTTGAAGCCCGCAGAGAAGGCCCTAAGCCACTGACCAGTGCCACCAAATTCTCAAAATAAAAACAAATCAGATAAGCAGAATACACAATGGAGAAAATCTTTACAGACATCAGGAAACAGGTTCTTGGAACCTCACAAGGAGAGCACCATCCCCAGGTGGAGCCACTATTATAACCCTATGTTTCATAGGATCAACTGGTAACTGGAAATTTTTACTCTTGATGTAGTTTGGTTCTAAATAATATTTCATTTTTGCAAATTATTTTCAAAAATAAAGAAAGGAAAAAGAAAAGAAGTGAAAGAAAAGAAAAAGAAAAAGAAAAGAAAAAGAAAGAAAAGGAAATAAAAGGATAAAAGAGGGCATAAAAAATGGATAAGGCCCCATGGAATAATAATGACTTGATCCATACAGTTTCACCATGGTCAAGCCTTTTGAATTTATGCTGATAGAATTAGTGAATAAAGCTTGGCTAAACTATTTAATCTTAGCCAAGTAGATAGGTTAGGTAGTGAATAAATTTGATCAAATTGTTTAATTTTGGTCAAATAGCCCTAGGGTAGAGTAATTCTTAACCCAACAGTCCAATCTGGGTTAAATGTGTTAGATAAATATGATAGAACATAGGTTAATTGGTTTTATTTCAATAAAACAAGCCTAATGATGGTAGAGATTCTTGGTTTTGATTTTTGAATGATGTGTTCTAACCCCTTGGTGATCAAAATGATAGGAAATAGCGCTAAAACCCACAAAATGCACGCTATCCTAAGTTTTTGCAAAGAAATGTGATGCGCGCTCCGAAATTAAAAGGTGCGTCGAGATCAGCAGCTAAGCAAACAGCGCTCAAAACTACGGCTGAAAAGAGATATTGGACCCCTCCGACCGGTCTATCTTTAATGGTGGGGGTGGGGTCCGATATGGTGGGTTTTCCCGGTGGGCCCCATCCTAACATGGCACAAATTTGTTACGTCAGACCTCCCTTTCTCTAAACCAGTTACTGCCTTACCCCCCCCCCCTCCGACATACCGCCATACCAGCCTTGCTATACCGCCTCTGATGCATGACGACACACTCCACTACCGTCGTTTGCAAGTCATACGACTTTACTCTATCAGTGTACCTCGTCCACCACTCATCTGCCACACGTCACATCCCCTCCACTTTCTATCCTCCACATCACCCTCACATGCCCTTAACCCATCACTTTCCTGTCACCTTATCCCCATATATCCGTTGGCCATTCAAAGCATCCAACCATACCCGTTAGGTTGCAGAATGGTCCACCAATCCCTAACGGTCAGCCGTTTGCCCATTTTAAATACCGTTTCTCCACCATTATCACACTATTCACACTTTCTGCATACCAAAAGCTCACTTCCCACGTTGTTTCAGTTAGAGATCGAGATAAAGCAAATTTCCCGCTAACGTTTTTTGTTTCAGATTGCAGATAATAATTGAATTCATGGCACCAAAATATAAGCAATCAGAGGTCAAGGAAAATCCATTCCTGCCGCCTCTTGTCAATCTTGACCAGATTCCTCTGGCTGACAAAGACTACCTAATCTCAGATCCCAGATGCGAATTCAATTTTTTCGAATTGCATTCGTGGTGCAGAGACACCTTCCTGGATCAAAGTGACAAGATTGGACTCTGAGAGTCCAATATCCCACTGTATCTTTTCCCCCAAATTCACCATTTTCTCGAGTTCGCCCTCAAGTGCCAGGCGCATTATCTCCCCTATCAGAGAGCTAGTGTTTCATCGTCTGGAGAGACCCTTTTCACTATCACACCCGAGGCCATTGACCAGATGATGCAAATACCTAGAGTTGAATCCCCCTCTACTTTCACCATAGAAGTTCTAATTAAAATGTACCAGAATTTGTCTTTTCCCCAAAGAGTGCAGATTTTCGAGTTTTTCCTCCCACAGAATGCCCAATTCCACAGGAAAAATCCCCCCTACCATTCTTCCATGTTTTCAAAAAAATGTAACCAAGTCATTTCATCATTATGTTGTCTTCTCAGGTATTATTCAAACGAATGGGTGGACGATCCCATCCTGCGTTTCTTTTCCATTTTCTCTATTGAAGAAAAATCTACCACCCGGTTCGACTACACCAGTTTTCTAGCTGAGAACATGCATGAGCAACTTTTCAAATTTCCCACAGAGGGCATGTTCTAGTATTCTTCAATATTGGCTTACATGTTTGTGTTCTTTCAAGCAGATAAGTTCTTATTTCCAATGCAGAAACTGGACCAAGATGGCAAACCACAGCCTACCACCTCTTGGACTTCATTACTGAGAAAAAAATCCACAGAGTTTAATTTCAAGGAATTCATTGAGCAGTTTTACCACCTAGTGGTAAGAATGCTCAGTGGTAGACAAGAACCGAGGATAAATGAGGAGATCCAGAGAATTTTACACCTCACGGACCTCGCCAAGACTGGAGACTGGTATATGTATCAGAATCACACGGAAATCAGAATTTATGGATGTGAGTTGGCTCCCTATAAGCTTCCCAGATATGTACCTGTTAGGATATTCGACTTAGAATACATCAAGCAAATAATCAATTCAAATGACATACATTTTGTAGCTTTGAAAAAGAAACAACGGTTGAGAATTAAAGGGCAGATAGGATCCTTTATCTGTAACAGTCGAGTTGTCGAGGAAGAGTCAAACAAGCTACTAAAGGAAATGAAGTTTGGCATCAGTTTCCCTTGGACATATGATCCATGTGGGATTATTGCAGAAATGTGATTAAGAAATAAAATATCCTCATATGCTCATGTGCCCAAACGAGAGATCGAGAAATTTATGAACCAAACAGAATGGGAGGTGAACACTTTGGAAGGAGTTGAACAACAATCTCCTCCAGCCATTTTTTCATAGACCACTACTCCACATATACCAAAGGAGAAAAGGCCCAGAAAGGATGCCTCCCCTTCAATTACTGAAGTCTCGACAAAGGATTTCCAGGTTTACAAGAAAAGGCCCAAGACCAGTCATACAACTGACAAGTCAGGAGAGGAAGAGACCCAGTCTACCACAGTAGTTGAGGGAGAACACTCACCATTGTTTACAAGTAATCAGCAGATGATGTCCACTTCTTCTTCAAAAAGGCAGACTGATACCACTTTGACCACCCAACCATCACAAGGGTCTGCAAAACCAAGTATCTTTGAGAAATATGATTTAATCAAGAAGAATAATGAGATGTTGACACACCTATGCTCAATTCTGGAAACAAACATCAACAACATAGCATAGATTGTTCTCTTCTTTTGATACAGAAAAAGGGAGAATGCACATGGCGTTTCTGCAGGCACAGGTGCCCCATCCAAAGGAAATCACTGATTACAAAAGGTCAACACTTGAGTTTGATGCCAAGCAAGTACATCCAGCTGATCATATGGATTTTCACAGACATACTGGAGAAATGGTTTTCTCAACATTGGCAAACACTTCCACAACCACTACAAAATTACAGGTTTCTCTGAACAATGTCCAGACTCAACTAAAGCTGGAGAAAGTGTCATCTTTTTCAAAAGATAACAGGATCAAGTCTTTAGAAGAGATGGTACTTAAAGTTGGGTATGATCCCTCGAATGTGAAAGTAGTTGAAGAAATGATGAAGAAAAATAACGCTTGCATAGCCTCCTTGAGGAAGTAATTAAAATTGTCAGCTATTGAAGGCTCACAAACCAAAGAGATGGCAGAGACAGAGGGTCAAAAAGAAGAAATGATAAAGTTGATCATGGAACAAAACGCATAGATCAAAGAGATGGAGACTAAGCTGGAAATACTAGTAAAGGAAAAAGAACAGACATATCCCATGGAGGTCATCCCATTGAATGAAGTTCCCCTCATAGGAGTTAGCACAACGATAGCATGAGCAACCACCACTGCAGAACTTCCATCAATTGCCCCAATGACAGTTCTAGAGACATCTAAAGCTCTAGCAAAGTCAATGGAGGAAATGACTTTACAAGGAGAAGAAATTAAAAAAATGTAGCAAGAGATGGAGCATCTACAGAAGCTTAAATCTTCTTTCTGGGCCAGCGACAACACTGAGAGGCACACATCAGAAAAACTAAAGTTGGAGATACAACAACTGCAAAAGAAAATAGTTGTGGGAAAAACACTAGCAGAAGCCAAGGAGAACATTTTTATGGATATATCAAAATCCATGACAGAAATCTGGCCCCTCATGCAGATCATGTTTGAGAAGCACAAATTGGTGTTAAGGAGTAGGTAGGCCATCAACAGGATTAAAGGAGTGTTGGGAGAAATTCCCACAGAAGCAAATGAAATCATCAAGTTTCTAAATTCAAAGACTAAGGATGAGCTCGAAAGTATGGAAATTGAGGATAGGACTGAGATTATCCTTGAAGTTAAGAAGGTCTTGACCAAAAGAGGATTAATGTTTCAATTGGAAGAGAGAGCCCAGAACATGGATATCAGAGTTCAGATATTCTTCAATAAGATTGATGCTTTGCAGAAGAAAGGCCTTCCCAGTTTGTTGGTCTTAAACGAAAAACTGATGACTCTGTCCGACTACAAGCAAAAGATTTCCATGGTGGCAAAGGACAACTCCAATTTTTCAGGGATATAGGGTAGCATAACAGGTAAATAATTTTTAGAGACTCTACAACTGGACCTCAACATCCAGCATGAAATCAAGTATATCTTCATCACCAAGCCAACTTTCGCAAAATACACAGAAATGGATGAAGTGTATTGAAGACTACTCAAAGTCACCATTCCCAGTCAGCAAAGATGGGAGGATCTATGCGCTTTGATCGAATAAGGGATGAGGTGTACAAACCAAGTCAGCATGTGGAGCAGCCAAAGTCAAGTGAATGACTCCCCAACATCCTTCCCCAAAATCGGCATGAAGAATCTGACAGATCATCAGCAGTTCCTACAATTTTGCATTTTGTTACTTAATTAGTTAGATTTGGATTCTACCGCATCCTGATCATTAATGACAGGGTCGTTTGTAATTTTTCTTATAAATACTTCAATTTTCGAAGTAGTCAGGGTTGATCTTTACGCCCAAGCAAGCTGTAATCACTATAATTTTTCTCAAGAGATCTACTAGTAATAAAAAGGACGTTTCACAGGATTCCTGTGTGTTAACTGATGGTGATGTCTATTCCTCTTTGTTGAATGGTTTTTTTGTATTCGTAATCATTTATGTTTTCTATATCTAATCATTTAAAAGAAGTTGAAGTTGCAGAATTTATCTTTGTATACTATGTTTCTGGCTTTTAAAGATCTAAGTGTTTGTCTTTTGATGTTATGATAGAGAAATTCTTAAATGATTCTTTATCTTAACTGATTATCTCATATTTTCTGCTATCCATCATTTTTATTCTAAAGGATCTAAAAGTTGCATTATCCTGCCCTGTGAAAACACCTTATAAAATCTTTTCTTTGGTCTCAAACTTTATAAAACAGACCCCATAGCCCAATGGATGTGTAAGCAATATTTCAGCCATTTTATAAAAAAAACAACACAATCTTATTTATTTAGCTAGCCTAATATCTAAAACCTGGAACATAATTAAATCTTATAGAGAGATCCCTCTCTGAAAATTGCAGGGCTAGATCCCAGTTTCGAAGTGGTTGGATAAATTTACCTCTGATAAATTTATTCTACCTCCCGACAACCTCTAGGAATTTTTAGAGCGATAACAGTTGAAATCCTTTAGGCTGCTCGATGTACACTTCTTCCTCAAGGTCTCCATTTAGGAATGTTGATTTCATGTCCATATGATACACTTTAATATTCTTGGAGCATGAATAAGATAGAATCAACCTGATTGCTTCCATTCTGGAAAATAGGTAAAAAATCTCTTCAAATTTTATACCTTCAACCTAAGAATAACCTTTACATACCAACCTTACTTTGTTCATGGTAACATGTCCATCATCGTTCAATTTATTTCTGAAAACCCACTTTGTCCCGATCACATTCTTATCTTTTTGGCCTTGGAACCAGTTCCCAAGTGTCATTCTTTTCTATCTGATCTATCTCTTCATTCAAATATTTGATCCAGAATTCATCCTTGCTATCCTCTTCAAAACTTCTAGGCTCAGTAGTGGATAGTAGTGCTATATGTTGTTGATCCGGTGAATGGATTCTTCTTCTAGTTTCAATTTTTGCATCTTTATTCCTGATAACATGTTCTGGTGGATATTTTTCTACAGTCGTCTGCTAGGTGTCTTTGGAGGTACTTGAAGATGTTGTTTCTCTTGCTCTGCTTCTGAGTTCTCTTCCTCTTCCTCTTCTACTTCTTCTTCTTCTTCCTTTAACTCTTCTTCATGATTTTGTTCGTCTAAATATTTGTTTTCTTATTTTATTCTTCATCCATATGTATCATCAATCATCACATTGATTTTGTCCACTATTCTATTAAGTCTTAGATTGAAGCATTTGTATGCTTTCCTTTTTCTTGAGTACCCAACCAGTATGCCTTTATCAACTCAAGAATCAAATTTTCCAATCCTTCCATCTTCCCTTTTGATGTAGAATTTTCTTCCAAATACTTTGAAGTGCTTCACATTCGTTGGTCTTCCTTTCCATAGCTCATATGGAGTCTTATTAATGTTAGTTCTGAGCATTCCTCTGTTCTAAATGTGAACTATTGTATGCACTTCTTGTACCCAAAACACATATGTCAACTTGGAATCCATTATCATGGTTTTGGCCATTTGTTGTACTGTTATGTTCTTCCTTTTGACTACTCCATTTTGTTGAGGTGTCTTGGCTACTGATAATTGCCTCTTTATCCCATGTTCATTGTAGAATTCCATGAAATATTTTGATGTAAACTCTCCTCCAATGTCTGATCTCAAACACTTGATTTTCAACTCTGTCTCAGTTTCAACCATCTCTTTGTATGTCTTGAAGTTCTCAAATTCCTTTGACTTCTTCTTGAGAAAGCACACTACAATCATCCTTGTGTAGTCATCAACCAATAGTATGAAGTATTTTTCACCTTTTAGTCTCTTTGTTCTTGTTGGTCTGACTAGATCAATATGTACAATCTCTAGTGGCTTTGTTGTGGAGTATTCCTTTGTCTTGAACTTTGTCTTGGTCTATTTTCCCTGTAAACAATGCTTGCATAGTATATTTGTTGGTCTTGAGATATAGAGAATTTCTCTTACTGCTTCCCTTTTTCCGACCTTGACAAGATTATCAAAATTTATGTGACCCATTCTTCTGTGCCAGAGCCAACTTTCTTCTTCCTTTCCTAAGAAACAATTTTCTTTTTCAAATTCGTTTAGTACATATATGTTGCTTGGAGTTCTCACAACTGTATCCACCAATATATCTAACCCAGATTTTCTTATTTTACATTTCTGAGAATCAAACACAAGTCTATGTCCTTGGTCACAAATTTGACTTACACTTAGTAGATAGTGTTTCATGTCTTCAATTAGTAGAACATTTTCTTCTTTGGCATCCTTGCTTCCGAGCTTAACTGTCCCTTTTCCAATAATTTTGGTTGAGTTGTCATTCCCAAATGTAACTGATGCATCTCTTTCCTTCTTCAATGTTAGAAACCTGTCCATATCACCTGTCATATGCTTTGAATAGCCAATGTCAACATATCATCTACGCATCTTGTGTTTAGCTTGTAGTGAAAGCATGCATTCTTCATTATTAACCTGATCCTGCTTTCTTATGAATATTCTTTGTGGTTCATGTCTGTGGCTGTTGATATTTTGTTGTGATTCTCTAGGAGGAACAATCAATCTACAATCCTTGGCCATGAGTGCAATTTTTTTACACTTGTAGCATTATACTTTAGTGCTTAAGGATTCAAATATGTTGTAGCTTTTGCTATGTGCTTCATGATATCTAATTGAATAACCATTTCATGTGTAGCCCTCATAGTTATTTATGTTTTTGGTGTTGGCTCTACATGTTAGGGTCCTAACCTGCACATAGGTAGAACAATATATTCAGATGTAATAAAGGTCAACATTAATAAGGCCTTGTAATAAAATAGAATAAGTTGAATGTAAGAAAACCTAATAGAAGCTTCCGCTTCTAGAAGGATCTTCCTCTAGATGCTTTTTTTGATAGACATATTTAGTATAAATAGGAGTCGAGGGTATGAGAACCCTAGCTTGGATATTATTGTAATAGAGCTATGCTCGACTAGAGGTTTCCCCCTCGAAGAGGCCTGTGAACATTGCTCTCAGAATCAAAGTGTTATTTATGTTGTTATTCTTATATCATTTCAGTGTTATTGTGGTGATTGTTCTGGTTATATTGTTGTTATTCTTATATCATTTCAGTGTTATTGTGGTGATTGTTCTGGTTATATTGTTGTTATTCTGCCATTTCTAGCATTTTATTTATATTCTGCATACTTTTATATCTGGTATATTACAAGTGGTATCAGAGCAATTTCCTCGACAGAAATTGTGGGTTAATTTTTTTTCAGGGTAGAGACATATTTCGACATCTTTAAGCCATATAGATCTGTCATTACGCGCATAAACCCGTGGTTGAGGGATTCATACACACAGGAAATACAAGTGGTACTTAAATGCACATATTTTGGCCACCCTTGTAACCCCTGTTGGTACCCCTTCGAGTGGTATCACATCAGAAAGCACCTGTGTACGGATCGACCTAGATTACCTGAAGCCCTCTTTAGATAAACCGATCGGTCGCCTGACTGCTATAGTACCACCGAGAACAACACTCGGGAAGATACTCTCTAGTACCTGGGTAATCGAGTAGTATGGCTAAGGGCATGGTCTAGCCTCCTTAGTTAGTGCCCCGAGATATTGGGCTGAGTACTACTGTTGGACCGCGCACGTATATCAGAGAGTTATAGCACACGGAAAACCCTTGTCTGTAGAACCATTGAATACCTAACCCGTGGGGACCGAAACATAAACAAATTAAAACAGACAAGATCTATTTCCACGCAACTGTGTTTGGGTTGCCAAGTCATTACACATTTCTTCCTGGTGAAGAATTTGGGCATTTCATCACTGAAGTATTCTTTAGACCAGCGTATAA
>ML779745.1:442440-466451 GCA_009831015.1 Picea engelmannii | reverse complement strand
TTTGGAAATTATTGACGGCATGGATGTAGCAATGAGTTTCTTGGGCAATGCGGCGATGAATAAAATTATGGGTGCTGCCACTATCAACCAGAATGATGACCTTCCGATGCTTGATGTAATCGATTAGCTTGAGGGTTTGGGGATCGGAGAAGCCAGTGAGAGCATTGAGGGAAATGACTGGTTCTACTTCGGGAGAGTCTGAGGGAGGGGTTATGTCAGTGGATTCAAGTGATTCATACATAGAGGGAGTTTCTTCATCGTCTTCCGAAATCTCCTCAAATATGGCCATAAAAAGCTTGTGTTCTTTACACTTGTGGCCTAGTAAATATTTGTCATCACAGTTATAACAAAGGCCTTTGAGTTGGTGTTCAACCATTTCAGCCTGGGTCAATTTTTGGATCTTTAGTAGAGCAGAGGGAGCAGTGGGATTTACTAGTTTAGGGTGAGGGATGAAGGAGGGTTTGCGGTTTTGAGAAGATACAACCTGTTTTTCTTCTTTAGCTCTTTTGGTAGCCTCCACCCAACTCTCAAGCCGAGCCATGAGGACATGGGCCCGAATTTCATCCTTGAGGCCACTGATAAAACACTCCCGGAAAAAGGCATCAGACATGCCCTCTGTTCTAAAAGCCAGGCGCTCAAAGGCAGTTATAAAGTCTTCCATTATTCCTAATTGTTTCAGCTTTGTCAAACGGCCCAAATGGTTGGTGTCAGTGTCAAAGCATTCATAAATCTCTGCCACAAATTGTGTCCAAGAAATATATCCTTGACGCTAATTTTTTCTCCATTGCCACCATTGCCAACGTTCTTGATCTAGATGGAGAACACCATATCGGAGTTTGGCCAAGTCATCTGTAATGTTGTATAAAGAGAAGTAATGTTCCATTTGGGTTACCCAACCAGTGGGGTCCGAGCCATCAAATTTGGTCACATCCACCCGTGGAAGGCGTAGGTCACGTTGAAAGTGATGGTTCTGCAAGGTATGGGAATGAGAGGAATGGTCACCTTCAGTATGTGGGGGTGAGGAAGAGGAAGGGTTATCTGTAGGGATATGCACTTTGGTGCAGAGTGCCGAAAATACTGATTCAAGCTGGGTGGTGAGGTCTTGTTTGATTTCGCCCATTGAGGACTGCATGGTTGTATTGATGGTGGCAACATTGGCACTGAGTTGTTTCACTTCTTGTTGGGTCTCAATGAGACCAGATTGCAAGGTCTTGAAGCGAGCTTCCAAGTCTTGGCTACGAGTATGGCCCATGAGGATGGGGGAACTAAAAAGGGGTGGGTGGGGTAAAAACGTTTTTCCGAAAAAATGATATGGATGAATGTGATAAGGGCAAAGAGATGAATCCAATTGAATAGGTCTGAAATAATGGTGAAAAAAATTCTAGAATTTTTTCTTTTTTTTTACAGAGTTATACTCTGGTCTGAAGAATACTGCAAAGAGGAAATGCCCAAATGCTTAACCAGAAAAAATTTGTATTTACTTGGCAACCCGAACACAGTTGCACGGAAATAGATCTTTTTTGTTTTAATTTGTTTATGTTTATGTCCCCAAGGGTTAGGTATTCAAGGGTTCTATAAATAAGGGTTTGCCCTGTGCTATAGCTCTCTGATATATGTGCGGGGTCCAACAATAGTACTCAACCCAATATCTCAGGGCACTAACTAAAGAGGATAGACCATACCCTTATCCGTACTACCCGACTACCCAGGTACTAGAGAGTACCTTCTCGAGTGTTGTTCTCGGTGACATTATAGCAGTCAGGTGGCCGATTGGTTTATCTAAAGAGGGCTTCAGGTAATCTAGGTCGATCCGTACACAGGTGTTGTCTGATGTGCTACCACTTGAAGGGGTACCAACAGGGGTTACAAGGGTGGCCAACAGATGTGCGCTTAAGTACCACTTGTATTTCCTATGTGTATAAATCCCTCAACCGCGGGTTTATGCGCGTAACGACAAATCTCTGTGGCTTAAAGACATCGGAATACGTCTCTACCCTGGAAAAAAAATTAACCCACACTTTCTGTTGAGGAAAGTGCTCTGATACCACTTGTAATATACCAGATATAAAATGTATACAGAACAGAAATAAAATTCTAGTAATGGCAGAATAACAGCAATATAACCATAACTTTCACCACAATAACACTGAAATGATATAAGAATAACAACAGAAATAGCACTCTGAATCTGAACGCAATGTTCACGGGCCTCTTCGAGGGGGAAACCTCCAGCTGAGTAGAGCTCTATTACAATAATATCCAAGATAGGGTTCTCATACCCTCGACTCATATTTATACTAAAAAGAAGCATCTAGAGGAAGATCCTTCTAGAAGCGGAAGCTTCTATTAGGTCTTCTTACATCCGACTTATTCTATTTTATTGAAAGGCCTTATTAATATTGACCTTTATTACATCTGAATATATTGTTCTACCTATGTGCAGGTTAGGACCGTAACACATGCATAACATAAGCCAAGAAAAATAGTTTGATACCTGGGGGAAGAATATCTTATGAATGGTGTTGCTCTTTTGAATCCTTCTTCTTCTCATGATCTCTCGATTGCTGGCTGCTGCTGATTCTGATACCTGAACCTTCTGGGTGGTGCATAGCCTATGACTATTTTTTAATCACTTCTTTTTTCTGCTACCTTGGAGCTTGATCATTTCTCTCTCTGACTATATCCTAGTCCATATTTTTCATGGTATGGCCTTTTACTTCTAATGATTTAGTCCAATAATTTGGTACTATTCTGCTGCATATCCTTCATTTGAAGATATTTCCTAAGAGTGACTATTTATGCTTCCAATATTTTGATCCTCTTGTCCTTTTCATCTAACTGACCTCTGTGTGGCTCTTTGGTTATTTTTTCTTCTTCCACTTAGATCTTCAATTCCATGATCATCTGCTCAATTTCCTCGGAATTGGAGTTCTGAGATCCTTCTTTCTCTTTTAGTTCTTCCTTTAGGGATTTTGTTTTCTTTCCTTTAGTCCTTATCTCTTTTAAAGAACTGATTAATTCTGCTCTGAGGTAAAATTCTCCTTCTTCCTCATAATCTTCCTCGAAATCTTCTACTTCCATGAAGATTACCCTTTTTGTTTCATTGTCACTGTCTTCTTCCTCATTTGTTGATGAACTGTCTTCCTTGGTGCAAAGAATTTTCTTGAAAAATTTGTTTTTGTTTCTTTTGTTCTTTTGATTTTTCTTCTTCTTATGATCTTCTTCATCACTTTATTTATTCTTATGAGCACATTTAGAAGCAAAATGAAAATACCACCACAATGAAAACATTTCAATGGAAGCATACCTTTATATCTGTTGATTCCCCTTTTTAACTTCCTGACAAAGTTTTCCATTTCTTCATTGTCTTTCGAATCATCGCTACAAATCCTATCTGACTTTGGCTTTTGCTTGTTCTTTTTATTTGTTTTCTTGGATTCTTTTAATTTTGCTTCCTTTGCAACAGGGTTCTCCTATTTTGTTCTCATTTCATAGGCTTTGAGTGTCCCATGTAGCTCATCCATCCTCAAAGTGTCCAGATCTTTTCTTTATTCTAAAGCTGAAATATTTGGATCAAATTTCATAGGTAAAGACTTCAATACCTTCTAAAAAATTATCGGTTCCTTCATTTCTTCTCCCATACCTTTAATAGTATTCACTACTTCATAAAATATCAGAAAATAGGCTGCAATGTCTTCGTATTCCTTCATTTTTAATTGTTCAAACTGAGATCTGAAGGTTTGGAGTTTATCTCCCTTGACTTTAGCATCTCCTTCATAAATATTTTGAAGCTTATCCCAGAGATATTTAGCAGAGTCACAATGCATAACTTTAACAAATATTGGATTAGAAACATTGTTCAAAATAGTACCTTTATCCTTTGAATTGTTTTCTTTGAGTTTCTTTCTATCCTTGTCTGTTGGGGGAGTGGTTGGTGCTTTGTAACCATCTACTATTGCTCGCCATACATCAAATCCATGTTCCTGTAAAAAGGTTTTCATCCTTATATTCTAGAACCCATAGTTCTAACCGTCAAAAATTGGTTCTCCAATCTTAGCGTATTCCATGATCTCCTTCCAGTGGTTAGACTTATTTTTGAAGGACCTGCTCTGATACCAATTGTTCGAATATTGAGGGGGGAGTGAATGAATATTAATACTTTTTAATCATTTTTAACCACAATGTTTACTTTACGAGCAAATTATCAATAACAATCCATATGAGTAGTATGCATAAGCAGTGAACAATAAGCAATCACACATAAACACAATACACCAATATTTTTACGTGGAAACCCAATGCGGGAGAAAACAACGAAATGATTTTCTTATATTGTCAAAAGAAAAACATTCATAGGAAGCACCAACTTCCTTGTTTTCCAGCTGCAATTGGAAGGAGGCTACAACCCCCTAGTTTCTCAGGCTCCAACCTGAAGGAAGCTACAAATCCCCGATTCTCTGTCTCCAACCATAAGGAGGCTATAAACCCCTATGTTCTACGACTACAACCACAAGGTGTCTACAACCACCTATTCTTTCCCTATCCAACCACCCTGAAGTACAAGTGCCAAATAACTAATGAAACCATTGTCACTTTGTCACTATAAACTTGTACCAATCTGTACCAACAACCTGTAGTCAACCTGTACCAATAGCCTGTAGTCAACCTGTACCAACATGTACCAACAACCTGTACCAATAATCTCCTCAACATATCATATCTGATAACATAGATCTCATACCCAATATCACAAGAATATAGCTCAAACCATGTGCAACTATGTCTCTCTAATCATGTGCCATACATATGTAAACAATCATAACCATGTATAATGAACCCTCACATCAAACGAACATCAAACCCTCACTGTTATGCAACCTCAAACTGTACCAACAACTTCAAAAACACAACTCAACCAAAATCCCTCAACAATGTACCAAGAAATACAAGATATTCCTCAACAATCAACCCAACAAGATGTACATTTGATAAATACCAAACATACCAGCATTTTACCTTTGTAGATATGTCTCATACATTATGTACCATACAACCAACAATCTCTCAAGGGAAAATCCTCAATCTCCCATAACCATATCTGATGCAAACAACAACATCCAACTACACATAAGCGTATAACATACCTTTTGAACCTATATATAGATCTGTTGTACTTGGTCACTTTTGAACTTCCTATAGCCTATGCTCAGCCTATGCAACCTAAATCACCTCTCATCCTCAGGTATGATAGTGCCTCGTGTGACATAGGCGAGGTGTTGAGCGGGGTCTCGCGTGATAGGCTCTATGCAACTCACAGGGGTGCCTCGCGAGACGTCTACTGGGTGACCCGCACGGATGACCCTAACTAGTGTTTTTCACTATCTTTTTGCTATCCACTATGGCTATGAAACCTTTTCGTCACTCTACCTTCACTTCCTCAGACTTTCACAACTTTATATCTATCAATGAGTACGTGCAATAAACCTTTCACAACAATAAATATTCAATGTGCTCAATAGGTGCTAATGGGAGTCCCTTATTCTCTTATTTATACTCTCCAAGTAGCTTCCTTTAGGGGTTATCTTTTAACTGTTTTACCCAAATTAACTCTTTTAGGGATAACCCACTTTCAACTACTTTACCCACTTGCAACCACTTTATCCATAAATAGTAAACTCACCACTTGTTGTTGCAAGTAATTTATTTTTAATTATTTTCTTATTGCAACAACTTTACCTATGATTAACTCCTAGTTACAACCACTTTGACTGGTAAAATTCTTCTAGGAAATTCTAGAATAATTGACTTCTTTGACCTTCCAAGGGCTTCTATATAACTCATGAGGGTTCTCCAACTTCACTAAGCCATATCTCCTCAACCGTGAAGAACTACATGACGTACCACATATAACCGGAAACAACATGACATGTACTATCCATTCATGATAGTCTTAACTGCATATTCACTGAAATTCATGTCCAAATACCTTGAATAAACTCGAGTTCCTTAACCATACATCTGGGGCTACCAGACTTGCTTCAACGGTTGATATCAATGAAAACCAACCCAATATATCAACATTAATAAAAAATTTACAATTTAAATAAATCATTCATGAGCATTAATTATTATTTTCCACCTATAATTAATTAACATTTTAATGATATTCTTCATGGTATGCAAAGTAATAGTTCCATGTGTGGAGATCCTCCTGGATCATGTAGTATACTTCATAGCTTCGGGCCTTGTAGGGGTTGATTCTCTCGCGACTTCTTCAAAGGTTACAACTGAATCTTGATCCTCGGTGGTGACTCCAATCATGATTCTTTCTTTTGAATTTTCTTCATCTCGTTTACTCTCTCTAGAACTCTCATATTTCTCTTCAAATTTCTCCTTCAACCACTAGCTCACCATCCTTCCATGTAACTGCAACTCTTTCAACTTATCTAATTATCTTGTATGACTCTTCTTGAGGTTGATCTCCTTACGTGATCGATCAAGCCTTTTAATTAACTTTTGCATATGCTCTCGCCATTGCTTTTCAAGCACGGCGACCCTTTTCTAATCTTGCTTGTCTCTAGCACTCTTCTCACGACAACCCCACATAACTCAATAAATTTCATATCCTAACTCATGGATCCTTGCCTGAATCACTTGTCCTTCATGCACAAATAGTTTTACTCAACCATTTCAACCAAAGGAACCGAGAGCATTCCTTCTTCCACCAACAATATCTTCATCCAGAACAAAATTTCTCTCAATAATCTCCCTCGGGCTCCCTCGTAAAATATTGGTTCTGCATTTGAGAATGACCAGTGATTTTCATGGAAAAAGTTAGTGATGTATCCTTATTGGGTAGTTTGAACCTAGAATTCCATAGCTTGAAAAATCTAGTGATCCAACTTGTGAAGAGTAACAAGCTGATCAATCGTCCAATTAAATATTTTCTTGACATGATCTTTAAATTATGTCGCTTCTTGTAATTGGTCGAGCCAATGCTAGACCTATTCTAGGAATCATATCCATAAGATCTCCTATTGATCACTGGATGGTTCAGAATAGAATACTACATCCTTCACAACCCTCAAACTTTTCTTTCGTAACTCAGTTTCTTGAAATATAAACTCGTCACACCTTCTTTCCCACCATCTTCCAATGTCAAACTTAAAGATGTGATGAGTCATCCTCTGAAAACTCACTCGGAAGTTAGGTCCCAACAACAAAACCATTTGTTGGAATGAAATTGGATACCATGGTTCTTGGAGGTTACCAACAAAGGTACCAATGTAGTCTAGCTGCACTGGCATATTCACCCTTCCGCAAGGGAAGGAGGTCTCACCTTAAGCACAACCAAGATGTTGTGTGATAAATAAAATTATAGAGGGCACATCATTAGATATAGCATATCATAGCATGGTTCCATACTTATGTGGGAAGAGATCATAATGTTTTAATCCTTAGATTGATAAAGATAGTGAACAATCTATGTTGTGTTATATTAAAGTAAACATACACATTACAAAAATTGCTCAAACAATAACGCAATTAGTAAATACACAACACATGACAGATTACATGAAAAGAAGACCAAGCATTCATCCATAACACAAAAAAATATGTATGCCCTAATACTCCTTTATATATTATTATATCTCGGACTGGTGATCATAGGGCAGGTCTTTCATATCCCAGCTTACACAATAGAACTAGAATTAATTGTTCGCTTGGAAAATAGATCCTAGTGAAGTAATCTCATAGAACAACGAAATATCAACAAAATAATACAACAAAACACATGTTCATCCTAAAATACCAACCCTTTCCCATTACATTTTCCCCAATTTATATCATTTTATTTGTTGTTTCTTGATTCCGCTCCTTTGGTTTCTTGATTTTGTTTTGTCTTTTCTTGTGCTCTAAGCTTATAGTATTTTTCGCTTCTTCCTCTAGCTGGCACATCACTCTTTTTCCTTGTTGGCGTACTAGTAGTTATATTTCTTCCCCTTTTATCTAATTTTGATGTGCTCTGGGGTTCTGCAAAACCTTTATGTGTCTACAAAACTGGTTCATCAAAATAGAGGGCCCAATAGTAGTCAACGAGACCAACACAACGATTCAACCATGGTGAAAACAATATGTGCAAATCAAAACATAATTTAACTTAAGGTCAATGTAGACTTGGAACGAAATAACACACCCATAAAAAGTATAGGACAATAACAAGAAAACCAATGGCTCATGGGGATTTATGAAAACCAACCCTTTGGGGGAGATGAAGTCCCCCACAAGATTGGATAGAGAAGCTATGAAGAGTAGTTAGGATGAAGTACACGAAACAAACTTGACTAGTGAAATTATCCTTTATTAAGGT
Source organism: Picea engelmannii (assembly GCA_009831015.1). Lineage (NCBI taxonomy): Eukaryota > Viridiplantae > Streptophyta > Pinopsida > Pinales > Pinaceae > Picea > Picea engelmannii. The sequence continues at coordinate 458,080 of ML779745.1, read as the reverse complement.
GGGAACCCTCCATGGGAACTAAGACTATGAATAAATGTCTTCCCAGGTACTACAAGTACGTCTCACTTGCAGTCACCTCTGTAACTACCTATGAGTGGTCACTAAGGCTACCACCTCACAATAAATGGCTAGGAGAATAGTCATATGTCCAACCACATGTAAGGGAAGGGTAACCAAGCCCAAATCCTTGAAATTTATACCTCACAAAGAGGTTTGGCACCAATGAAACCCCCATATACGTAGTAATTGAAGCAGTATAACAAACACTAAGACAACCAGAATGGGGTAATCACCGAACTTTCCCAAATGTGACCCCATGCTTAACTCCTTTTCTAGAGGAGGATCCAGACACACTGATTGTGAAAATGGGTTTTACACTCTTTAATGGCTCTAGGTTTCATTGGTGGCCTTGGAGAGTTCACTCTCCAATCCTATTCCAAGGCCCCAAGACTATCTAATGTTGGTTTGCTACAAAGAAACAAGTCTAGATAATTTTAAGTTACAAAATCTTTTCTTATGGATGTTGTTTAAGTCAAGGGAAGATCAATGAAATTTAAATGATGTTGTGACTCTTGACCCAACCAAAGCAATGCAAAAATGCCAATGCAAATTGTTCAATTCAATGAATTCTAGCTATGAGAGGGAAATAGGTCTTTTTCTTTTGCAAATTTCTCAATACAACCTCACAATCACCAAACAACCATGGAAGAAAATCCAAAACCAAAATCTCAACAAGATCTCAAAACCAAACACAAAAATGTTCTTTTTCTTAGATGCTCAAAACTTATGTGGATGCAAGCAAGTTTTTTTTTTTTTTTTTGTTAACTGTGATGCAAAAATTTCTTTAGTTTAAGTAAGAACAACAATCTGTGAATTAAAAACTAGCAAATCAGAAAACAATGGTTGTAGGGTATTGTTAGTGATGCACCAAAGCACACTCCAATGTCTCTATGATATCAAAAATCCAAAACTTGGAAAAATGATATAATGGAGATCTAGAGTTTGGGAGCATAAATTTATAGGGGATATGGGGCACTCTGTATTTACCATAAAAATATGATATAATATATCAAAAAAATCCTAGGAAATCCTCTATCTAAGGGATTTGGTTTGGATGCAATCTAAGTTCTCTATCAAAAGATATTAGTTAAATAGTCCATGCGTCTACCACATAAAATATGCAAAATAGTTGATTTTAAATCAACGATAATTTCACTTTTCGGACATCGATTTGGACGATATTTTTTTTTTTTGTTAAATAGGATAAATTTTTTATAGGAATCTAGATATAAAGTCATTTCCTTCATATTCTACATACAACGTTACAAAATTTGATCCAAAGCCCATGACCCTCTTTTAAGGGAAAAACTCCTTAAGAGAGCCAAGGAAGAAAACACATGTTGTCCCCAATATGGTCTCCAATTCTACTGTCGATAAATCCAGACAATGGATAATCCAAATCTCCCTTAGATCTTCCCTTGATCCAAGATAGACAAAGGAATGGATTCCTATATAGTTTTCCTTATATCTAACTAAATTTGTTTCCTTTTACACTAATGGAAAGAATTGCATACCTCTTTGTGGAAGCTTTTCCTTGCGTGTTTGGCTGATGCAGCTCTTGAGATCCTAGCTCCATCTTTTGTGATCCACTTCTTGCACAAAAGCAACAAACAAATACTGATTCTACAACTCCTACAAGTGTTAGAAAATTCAAATCTAGTTTGGATATATTCTTATCTATTCAAGCTGAGATCAGATCTAACATTTACCATTAAACATAAACAACATGAAAGGGGAAAACCATTTATCTATATTAATATGAAATGGAGAAGTACATCATATTTTACCTTAGATGAAAGATGCATTCCTCCTGGTTCCAAGTTCCCAATGCTCCTCCTTAGCCACTTGAGCTTCTCTCTCTATTTTTCCAACATAATCACTCTCAAACTCTACCTCTCCCATCTCCTTGATTTGGCCTCTCCTTATATGAATTTAGAAGCGATTGGAGATAGGCGTCATGACATGTGAATTAGTTGGTTACAAGTCATGGATAGGCTTGATGGCATGTGAACCAAGAAATTACAAGTCATAGATAGGCTTGATGGCATGTGAACTAAGTAATTACAAGTCATGCACAAGATTCATGCTTAATTATGAGTTTTTGAAAACCTATTATGAAGTTTTTCTCTATTATGATATTTTTCATCAAGTTCCATGCTTAATTACGAGAATTTTCCATCTCACTATGAACTTTCTTTTCAATTATGAGTTTTTTCTCAATTATGAAATAATTCTTATTTCATAATTGTGAAATTGTTGTTGAAATTTCCAACACGCTCTACATGGCATGTTGAAATCCTTACTATGACACCTAGGTATCTTGTTATCTAGTGATTTATTTTCTACAAATCAAATTAGTAGCTCACAAAGAAAAAATACATTGTTGGAATATTCAACTCAAATAAATGTAGCGGAAGCAATACTAGAAACTAAAATCTCATGCATAATACACAAAGATATTCTTCCCATCAACTAAGCTTATCATTCAAATAACTTCAAAGCTTACAAGGGCTCCCTTACTAGGAAAATGGACCAATTATAAAAGAGACAAAGTACATCAAAACCAGACTAGTTGATCTACTTCCACAATTTCCCAACACTTGTGTTGTATTGCTATACGATCATGTATGGATATAACGCGACCTATATGTTGTTATTCGCACATAGTTTGTAATAGAATACTCACACTATTTGTGCAACGTATATGTTGAAACTCTTGCTAGATGCACGATCCATTCCAGAATACCTAAACTGTCCTACGATAACTCAATCCTTCTGCTGCACTCTCTCTCTCTCTCTCTCTCTCTCTCTCTCTCTCTCTCTCTCTCTCTNCACCTATCCAAGTTCTCTTTGAATCATAGTCCTTCATGATCCAATCCTTGATCCCCTTGAGTCACAGTCCTTCGCGACTCAAGCACTTGAGAAAAAGTCCTTCTTTGATCCAAAGTGAATGGAATCGACTCCATACTAGAAAAGTCATTTTCTATCTCTGTATGAAAAGTATCTTCTCCTTCACCCTTGCCATGCTTTTATAATATTGATTTATGACCTAACCCTAATCTCTAAAGTGATTGAAAGTTGAGATTACTTGTCACCTCACTTGAGACCAATAACTATTATTTAATTCACTAATGCTAATTAAAGAATTTCTTTAAATAAAAATCAAATCTATAATAAAATCACTTTACGTTAACAATTCATTTAATTAAAGTAAAGTCTCAAGGTAGAAGGATTTGGACAACTTCCACATGTCTAGACACTTATACCCGTGCGGAGATACATGTCTGATGCTACCAAACATCAACAACCCCTCTTAGAGAGGAAGGTATTTCTCGAAGAGACACCTAGAACTCGTTCTCCATCCAACCCTGGCACAATGTCGCACACATAATCCTATACACCAGCATCCCTCCAACCCTTCTACTCAGCTTCTCCCTGAATACTAGAAGTCACATAAATGATGACATTGCATATCAATGCCACAAAGTTTGGAAACTTCATCGAAGGTCTACTCTCCCTCAATGTGCTTCTAGGAGCCTCATTCTCCTGGGAACCGATCAATGTTATCTCGTACCTTCTTGGTCTCCTGTTAGAATTGGAAGGGGATAACTCCCTCTTCCCATATGAAGGTTTAATCCTCATACAAGAATTTTGTGAACTTCACTCATCATTTGGTTGTTAATCCTTCATAGCCTCCTTCTCCTCATACTATGTCACCGACATCGATCCACGATCCAATATCCCCCTGGATCATCTTACAAGATAGTCCTGCAACTTGTATATCATTAACTCTCTGAAACCAATTATCACTATTGTGTCAGGGCTATCTCCCTTTGAACATATGAGTACTTTCCCTCTCTAAAAAGTCATGACAAAACCCATGTCCTCCAAAACTGAAACTGAGAGCAAGTTCTTCTTTAGTTCTGGTAAATAAATCATGGGCTTCCAACAAACCTCTTGAATCAAGTTGGAACAAGATAGTTCCCTTCCCCTTCATTGCATACTTGACATCATCACCAAGATCCAAATGGGTCCTTGAGTCCTTTGTTAGACTACTGAATTGCTCCCACGCTTCTAGTTGTAGTTGGTTTTATTAATATAAAATATAGGCTCTCGTCCTGGGATAATGGTCCACTTGAGGAATAATACAATGCATCAATAGCCTAGCCTATCATACCTCAAGGTCATTCCTTCAATCTTATTGGATGTTATTTCCTTTTCTTCCCCTTTTCTCCTTTCCTCGGACCCTACCTCTGCACACTTGGATGAAAGTCCTTCTCCACCCAATTCAATTAGATCTCATATCTCAATATGTGTGTATTTTATGTCCACTGAGAAATAACCAACTCTTGCAACCTAGCACCTCTATTGTTGATGTACGATCTTGTATCTGCAGCTACTATGCTTCCCAAATTTGTCCTTGCTACGAGATTTGTCTGTTTCTCATAACGTTACTCCTACAAATTCTGTGGCTCAGATCTAGTGCTCAAATTTGCATAAATCTTCCCTTATTACTAGATTTTTCTGTTGCTACACTGTTGTCTTATCTACCCCTTTTGACTGAATAAATATCTAGGTGAAAGTCCTTCTTCACCCCTTGCTAAGATCTCCTTGAGAAAAAATCATTTTTTTCTCTATCTATGAGTCACTGACTCCAATAGACTTGTCATCCTCTGATCTCTGGATGAAAGTCCTTCTTCAATCATATGAGATCCCATTATGTCATAGTACGTCGTGGATCAATCACTTAAATAAAATTAAATCTTTGCTCCAAAGTGAATGACTCAGACACATGAGAAAAAGCCCTTCTCTACTCCTATGTTCTCTTATGAGGCTTAGATCTCTAGGCGATGCTCCTTCACCTATTTCAGATCTCCTTGTTGGCTTCCTGGCCTCCTGCCATTACTTAGCAAACCACCCAAAATAAAAATAAATATTCCCGTTGCTCAGACCCATTGATCTTCCCTGGTTTCTAAAACTTCCCTTGTACTGACCTATACGACCTCTTCCCATGTTGTCCTACACTAATGCTAATACTTGCATTGTTCAGTGTGACCTGTATGTTGATACTTTCATTTTCCCACTGACCTATAAAAAAATACCGATGCTATCTTCGGAACCTATACCATAATACCCGCGTTGTCTCCGATGACCCAATTTGACTATAGTATGACGATTTCCCTGAAATCTATCCTTCAATTTATTCCTACTAGTTTATAGATTTGTTAATATATCCTATAGATCTGATAGATCTACTGCAAAAAATAGTGGATCTATGCTTGGTCCTTCAAACACCCACAGTGACACTCCTTATCTAATATTTCTACTTCTATAACACTAGATCTGAACTTGATCTATCTCCTAGTCACTCAAATCTAATATATTTTCTTTTGTGCAACCTAATATTGGATCCCTCTCAGAGAAACTGCTACGATACCATGCTTTGATACCATGTTTAAATTTCCAACACACTCTACATGACACGTTTAAATACTTACTCTAACACCTAGGTATCTTGTTATCTAGTGATTTCCTTGTTGAAAATCAAATTTGCAACTCACACAAAAAAATACATTGTTGGAATACTCAACTCAAATAAATCTAGCGAAAGCAATACTTGAAACCAAAATATCATGCACCATACACAAAGATATCATGCCCATCAACTAAGCTTATCATTCAAATACCTTCAAAGCTTACAAGGGCTCCCTTACTGGGAAAATAGCCCAATTAGAAAAGAGACAAAGTACATCAAAACCGACTAGTTGATCTACTACCACAACTACCCAACACTTGTCAGGGACCTAACCTCCCTAACCCCTCACGTATCTAGAATAATATATTTTTCATGTAATAAAGGTTGGCATCAGCTTATAAGGCCTATTTAATAAATGTGAACAAGTCATGTAAGAAGACCTAATAAAAGCTTCCAATTCTAGAAATATATTCCTTTAGAATGTTCTTTAGAAGATAGAATTAGAATAAATAAGAGTAGGAGGCATGAGAAGTTTTTGTCTTGAGAATTATTTTAATACAGCTCTACTATGTTGGATGTTTCCCCCTCGAAGATGAAAGTGAACATTTCTTTATTTTAATAAAAGGTATCATTTTTGGTGTTGTTCTTCTCAATATTATGTTGTTCCATTTATATCTGTTGAATATTCTCGTTTCTGCATAATTATATTACATCCGGTACCTTACAAGTGGTATCAGAGCACTTTACTTGGCAAGAATTGTGGGTTAATTTTCTTTTTAGGGTAGAGACATGTTCTAGCATCTTAAAACTATAGTGATATGTCATTCAACGCATAAATCTGCAATTGGGGAAGCATACACATAGGAAATATAAGAGGTTTTTAAGCTCACATTTTTGGACACCCTTGTAACCCTTGTTGGTACCCCTTTGAGTGTTAGCGCATTAGACAATACATGTATATGGATTGTCCTAGGTATCCTGAAACCCACTATAGATCAACTAATCAACTACCTGACTACTGTAGTGCCACCGAGAACAACACTCGGGAAGATACTCTCTAGTACCTAGGTAATCGAGTAGTACGGCTAAGGGTATTGTCTATCCTCCTTAGTTGGTGCCCTGAGATATTGGGCTAAGTACTAATGTTCGACCCCACACGTATATTAGAGAGATATAGCATAGGGAAAACCCTTGTCTGTAGGAACCCTGAAAAACCCTAACCCTTGGGACAAAAAAAAAAAAAAAAAACAAGATTTATTTTTCGTGCAACCTTTCCTCCTACATTATGGTTGTGAAATTACTATACATTTCTTCCTATTAAGAATATGGGCATCTCTCCACTGCAGTATTATTTAGATCGAATTATAACTCTGCAAGAGTGAAAATGTATAGTTTTCCTGCCAACACCCTTGTTTGGGACCTATCCCATTGGATTCCTCTCCTCACATAGACAATAGTGGCACCTCTCATTTTTAATCATTTTTTTCCAGTGGAACCAACCCCCTTCCTGGAACCCTTATTTGCAACCTATCCCATTATATTCCATTGTTCTCCCTGATCATCGTTTGTTGGTGCTACGTGTGGTTTGTAAGACACTAGGTTCGATTTATCTTTGACCAACAAAACCCATCAGACACTGGCCCTTTCAGCGTCACCTGCTTGCACAAATGAAGTCTCACCCGAGGTATCTATTATGACTGTAGAAACCATGATTCTGCAATAGTGAGGGAATGAGAGGCGATTATTCAGTTCTCTCTTAATTACCTATTCTATGCACATTATTATGTAGTTTCTCTTATTCTATTAATTAGTGTATCTTAGTTTCATATTACCATTATATCCCATATTAATGCATCAACTTACTATTGTAACAGTCATAGTATTGCACCATGAATACACAAAAGATAAATATACTCTAACATGTATCCAACAAATTCCATAAACAATCACAAAAAATATAGTGAACACAATATTTAACGTGGTTCACCCAACTCCGTGCTACTTCCACAATGACTGGCTTCTTATTATGTGTTTGATAATTTCCTTAGGTTTGTGCTCTGCTCTTACAAAGATATGTCATGATTATCTTCCTCTTCTCCTAGCGTAGCCATTATGTAGTGAAATCTTTTGTATCTTTGCATCAACTCTTACATTCAGACATTGATTATTATCTTCAATAGACTCAGGAAAAAACCATACAATACTTAGCAGAGAACTCACTACTTAGGAACTACGAAGAAGCAACAACCATAGAACCCTTATTCTCCCATCCCGTTACATATTTATACATACAATATAGGGATTAAAACTCTACTTGGTTCCTCCCAAAACCCTATTACAATGCATGACTGCTCCAGTTAATTGGTTGTTTGGCTGCTTTCACTTGCTTTCCCATCTGCATACTGCTTTTTCACCTTGACCACTTGTTCTTCCTTCTTTTACGTGTCCTTCCATCTTTAGCATGTCAAATTGTCATCCTTCCTTTTCGTCTTGTTTCTTCTCCTGCTTTCTTCTCTACTTTATTCTCTTCTTTATTTCTCTCTCTACTTTATTTGTCTCTCTTCTTTATTATGCTCTCTATGAACAATACTTTTGAATGTGCCTCAGTTGCACACTGTCCTCCTAGATGTGCCCCAGCTATGCACTCCCTAGTCTTCCTTCTTCCTCTGCACACTTCTTCTATACTTAGTGTTTTTACAAAAAATGTATCCCAAAACTTCCTGTCCAACAGGCCCCCAACACTCACATGTGACTCATCCCGAGCCACTCATGCTTGTTTCCTGATCTTCCATGCCTCAATGAACTTTTGGGAGGATGTCTTTGCTACCTCCACTTCCTTCGGGATTACTTCCTATGTTTCTGCGATCTCTTTGTCCCCTTGTGCAGTTAAGGCTATTAGTTTCTCTTCTGGTTCATAGACTACTTACTTTACCTTTCCCTGTGCAGTGGTCAGTTCTCCAATTACCCTCGCTGCTTCTTCCTGCATTGGTTCGAAGCGTTGTTGAAGGACCTGTTGAGGGGTCCTAAATCCATTTAACTCAACAACAGGAACCAAACGTGCCACCGAGGCCCAACTAGACTCGGCAATGTTTAATACTAGAATGGTTCTCCAGATCTTGCGATCCAGCCAAATAATTGATGGGATTTACTTAGTGATTTAATGGATATCTTCTTGTGAAATCTCCTCCTTCAGTTTGAACGTCCTCTTTTTTTGTATTTTCTTTTACATGTGGGTCTAATACAAGATATCTGCTGGTATAAACCGGTTGAGTAACAAAGGGGGAAAATATTAACTATTGAAGAAGGCTGAGCTCGGGATAACCCTCATGCTCACGCATGCAGACAATGATTCTTACACCTACGAAAATCCTAGTACTAATACATCAACTTTCTAGTATTCCAATTATTGACTGAGATACAATTATCGAAAGAAAACATACATGCAATAAACAATGGCAAGAAAAATAGTTTCCTTGGCTCTAATCATTAATCACACATTAACACAACGATTTGGTTTTCATCATTAGAGACAAGAACCATAAAAATATTGAATCAGATAACTTATCAATTGTTAAGTACCTATACCAGATCACCAAAAATATTGAATACACAATAGATCCACAAAGAAAGATAGAAGAAACCACACTTTATTATTACCAAACCCTTGAAGTAGGGCAACACCATACAATGGATCCTATTATGGAATGGATACTCTCCTATTCACTTGCCTCTTCGAGGGGGCATCCTCCTATTGAGCTACCACTCCAAATACAATACTTCTCTTCATATCCCCTTACATTGCTTGAACCCCTCTATATAGTGCTACCATCACCTAAGAACATTCTAGAGGAGGAATCTTCTAGAAGTAGAACCTTCTAATAAGTCCTCTCACATTTATTACATCCAACTACCATAGTGGAACTTTATTAATATAGTGGACCTAGTCCACCTTACATTGAATGATCACATTGTAATATATTAAAGGACTTCCACTAATAACACATAACTACATTCCCATTGGGTACCTCCCTAGGTAACCCATATTACCTCCCTAGGTATACTACATCAACAGATTCAGAAACTCTTACTTGTTACAACATCCATTCATGATATAAAGTCAGAGATAATTCCTTCTTAGATCCAATCACAGATGACTTCTCAATTAAGGTAGTTCGGAAATATTTCTTTACAATTCCAAAAATGAGGGTCTTTGCAAAACCCATCGACCTCTTCTAACAAGTCAATCCTCTTATTTATACCAAATTATTAACTAAAAATAACTATCAAAAGTCCAAGCTAAGTAAAACAAAACATCGCCACATGGCGCTTTCATCTCTCAATCTTCTAAGATTCATCAAATGGTTTCACTTGAGTGGATGACTCTTCTCATACTCCGACCATTTGACGAAGAGTTCCTCGCATGTGTTGTCATACGAGAATTTGTGTTGGTCCATTGGGGCCGAAAGGATATCCTTTATTTCCACTGCCCATGCTCGATACTTGACTACTTTAGCACTTAACTGTTGTAACACTATCCGAGCCTTGATCGGGTTCTCCATGAACTGTTTTACTTGACCCAGTGCCATGTTCACCACCTTTTCTATCTCCATGGTGCATGATGATTCTTGTTCTGCATGTAGTTTGACAATGTCATGCAAGTCGACAAACTCCTCCGGTGTGCCGAATTCTAGGAAACCAATGTCTCTCATCGCCGAATTGATCTTGGTCCAGCTCCTTTCACAATCAGCCCATTTCTCTTGGATCTCCTGATGAGGTTCTCGGGCCATCTTCACCCAGTATTCGACTGACTTCCTTATACGGTCGATGTTGTTGTCCCTTAGTACCCAAATGTTGTGCTCTTTGGATTCTCGACCCTTTTGAACTACGTTGATGTAATCAACTCTTTCCACTTCTTGGTGGGCTTTATCATACCATATTTCCATGTCCTTACATGTTGCCAGTGACATAAGGGTGTCTTATTTGAAATCGGTTATCCCTATAGTGAAAAGGTGTCGCTCACTCGTGAATTTATTGTAGGCATCCTAGACCTCACTTCTCAAGAACATTGTGGCCTGTGTGGAGTCCTAATAGTATTTATCCAAATGGATCAGATGCTACAACTACTTTAGTGTAGTGGCCAACTCTTCTTCATCTTTCCTTGCTCTATCCAGGGTGGCATATGTGATTGCCATCCCTACGCCAATGAGCTTGGATGTCTTTGCATGCTCTGTGCTGATCAAATTTTCCTCTGTGGTGATGAGGATGGAACTATCCAGAGTAAGCCTCCTCTTCTTAGTGGTTCTCTTCATGATGGCTTTCCTCTTTTGGCCGTAGGTGATGGATTGTATATTGAAGACCGCATCCACAGGTTCGGGGATTTGTTGCTCTCCCTAATTAATAATGTTTCCCAGGCTCTCGACGGTGTATATTTGTTCAAGACTGGGTTCTTGAACCTCTTCTATATGTCCTGAAAGTTCATCCTCTGGTTGTTTCTCATCAGGAGGTAAAGTATTGGCCAAAATTAATGAATCAAGGGCAGGCTCGGTACTTACTTGATAGTCGATTGTCGAGATGTCAATTTCATGTTGTGGAATTTCTTCTTCTTGTTTGCCAAATCCTAGCTCATCCTTCGAGCTGTCCATTTGGGTCCCCGGTGTATCGAGTAGCTCAGTGTCTAAGACACTTTCAACCTCCTGGTCACTCTATGAAAGGATTTGAATTGGAGAATCAGAAGCTGGGGAAGATACTTTATCGGGTTCCTTTTCCTCTATAATTTATATCGGAGTCACCAGGGAAACCTCTGAACTCTCCTCATCATCATAGATAGTTATTAAGTCATGTAAGGGGTTTAATGAACTTTATCTCCCTGATGTCCTTGTTATCTTGAGCTGAACCGAAACATCCCCTGGTGATCCAACCCGTGGTGTTGAAACTTCAGGGTTATCTGAACCGGTGGTTTCTTCAATTTGTATCGGCTCCAGGTCACTTGATCCTTCCCAACTTTCGATTGGGTTGTCGACAGGAACCCTTTTCATCTCTACGAGGTCTGGGTCATTCTCTAGCTGATCAATTACTTTATGTGCCTCTTCCATTAAGCACAGACCCCTTGTCTGTGCCTCTGGTGTCAAGAACAATCCCCTTCCCTACCCCTATGTTGTCTATGCCGCTCTGATTTCTTCCCTGGCTCTGAGGGCCTCTTGAGCCGACTGTTCTATTGTTTCCACTTATTCATCCATGCTCATGGACTTGAACCTAGTCATGTTTGGGTTGGCCATCCTTTGTACCACCTCATCCCGGTCTTGGGCATTCTCTGTGAAGACTCCTTCCTCAAACTTATCGTGATCATATGACCAGCAGGATGACACTTGTGAAGCATGTTTCAGGACCAGGCCTTTTGAACCGTGCTTGCGGAATCAGACTATCGGGAACCTGAATTCGATTTGGCTCGGATCTTCTTATTTGGCTTGAGCAGTATCCTTTACCCGATAGAACCCTACATGGAAACCATAGGGTATGAAGGCTCATTTCTTCTCTTTGACCAATGTGGCATTATAGCCCTGTAGGATGGTCTGATAACAAATTTCTCCCACGATGATCCGGTATGGGACATGACCTAGTAGGAGATGTGGTGCTCCGGTGGCCTCGAACACCCTGATGTAGGTTGTGCGCTCATCCAAGTAACAATGGCCTACCTTGGCTATTTTTTTCTTGGATGTCACCGATAGCCTTGGGAATTCCTTCTTAAAAAGAATAAAACAAATACGGGAAATGAATTCATCGCAGATGAGGGAGTAAGATTTTTTGTACCTATTTTCCCATAGCACGATGAAGTAGATGTGGACCGAGAGTTCTGCAACATGTCAACTCAGATTCATGTCGGCGAAGACATTCCTAGGGAACATGATAATAAGAAGGTACGAGGCCATGTAGAACGTTGGTGCCTCTCCTTCCTTCAATGTCTAAGCTTGTTGCACATAGATGATTAGTTGTTTGGAGATTATTTCTCCCCATTTGAAACTGCTCCCAATGATTGCAACTGTGTATGCCAAAGGCATCCATGCTTCTGAAAACTTGGACCAATCCTTTTCTCCATATAGCCAACAGATGAGAACCATCAAATAGATTTATGGCTCCCTCAGATTGATTGTCTTGTACCATCCATTGCTCCGATTAGTGAATTTCTTGTCTTCCCTCCACCATGAGGCCATCAACTGATTGGTTGTTGGCATGTTTTTAGACAGAGGCAGAGTATGTGTGTTTGTCATTGATGGCGAAGATCAGCACAATCAGATGGCAAAGATCAGCACGATCAGTAGTGTAGCGATAATGGCAAGATCAGCAGTGTAAGATCAGAAGGAGGAAAACAGTCAAATCACGACAAAGGTTTCGCTTCGGAGTTTCGCAGATCGGGAAATCCAAAGGAAAGAGGTTTGAACTCGCGATATGTGAAATCACGATAACAATCCTGACCGTTGGAGTCATAGGACATGTGGCAAGCGATTGGAATTTTGTTGACTTGCACATTTGGAGGAGTCAACAGAGCATGGTGTGGGAACTCGCGATATGCGAGATCACGAAAAGATTTGGACCATCGAATCATCAAGATCTGGACCATTGATCAGGCCTGATGAAGGCCCGTGAAGTTGCGAAATTGTGATAAGATCTTGATCGTTGATCCAAGAGGGACACATGGCAAAAGATCATCGTTTCGCTAACTGGAAAGTCAAAGGAGTGAAGTGCTCGTTTGATTGGCAAGGGGTCATATCTCGTGGTCACATTGTCAAGAGCTGGAGAGCAGAGCTAGAGATGCCAAGCTCCATCTCGGAGTTTCAGCGATCACAACTTGGAGCATCGAGACCCTTCATCATAGGAATCGTGATAGGCAAGATCGCGATGAGATATGGACCGTCGAGTCATTGGAGATCTCGACCGTTGATCAGGCTCGATGAAGTTTATAAGTTTGCGAAATACGAAGCACCTTTTGGCGCAGCCTATGGTCACCACCGATGGTCACGTGAGGGGAAGAAGCTAGCGGTGTTAAGCTCCATCTTGGAGTCTCGGCGATCGCGACTTGGAGTATCGAGACCCTTCATCACAAGAATCGTTATATGTGAGATCACGATGAGATCTGGACCGTCGAATCATTGGAGATCTCGACCATTGATCAGGCTCGATGAAGTTCATAAGTTCACGAAATACGAAGCACCTTTGGGCGCGGCCTGTGGTCACCATCGGTGGTCACGTGAGGGGAATAAGCTAGTGGTGCTAAGCTCCATCTCGGAGTCTTGAAGATCACGACTTGGAGAGTCGAGATGCCTCATCCCCATATCCATGAAACGTGAGTCACAAAAGCACCTTCTGAACAGGCGTGTGGTCACTGTCTGAGGCCACATGTGAAAGGAAAGGTGAAAGGTGCCAAAGGCACAAGGCTCAATAGGTTCACACTGTAACTGCTAGAAACAACTGATGGTTTCTGCCAGAGGACTCGTAGAGATTTCAGGGTGATCGCAAGAGAAGATGAAGAGTCTCGAGGCATCTTCCAGTGGAATGAAGACTGTTCACAAAGGCTATTGACAAATGTGAGACCATTGGAGCCTGGAACTGCAACAGAGGGAATGAGCTCGACTGTGAAAGAGAAGACGAAGAGTCTCGACTGCTGGAGAGGCTAAGGAATCTCGACATAACACCCAATGATGATGGACGCATGGGTTTAACCTCCAGAGAAGCTGAAGAGTCACAATGATGATCAGGCAGAGCACTCGACATGGGGAGAGCATGCAGAAGCATTGCGCATATATCATTCACAAGGTTCACAGAGACTATAAAAATGAAGAACAAAGAAGAGATGAGTGTTGTTGTTGAGAGTGATTCAGGCGTGTAGAAGGAGGCAGTGTGCAGCAGTTGAAATACACAGAAGAGGAATGGTACATTGAATGGGCATGGAACACAGAGCATAAAAGGCAGAAGAACAGAAAGCGCAAGGCATGTGTGCAGGAAGACAGTGAGGCAGATAAGAGAAGGGCAGTGTAACAGAACAGTGATGAGACTGGTAAGCCATTGATGAACATTATATCACTGTAATAAGTTTCAGTAGTAAAGATTTATATTTCAGGGTGGTAGGGAGGACTATGGTTCTCAGAGGTTCAAGTGGGTGCTTGAACATAGGGAGTTGTAGCTTCCATCTGGTTGCAGCCAGAGAAACCAGGGTGGCAGGGTTGTGCAAGGGAGAACATTGGTTCTTTGATATACAGGTCGGTGCCTGTGTAAGTGGAAGTTGGTGCTTCCATCCAGTTGGTGTTGGAACTCTTAGGGAGTTGGTGCTTCCTTCTAGTGGGTGCTATAGAAACCAAGGAATCGGTGCTTCCTTCTAGTGGGTGCTATAGAAACCAAGGAGTCGGTGCTTCCTTCTAGTGGGTGCTAGAGAATCCAGAGAGTTGGTGCTCTCAGCAAGTAGCAGCTTGCAAAACAGAGGTTGTAGCCTCCTTATGAGTTGGTGCTCATAAGTATGATAATGTACATAATGTAAAGATTACTTATCATATAAAGAAGAAGAGGTTTTTACCCTTTATGGGTTTCCTCAGGAAATATTTGTCTCTGTGTATCTCATATGTGTGAATGATGTTGAATGTTCTATTGCTTACTTCCCTGCATTATTGTGATCATCATTGAGAGCTCTTTATTGAATTAAAAATGATCATAATTGTCTAAGCTCGGTAACAACTTATTCACCCCCCCCCTCTCAGTTGTCCAACAATCGGTATCAGAGTGGGTTCCTTTTATTTAAAGGTAGATCTGCAAGCTTAAACATGATAATTCATGAAGGGACTTTAGCCAGTAAGCCTCCTCTGTTTGATGGAACAAATTTTGCCTTTTGGAAGGTTAGAGTGAGAACATACCTAATGGCCTTAGGTGTTGATCTTTGGGATGTAGTAGAGACTGGATACATAAAGCCTGTTGTGCTAGCTTCAAAGGATGATAAGTTAGAATTTAGCTTTAATGCTAAGGGAATGAATGCTATCTTGAATGGACTTGCAGAAGCCGAGTTTGTAAAGGTGATGCATCTTCAAACTGCCAAAGAAATGTGGGATAAACTTATTAGCAGCT
>ML779745.1:399163-409663 GCA_009831015.1 Picea engelmannii | reverse complement strand
CATGGAAAAAGTTTGTCACAACAAAATGATAAATAAAACTAAAATCTACACTATGAAGGTTAAATTCCTTTAGATTTTAGAATATTAATTTAGTTATTGATTTTCTGCTTATGCATGATGTTATCACAATGTTTGTAGGGGGGTGTTTTTCCCTTAGGAATGGACACCATGGCGAAAAGGTGACAAGAAGTGGGAAAAAAACCCACAAAGCGGCCTTATCCTAAGTTTTTGGTGCTTGGGTGTGTTATACTAATGGGTGCGTAGATCTGAGTGGCTGAGATTCGTGCGCTCATATCTACGGCACAGGATCCATATTAGACCCCCCCCCAATCTTCTACCTTTAACAGGGGGGGGGTCCAAGTTGGTGGTTTTTTAGAACGCCCCCCCACCTTCATGGCACATCCTCGTTAAATCAGACCCCCCATGCTCAAAACCTTTAACCGCCTCCCCCCCTCCAAGTAGACCACTTATCGCCTCCATTTACCGTCCTTACCTCCTGACGACATCTGTATTCCACTCGCCTGTCTCCTCTCGGCTATCATATCAGCGCCTTTCCCCTCTCCACCCCTGCCTGCCATGTGTCTCCCACTCCAAGTTCATGTCACATCTCCTTCTCACTTTCGCCTCTCATCTTCCGCCATCTGTCTCCCATGTCACCTCCACCTAGATGGTCGTCCCCACTCTCCCTCTGCCACTGCATCCCCTCTCCTTGCCACATCACCCCTACACCTTCCCACCTCAGCTCTCTCATGCTGGTGCCAGCACTTTCCCGGTCACCACCTCGCTGCTTGTAACTGTCCACCTGGTCGCTGAGTGTATGCCATAGCTCGTTGAGTTTTCACCAATCATCTCGCCAACGACTTCTCATCAGCATCCTTCGTTCGTCTGTCAGTCGTCCCGACTAACATCCAACAAAGCATAGACAACGAAAGAAAGGCTGTCATGTCTTCCAGTTGCAGGTGTTAACTCTGCCCACTCAGATCCCGATGAAGCAGTTAATGTAAACATGGAAGGTGGGTGATACATCGTCTCCTTCCTTAAATAGAAATCCAGAAAAGGACAAACGTAGAGGCAGATAGTCAGTCCAGACTGACAGAGATCGCGTTTGACATAAGACTGCATGGGAAGTCTGACCAACGTCTGCATGCACAACCTGATAGAGAAGCTCATCAACACAAAGCTTTGAAAGCATGACAAGATCACCTCAGGAAGTTGGAGCCAGTTCAGAGTATATGTAGGCATTTTTGCCATTTTGTTTAGGGTTGATGGTTGAGCTAAGCTCCTGCATGTAAAGTTTTAGTAAAGCCTCTGGTTCTCTGGTTATGTATTGCATTTTGAGACTTCTTGTTTAATGACAGTTAGCCTTCTTTTCCACCTCTTTTGCCTCTGATATTGAAGTCTCGGGCATGGATGATCCAGTCAAGTTGTTGTTATCGTGTTGTGATGTATGTTTGATTGCAATGCGTTACAACGTTTTCAGTTTTCTGAAGTTTTGGATCCAAGAGGATCTTGTATTCAAAGCTTTTCCTCCTTAGGCTACTGGAAGACTAGATGTCCATAGCAGTCCTTTTCATTTTCTCCTCAAGTTCTTCCCCCTACTCACCTTTACTACAACTTATTGTCTGAAGTTAGATCAAGACCTCATCTGCCTAGGCATATCAGTCCAGTTTTCTGAGTTAAAACGATACTATCCTGAGTTTTGCATCCAATAGACCCTCCTTAAAATTTATTCATTGTGACATAAAACTGATGGGTATTGGGCTTACCTCTACTGCAATCCAGAGGTGACTTCTGGTGCTAACATTTCTGGTGTCCTTTCCGGGGACAAATTGAATATTTTCCTCGGGATTGAACGACAAAGTTTATTGGTTCTGAAGGTGCATCAGAACTCAATACATTGAAGATTGCAAATGTGCACCTAGCGAATCCACTGTTATGACTCCGCTATTTCAGTTGTGGTTTCCAGAGGCAGACACACGAGGTCTACTCCACAACTACCTTTAGCAACCCCTGAAGCTGACCTAGAGAAAATTATCAGAAGGAGAAAGACCCTTGAAGAAAGTACTTCAGCTGCTGAACCATGTATTTTTTATGATTTTCACCATCCTCATTTAGAAACTCCAACATTTGCTTCTCCTTTTCCTGTTATACCATCTGCTGGAGTTTCCTAAAGCTTAAAGTTTGGGAGTGTTCCTGCTGATTTCTCCTCTCTTGGTCTGGGATTGGAAGGAGAAATCCTTGTCACTCATATCTCCCCTGAAGTTGTACCCTAGTTTAAATCCATGACCTCAGAATATTTCCCCACTCCGGGCTTTACCACTCCTCCCCCTGTTAGAGTTGTTGATTTCACATGAGGAGAAATCTCGGTTCCCTCGAGCCCTGAGGCCTTTTCTCCAAATCCTTTGTTATTTCCCTATCCTCCCATAGGCTCAGTTCCACTCTCCCCAATCCGAACTCCATCTCCTCATGTTTCCCCTCCAGCTATCAGCCCTATGGCGGGTGCTAATCCCCCTAGGAACAGAATGGATGCCATAGTTGCTGCAAGATATGCCCCTCTAATCCTACCTCAACCAATGAATGCTCTCCCTGCTGGAGATTACTTGAAATACATGCCCAAGTTCACTGGAGAAGAAGACATAACTGCCGAAGAGCACCTTGTTGCCTTCGACAGTTATGCAGACAATATGAATATTGAAAATGAGGATGTGTGGATGAGAGTTTTTGTCCAGAGCCTTGATGGTGAGGCTAGGAAATGGTTTAGGGAATTGAACCCTGGATCTATTGATGGGATTGAGTCTTTAAACGATGTTTTCTTGAGACAATGGGGGGGGAAAAAGACTTTATGTATTATATCACAAAGTTCGGGTCCCTAAGGAGAAAAGAGGGAGAATCTATCTATGATTTCTCCAAAATATTCAACAAAATGTACAATAGGATCCCTACTGAGATAAAGCCTACATAAGCCTCTGCTAAAATTACTTATGCTAGTGCTTTTGACCTCAATTTCTGCCTCCTATTAAGAGAAAGAAGAGCTACTTCCTTGGCTCATATGCAAAATGCAACCCTCTAAGTAGAGTCCAATGTGTTGGCAGTTGACAGACTCGGGAATAAAACTGATAGAGACAGAGGAAGAGGGAGAGATGAAGCTTCAACCTCAGGTTCCTTTGCATCCCATCCTCAAGTAGACAAATTGACCAAGATGGTAAAATATCTTTCTACAAAGATGTAGAAAATAAATTTTGAAGGGAAGTAGAGTTATAAGAGTGCCCAAAATGATGAAAACAGAGGCAAATTTAGAAGACCAAACAATACCCCTCAGATACTTCCAAGAGAGCCCTGAAATAGAGATAGGGATGATCAGAAAATCCAAACCCCTCTCCAAAATAATCTCGTTGCTAATGAAGAAGGTGATGAAGAAGAGCTTGATACTGAAATCCATTGTATTGAAGACACCTCCCCATTCCCCCATTTGACCCAATCTTCATATGAGGAGTCCCTCATAGACAGCCAAATAAATGAGCTGAGTAAAGAGGAGGAAACCAATAGTAGTCCCCATAGATATAATCTCAGGTCTAAGAAGAAAGAAGGGAAGTCTAACATCCCTGATCAGCCTTCCAGAGCAGAGAATTCTGCTAGAGACACAACAAACAAAAAGAAGGAGAAGAAAGCACATAATCCCTCACCATTAGACAAAGGTCATGTCCCAGAAGTAAAATAAATTCTGAAGCCCCCGTCCTCTTTCAAATTTGAGCATGAAATTCAGAAAATTAGGATCCTTGTACCCCTTTCAGAGCTAGTCAAGCATGAAGATTTTAAAAGATATCTCTCTAAGTTGTTGCAGCCCGAGCCTTCATCTTACTCCACAGACTCAGTAAACCTTCAAGATGAAAAGCCAACAATCATTCTAGGTCCCTTGATAAAAGACAAAGACGATTCATCCTCTCCCTTCTACACCTCACTGAACATACATGATAATGTGCTACATAATTGTTTGATGGACTCAGGGGCATCTCATAATCTCATGCCCAAAACTGTCATGGACGAGATGGGACTAGAAATTACAAAATCTTATCATGACTTGTATTCTTTGACTCGAGGAAGGTACAGTGTCTTGGTGTCATTAAGGATCTGGTTATGACCTTGTTTCAATTGCCCATGAAAAGTGTAGTAATGGATATTGTGGTAGCCGATGTTCCCCCCAAGTTTGGCATGCTCTTGTCAAGATCTTGGATAAAAATACTTGGGGGAACCTTGCAGATGGACCTCACATATGCTACCATTCCTATGTTTGGGGGGGAGCATAGAAGACTGTACAGAGAAGCTCAGTTGGCCTATATTATTAGCGATGAAGCAAACCCCACCAACCATCCTATTTTTGAACTTGATACTGATATGGGATCTAGTTTGTTGCAGCTCACTGATGCCCTTGAACCCCCTCCCGAAGTCAGAAAGTAGTCCCTTAATCTCTGTGAATATTCTCCCCTGATTGCCTCTGTTTGGAAAATGTTCTTTGATGGAGCCTCTTCTAGAGAAGGTGTTGTTGCTGGAGTGGTCCTTGTTTCACCCGTGTAAGAAATTATACCTTTGTCCTACAAGTTAGAATTTGAAGCTACCAATAATGTGGCAGAGCATGAAGCTCTTGTTTTGGGTTTGAGGGATGCAAAAGACATGGAAATTAAAGAGATATCAGTGTTTGGGGATGCTGAGTTAATTGTCCATCAGATCATAAATATTTATCAAGCCAAGCTTAGGAGTTGCAAAAATGAATTATGGGATCTAATTGATAGTTTTTTCTTGGCTTTCAACATTTCATTTGTTCCAAGAGAAAAGAATGTCATGGATGATTCTCTTGTTGTTTCAACAAGTAATTTCAAAATCCCTCTGCCACCCAAACTCAGTTATGATGTAGAAGTAAAATATAGACCCTCTATACCTGACAATGTCAAGCATTGGAAATTATTTGAGGATGATATTGAAATCAAAAGATTCCTGGAGACTGTTGAAGAATTTTCTACATTACACATTGATCAAGATCCTGATTCTGAAATAAATCCTCATGTTGATGTTTTTCTGAACAAAATTGCTAATCATCATATTGTCCAGCTGCCCAACAACCATATCCCAAAGGGACTAGTTCCTTTGGAAAGACTATTTGACAAGAGTGATGTGGCAATAAAGGGTAAAATTTCAAATGAGAATGCTGATGTGGATGAGTGCAGTATTGGCACAGAGAAGGATCCAAAATTTCTCAAGTTGTCAAGCAGCTTGTTAAGGAAACAAAGGACTGAGCATGATGAGTTATTAAGATAATTTGTTGATGTGTTTGCCTGGACCCATGAATATCTCAAAACATATGACACAAGTGTCATTGAGCATAAGATCCCATTGAAAGAGGAGGCCAAACCATTTAGGCAGAAATTAAGACAAATAAATTCTATGCTACTGCCTATCATGGAAAGAGAGGTAAAGAAGTTGTTGGATGCCCAGATAGTTGTCCCATTGAGATATTCTGAATGGGTGGCCAACCTGGTCCTAGTAAGGAAGAAGAATTGAGAAATCAGGCTATGTGTTGAATTCAAGAAGCTAAACAGAAGCTCTAAAAAGGAAAATCATCCTTTGCCAAATATGGAACATATATTGCAGAGGGTGACAGGTGCATCCAAAATTTCCATGATTGATGGCTTTTCAGGCTACAATCAGATCTCTGTTCTGCTTGAAGAAAGAGAAAAGACAACTTTCACCACTCCTTGGTGCACATTCATGTACGCTAAAATTCCATTTGGATTGATGAACGCGGGGGCAACCTTTCAGCGAGCCATGGATATAGCCTTTATTGAGGAAAGGGACAGGTTTGTAGTCATCTATATGGATTACATTACAATATTCTCTAGATATGATAAAGAACATTGTTGTCATCTAAGAAGGGTCTTCTTTAAATGTCGAAGGTTCGGTCTCTCCTTAAATCCCAAGAAGTCTTTATTTGCCATGCAGGAGGGAAAATTGTTGGGACACATAGTATCATCTCAGGGAGTCATAATTGATTCAAGCAGGGTAGAAGTTATTCAAACCTTGTCACTTCCCAGATCCAAGAAGAAAGTTTAGTCCTTCCTGGGCAAAATTAATTTTTTGAGAAGGTTTGTGTCAAATTTTGCTGAACTGGTAAAGCATATTACAACCATGCTTAGGAAGGGGAATGAAGTGAAATGGACTGCTGAGTCTAGAAACTCTTTCGACCAAATCAAGAAAGCACTTACTGAGGCACCTGTGCTTATCAGTCCTGATTACTGCAAAGATTTTCTGATTTTCTCTTTTGCTTCTTTTGATATAGTGGTCACTGTCTTATTGCAGAAAAACGATGAAGGGCTGGAGCAACCTATTTCCTTTTTCAGCAGAGCACTAAGGGACGTTGAGATAGGATATGACATCATGGAGAAGCAGGCCTATGCCTTGGTGAAAGCTTTCAAAGATTTCAGAGTTTATGTTCTGCATTCAAAGATTATTGCATACGTCCCTTCAGCTTCGGTGAAGGACATTCTTATCCAGCCTGACATAGATGGAAAAAGGAGCAAGTGGATTGCCAAAATCATTGAGTTTGATTTAGAAATAAATCCTACCAAACTAGTCAAGGGCCAAGGTTTAGCTAAGCTATTGGCTAAATCTAATTGCAAAGCGTTGGAGGTCAACTTCATCAGCACCTGTTCAGAAAATAAGCAAGCTGAGTTGTCTGAAATAGGCCCACCAATCATCCCTCCATTGGCATAATGCACCTGGTACAAATAAATTGAATTTTTTCTGCAAGAGTTAAGACCACCTGATGGAATGGGGAAAATCAAGGCTAGAGACTTAAAGCTCAAAGCAATTAGATATTGCCTTATTGACCAGGTCTTGTATTGGAAAGATCCTGTAGGAGTACTCCTAATATGTTTAGACCCACAAGAGGCCCAAAGGATTATGTTTGATTTTCATGACAACCTATGTGGGGGACATCACTTCTGGAGAACCACAGCCTATAAAATTATTAGGGCTGGGTACTTTTGGCCTAGCCTATTCACCGATGTTTGTGCAAAGATCAGGGCTTGTGTTAAGTGCCAAAAGTTCTCTAGGAAGCAACAACTCAAGTCTCTTCCATTGACACCTATGGTAGTTGTAGGACCCTTTCAACAGTGGGGTCTGGACTTTATTGGGGAAATTCATCCAGCTTCAAGTGGTCAACACAGATGGATCTTAATTGCAACATATTATTTCACCAAATGGATAGAAGTTATTACCACAAGGAATGCTTCTCACAAAGTAGTCATTGGTTTCCTTGAAGATATTATGGAAAGGTTTGGTTGTCCAAACATAATTATCACTGACAACGCTGCATCCTTCAAGGCCGAGCCATTGGTCAAATTCTGTGAGCAGTTCATAATTTCATTGATCCACTCCACCCCCTACTATCCCCAAGGCAATGGACTAGCAGAGTCCTCTAACAAAAGCCTTATAAAGATTATCAGAAGACTGTTAGAGGACAACAAGAAAGCATGGGATTCAAAGCTCAAATTTTCTCTGTGGGCTGACATAGTGAAAACAAAGAGATCTCTGGGTGTCTCTCCTTTTCAGCTCGTGTATGGAGTTGAAGCCATCTTTCCTTCTTATCTCGCCTTGCCAGTGGCAAAATTCTTCCAAGACTACCAAGGGGAGCCTGATGATATGATCATAAGAATACAACAGTTGGTAGAAGTGCAATAGACTAGAGAGAAGATGTTGGACAAAGCACATGAACATCAACAAAAGATCAAGCAAGCCTTTGACAGGAAGAGCAGTAAAGAGGATTTCCAACTGGGAGATCTAGTACTCAAATGGGATGCACCCAAACATGACAAGGGAAATCATGGTAAATTTGAATCCCTCTGGATTGGACCCTTCAAAATTTCTGAGATGTTTCCAAATAACACTTACAGGTTGCAAAAATTGGAGGGGGAATTTTGGTGGCCTTGTTAATGGGAATTTTCTTAAAAATTTCTTTGTTTGAGCCATGCATGGCTCCTCCACGTCATTGTAAATATCATTTTCTTTCTATTTTAGTAGCTGACTCCACAACCCAACTATAAGGCAACTGAAGCTGTGAGTTCTTGGCATCTCACAGGGAGCAGGCCATCCCCCATGGAGCCAAATGTTATCACAATGTTTGTAGGGGGGTGTTTTTCCCTCAGGAATGGACACCATGGTGAAAAGGTGACAAGAAGCGGGCAAAAAACCCATAGAGTGGCCTTATCCTAATTTTTTGGTGCCCGGGCGCTTTATACTAAGGGGCGCGTAGATCTGAGCGCTGACTGAGATACGCGTGCTCAAATCTATGGCGCAAGATCCATATCGGACCCCCCCCCGATATTCTACCTTTAACGGGGGTCCGATTTGGTGGTTTTTGAGTGCAAGCCCCCCGCCATCATGGCACATCCTCGTTAACTCATATCCCCCCCACTCAAAACCTCTAACCGCCTCCCCTCCCCCTCTGAGTAGACCACTTACCGCCTCCATTTACCTCCCTTGCCTCCTGACGACACCTGTATTCCACTCGCCTGTCTCCTCTCGGTTGTCATATCAACGCCTTTCCCCTCTCGACCCCTGCCTGCCATGTGTCTCCCACTCCAGGTTCATGCCACATCTCCTTCCTGCTTCTGCCTCTCGTCTTCCGCCATCTGTCTCCCATGTCACCTCCACCTATATGGTCGTCCCCACTCTCCCTATGCCACCACATCCCCTCTCCTCGCCACATCACCCCTACACCTTCCCACCTCAGCTCTCTCATGCCAGTGCCCGCACTTTCCCGGTCACCACCTCACCTCTTGTAGCTGTCCAGACGCCGAGTGTATGCCATAGCTCGCTGAGTTTTCACCAGTCATCTCGCCAGCACCTTCTCATCAACATCCTTCGTTTGTCTGTCAGTCGTCCTGGCTAACATCCAACAAAGCATAGACGGTGAAAGAAAGGCCGCCACATCTTCTAGTTGTAGACATTAACTCTGCCCACTCAGATCCTGATGAAGCAGTGAATGTAAACATGGAAGGTGGGTGAGACATCATCTCCTTCCTTAAATAGAAATCCAGAAAAGGACAAACGCAGAGGCATTCAGTCAATCCAGACTGACAGAGATCGCGTTTGACAAAAGACTGCATGGGCAGTCTGACCAACATTTGTATGCACAGCCTGATAGAGAAGCTCATCAACGCAAAGCTTTGAAAGCATGACAGGATTTCCTCAGGCAGTCGGAGCCAGTTCAGAGTATATGTAGGCATTTTTTCCATTTTTTTTTAGGGTCGACGGTTGAGCTAAGCTCCCGCATGTAAATTTTTAATAAAGCCTCTGGTTCTCTGGTTATGTATTGCATTTTGATACTTCTTGTTTAATGACATTCAACCTTCTTTTCCACCTCTTTTTCCTCTGATATTGAAGGCTCGGGCATGGATGATCCAGTTGAGTTGTTGTAATCATGTTGTGATGTATGTTTGATTGCAGTGTGTTACAACGTCTTCAGTTTTCTGAAGTTTTGGATCCAAAAGGATCTTGTATTCAAAGCTTTTCCTCCTTAGGTTGCTGAAAGACCGGATGTCCATAGCAATACTTTTCATTTTCTCCTCAAGTTCTGCCCCCTACTCACCCTTACTACAACTTACCGTTTGAAGTTAGATCAAGACCTCATCTGCCTAGGCATATTAGTCCAGTTTTCTGAGTTAAAACGATACTATCCTGAGTTTGCATCCATTAGACCCCCCCTTAAAATTTATTCATTGTGACATAAAATTGATGGGTACTAGGCTTACCTCTGCTGCAATCCAGAAGTGACTTCTGGTGCTAACACATGAAATATATGAAATGTAAAAAATAGAGAATAGTAAAATAAAATCACACACCATCCACAAATTAACAAAAAAAAATTCTTTGGGAAACCCTTACGGGATAAAGCTCAACTAGAAGGTAAGGTTGCTATACTCTCTTTTCTCTAGTATGGAAATAATGTAAGTACAAAGGGGAGGGAAGTCTTTATGGAGTCACTTGAGACCTGTGGCATGTTAGGCTACTACAGAACATTAACCCCCACTTTTATGATCTCTAATTTTCCCACTCCCAATGGTTATGCTCTGCTATGGAACAAAATACAATAACATAGAATGGAACCTCTTCTCCTCCTAGCAATTTGATATTTAACATAACTCGCTAATTGTCTAGGGTTAGGGTTTTGACTTCCTCAAACCTCAATCGTGAAAAGGTTTTGGATCTTCTAGAATCTTCTTGAAAGTCCTCACGTGGCTAGCCCCATATGCATGAGTAATGGGGGTTGATGGGGCATCCTCTCATACCATTGTGGTCAACACGACAGGTCAACTTGTGGGAGGCATAAATTTTTCATACGAGCTTCGATTGATGCAATATTTGCACCGTTTGAAAGGTATCGATGTGTAGAATAGTGTCACGGGGTGCCGACAGTCTTGATGTGTAGAATATTTTCACGGGGTTCCA
>ML779745.1:359258-399001 GCA_009831015.1 Picea engelmannii | reverse complement strand
ATCTGAATCATACCTCCCCATTTAGGGAGGCTTTTGGTCCCCAAAATCTTTATTGAATGAGGTGAGGAAAGTTTTCCTCTAGCTTCTCCATAGAGTACCACTTTGCTTTGCTTGGAATTTGTCCTTGCAACCCAATCTACCAAAGGTCATGCTACCCATTTCTTGTAGTTCTAGACCTCTTTTGCAAAATTGTGTCCTTTTCCAACTCTGCCTGAGCATATGGTGCTAAGTCCTCTATAGAAGGTGTTGTTCCTTGAGATGTTCCTGGATACAAAGGAACTATGCCAAGGGATATGAAAACCTAATTTATGCCACAAGCTAGCTCTTTTACTAGAGGGGGATCCCTCAATGAGTTTAAAGAAACCGGTTGCCTAATGTAACTAAGAAACAACTTACAACATTTCAACAAAAAGATAGATGCCAAATTTTAGAGTGGTAAAGAAAAAGCTAAATAGGGTTGGAGATAATAATGGCAGTTGAATGGAATTAAAAATAATAAATCTATAGACCAAAAAACTTTCCATTGGGCATGTATTATCAAATAGAAGAGTACAATAGTTGACTGTGGTAGGTGGAAGAAAATCAAAAGAATAATTAATCTCGACTCGGATAGTGAGTAAGGAAGTCACCGGAAAGTTGAGATGAAAAAAAGTGGTTTTGATGGGAATTTAAACAATGAGTCCAACAAAAGAAAATCAAGTGCATGAGCTGAGTACAATCTGTGAATTCAAGAACATAACACTTGCAAAGGTAAGCTACAAACAACCTCTGAATACATTCTGAAAGTAGAGTAAAGAGTAACTTAATGAATTTCTTTCACCACATTCCGTTAAAGCATAAATACTTAATGTAGAAACATAAATACTAGAAGATAGACTTGAAACATAAACTATCTTGTATTTGAATGTATAAAGAAAATAGTCTACAACATTACATTATGAAATCTCTTCAATCTATTGAAAAAGTGGTGATTATACCAAATTTGTGTTTGCAATTTATTTCAAATGATGAGAAAAGAACAAAAATGTAGCATGAGAAGCTTAATATAAAAAAATGAGAAAAATACAAGACTCTACATCAATGAGATGTAGAATCAAAAGGAAATTTTTATTGAACTGATAAGATTTACAATGTCCCCATAGGGCTCATTTACAAAGGACACATTCCTCACTTCCAAAATCGATCCTCTCCTTCCAACCCTTGTTTCATCTTCGTTTGATGCCTTATCCTATTGGAATCCTGAATCGATGCTTTGAAAATTGGAACTGCTGAAACAATTTTTCCAATATTAATGCGAATATAAAAATCTCATAGAGGGTTCGATACCTCAGGAATTCAACTGTTTCATTTGTTCTAAAATATAGACATTTTTTTACTACATCAAACAACAAAATGTCTATTGTTGATATATAACCCAGCAAGAGATATCACAACTCGAAGTTCATAAAAAAAAGGCTTACCTTTATAGTCTCGAGAGTGGTGTCTCCTGCCAATGTGGGTGTCTCATAGTTTCACTACTTGATATCTAAGTGAAATGGAACTCACACCTTCTCAACACGGCTATTCATATAACCCTTGCATTTAAAAAATAACCCACTTTTATGTTGAATATTCAAAGTCATTTGTTTTGACAGGAAACTCGTTGAATAAGATTCCACGTGGCATGCTTTGATTGGTATATAATTTAATGTGACCATAAAATAATGAATTTGAACTATGTCACATGTCTATTGATAAACCTTGTCACCCATGAGCCAAGTGTCATCGTGTTGTCGTTGAAATAGTGCCTCTGTGTTTTCTCCCCAACAACAATTGTGGAAGGTTTTGCATCTCAATTGTTTGGTGTCAATTCATAGTTCAGTTTTTAGTTTTTTTGTTGTTCAAAATACTTCTCCATAACATGGAAACATTTTTCAAAATATTGAACTCTTATATTTAAAAGTAAGAGTCTTTTGCCACGTTTATTATTTGCCACTATTGTTATTGTTGAGACATTTCCCATTTTTGGGCTATTATCCATCATAAAGGAAAGCAGTCCCGTCAAAAAACTTGAGACTCACCAAATTAGATAAAGATTACATATTTCATGATGGTAGTCACTCATAGACATGCAAATCCTCTTGTTTGGTGCAAAGTCAAAATCGGGATGGTAGTCACTCATAGACATATGTACCCAACATGATGAATGCAATTCTGACCATAACACACAACATCAAATGCACTTTTGGTAGTGCGCTTTGGACTCATACTAGGAGATGAGATAGGTGGTGTAGGATGATTTTCGGGGTGTTTTCTTTTATCCTTTTGTAAATCACTTACAACATCACCATAATTTGAACCCAAAGGTAACTCCTTTTTGTGGTAAATCCTTAGAGTTCTTCCTTGGTCTCGAAGCTCTAGATTTGTATGCTCATCGCACTATCCACATGTCACTTGGACTGGTGACACCAATTCATTTGGGGGGCATTGGAATACCAATCAGGGGGTGCCAAAATTATAAGAAATTTCCACATCATTGTTTGTCAAAACCTTGGTTTGACATTTATCCTCCCATCCTTTTTTCTTTGAGCACTTTTTTCAAACAAAATGAACATAGGTCATCAATTTTGGATCTTTATAAACCATTGGATTTCTACCTGTTGAAACTATCTCTCTGTCTTGGAACTTGGTCAGCTTGACTCTTAGAGAAATGATGTGTGTTTTGAGCATATTTGGTTTGGAAAGGGTTTTGATATGGTGAGATAAACAAAAGTAATTTTGGTTCATAGATAATGAAAATAATCCTCTGAAAGGATTTGGATTTAGAATTGCAATTGACATCATAGTTATGAATATTTTGATCATGATGGGCATTTTTTTTTGTAAGTAAGATCTATATTCAATATTAACATAATTTAAATATTTGTATGTGGTGTTTTAGATGCCAAAATATGCTTAGATAGTCCTCTAAAACCATAAGATACCATGTTTGAGAGCTTTCCCCTATGGGGAAACCCAACCAAAATTTAAAAATAAATAGTCTAAGAGATATAAGCCTCGGTAACCATCAGTCTAAATTAACAACTAGGAGAATTATTGTAGTTTGGTAATATAAAAACATTAACACAACTAGAGTAAAAATGTTGGAATCCATGTTATCCATTAGAAGGAGGAACATGATGGGTCTACGGGATAACATTCACCCGATTGCCAACAACTGAAGAAGACTATGCCCAAAGATGACCAAAAATAGGAAGTTGGAAGGAGCCACCATGGCATTTGGAAATCCAGTAAACCAGAAGAGTAAGAAGAGCAGGATAAGAGTGATGAGGAACCAGATGACCAACATGGGAATGACAAAAACAATGGTGCAAGAGATATGCATGGCCCATCCATAACAAAAGGGAAGTAGACAGTTCCAACAATAGGTGCAAAAAGGAAGGATAAAGCGAAAGAATCAGTAGGAGGGGTGTTGGCCCTTGGTTATGGAAGGAAGCGAAGTTCAAGGAAGAAAAGGTAAAATGAGAATTGCGCGGGAAACACAGTGATTGTCACTGGGTCAAAGAAAGCAAAATAGCAGAAAAGATGGAGCGAAGTAGGGAAAAGCAAGCCGATGAATGAGGAGATTAAGGATGATAGATCAACAAGAGAAAAGAATCGTGGAAAACTCAGCAAGCAGAGAAATCCACCATTGGATGCTTTGGAGCACCGCGCGACGAGGAAGGAAAGACAGGCTGGCGAAGCCCTAAAAAGGCGAGTCAAGTTGACCTAGGGTTTTGGGTAATTAGGGTTTTGACACCTAGGTTTTGACCTAAGGCTGTCGGTGAGGGACTATAATGTATAAATAGAGGTCGAGAGGACCTAGGTCAGGTCAGTAGTAGCATTGGGTATTGCTATTGATTGTGGTTGATTGAGAGATTATTGTACTGTGAGAGAGAGAAGTGCTGAGAGTGAGAGCCTTCTAGTATTGTAAGATCTTCAGCTGGGTGCGAAGATTAGATCCTACAGTTGGGTGCGCAGGAAGGGGAGAGAAAGAGAGAAGAAGAGAGAGGATCTGTTGGCCAGAGCATAGATCATAACTGTAAGCTTTATCTTAATATATCATAAGCACAATTATGTGGACGTAGCCCTAGAGAGAGGGTGAACCACGTACATTTTGTGTTGTATGTGTGATTGATGCCTAGATTCCTGTCATTGTTATGTTGTACTTTGCATTATTGTGTTAGATCAGATCTATAGCTGGGCAGAGTAGATCTAGCTGATAGTGACACCTGAATGCTACATTATTGTTGTATTAGTTCCACTTGATACTCCCCTGGTTGTAGACATATCTGTCCTACAACACCCCTCTTAGATGCTTCGGGTGAGACTGCACCTGCTTCGCAGGTGTTGCTGAAAGGGTCAGTAGCTAGGGCTTGTTGGTGCGCTCTTGGAGTGAACCCCGGGTGTGCCCCTGTGCCAACAAATGGTTCCGTTGCCAGGACAAGAATCTTTTTAAGGGAATGTCAAGGTGGTTCCCATCAAAGACTGAGATTCAAAAGTGGATAGAGGATCAAGAGAGGGACTTCGTTGAATCCCAGAATAGGAAACCTAAGCTGAGTACTGAAGATTGGCTACAAATATACATCTTCACCGACATTCACGAGATCTTCTTTGGAGGAATCCACTAGGAGTTGTTTGAGTGGTTGACTAGGTTAGCCGATACCCAGTTCGAGATTAGATCTAGACCTCCTGTGGTTTGGACATTGACACTGATCCAGAAGGTAAAGAGAGTTGACAATACTGTATCCAGAGTAGTAGATCATTGGTTTGATAGTACCATTGGAGGGTATATCACCGAGTTTTCTATTGACAGAACATAATCATATAGCAAAGCCGAGATATACTTTTTCAAATGACCCAGAGGAAAAGTTTTGCACTTTCTGAAGCTTAGAATCAAGATGCTCTTGCATGAAAACCACATCTTGAAGATACAGTAGATTGGTCAGACCTGAAAAGGACAATGTTCAAGAACTTGGACAACAACAATGACACGGAAGTAGGACATACGTGCAGTGGGAAAGTATTCTGAGGGGTTCACCTTGAGAACTTGTTTAAGCAAAACTATTGAGAAGAGGGTTTCTACAGTGGAGAAGAGGTAGATCTAACCGACGAAGAACATTCAGAGCCCACTAGAACAAAAGAAGGGGAAGCTGAAGAAATTCACCAAAGAGAGCCAGAAACCTTAGGAACTGCACGGATTACTGAAGTAAGTAACATTAATCCTCCTATTGTCTCAATAGTACCTAGAAGTCAGAATAGTCAGAACCACTAGAGTCCTCATAGCACTGTTACTGGTAGCTCAACATCTACTCAGACAAGAAGCCTAGTCAACTCTATTGCAGATGAAATGAGGCTCCCTATCTTTAGAGGAGATGGATCTGAAGATCCATATCAACATTGGTTTATGAGTGAAGCCGTATGGAATATTAAAAGTATCACTGACGAAGCCATCAAGAGAACTCGGTTCAACACTACACTAAGGGATCACGCATTGAGATGGTACATGAAACTCGTCCAAGGACTGGCGCAGCCTAAGCCACTGAACGAGATCAAGAATGCGCTGATTGCAGAGTTTAAGAAACCTAAGTCAGAGTCACAATGTATTACACAGCTAAAAGAGATCA
This sequence comes from Picea engelmannii, assembly GCA_009831015.1. Classification (NCBI taxonomy): domain Eukaryota; kingdom Viridiplantae; phylum Streptophyta; class Pinopsida; order Pinales; family Pinaceae; genus Picea; species Picea engelmannii. The sequence goes on along the minus strand of ML779745.1, from coordinate 393,356 downwards.
AACAAAAGGTAGCAGAACCTATTTGGGAGTTCGACCAGAGATTCAAGACCCTAACAGGCCGATTAAATTTTCAGATCCCCGATGAAAAGAACAAAGAATGGTTCATCACTGTGTTGTTACCACACATCAGAGTCCCTCTGAATCAACAAAATATTGCATCATAGGCAGAAGCTTTGGAAATCACCATGAAGCTTGAATCAACACCTATGGGAGAATCGAGCTCACGCATGAGCTAGATCTTGAGTCAACTAACCAGTTTGTCTTTATAGGTCGAGGATATGAAGAAAGATAAGGGAAAAGACAAAAGGGAAGATGTATGGTGTGTAAGATGTAGATTAGAAGGTCATGATAAGGAACACTGTCCCTTATTTCATGAGTATTTGGCCTCAGGAGTGCCGAGCCCCTTGAAGCAAGTTAACCTGCCCTGGTGTGATGTGTACAGAAATAGGCATCGCCCAGGTGAGTGCTATTACACGCAGAAGTATGTTTAGACACCCACAAACTTGTATTGCACATTCTGTAAATTAGTGGGGCACGGTGATTGAGATTGTAGAGCTTACGATCTCATGCATGAGAGGTCAAGGGACATATACAAGATTCAAGGCTAAGTACAAAAAGAAGGAAACACTCCATAGTACAACTCTCCAGGGAGAGGAAACTTCAATCCTCATGGTGGATACAAAGGAGGAGGAGGAGGAGGAGGTATGGTCCGAGGTTGAGTACAAATAATCTGTTATAATTGCACGCAGCCAGGGCACTTAGTAAGGGATTGTCAGAATCTTTGCACAACCTGCAGTTATTGTAACTCCTTCGAGCATGTCATAGAGGAATGCCCTGTGCTACTGGCTAAGCTTCAGGAAAGACGAGGACCCCAGTAGAACCCACATGTACAACTGATATATGTTGAACCTCACGGAATCGACCCTAGAGTCACTGTTATTACTAGAGGAGGCACTGCTACAGGAGAGGATAGAACAACCCAAAGAAAGATCGCAGAAGAGTCAGGTATCAGGAAAGCTGAGGAGAAGACTCAAGCTTTTGATGCAAATAAAGAAAGACTAATCTTTGAGGAAGCAAGATAAGAGTTCAAGAGGAACCAAGGGTCCTCATCTAAAACACAACCATAAGTAAAAGAGTACGGAATGCCTCAAGCATTTGATCAATCGGCTGCGCATAAAGAAGGAAAAGAGGTAAGTACGCTCATCGACTTTTTGTACACTCGTCTTAAATTAATTGAGGATGAGAAATTTGTACAAGAGTTACAGAACCTAATCAGGCAGTATGAGCTAGGAAAGGTAGACCCCTTGCTGAACAAGGCAATACACCAGATTGGTAAGAAGATAAGAAAAAACAAAGAATTACATTTGAATGCTCAAATAAGAGAGTATGATATAGACTATGTGGTCCTCGACTTAGGATCGGAGGTCAACGTCATGATGAAGCAAACTTGGGAACTAATGGGAAAACCCAAGCTGATATGTTCCCCTATCAGGCTTCGCATGGCTAATCAGCAAGTTGTCAGCCCATTTGGACGATTGGAGCATGTCCCTGTGGACATCGACGAAGTTAGAACCTTTGCAGACTTTGAGGTAATTGAAATTGTTGATGATAGCTTCCCTTACCCTTCATTACTAGGAATTGATTGGGCCTTCAAGAATTATACTGTGGTCGATTTAAAGAAAAGATGCAAGACATTTGAAGGAGATGGCCTTAGGGTCATTGCACCCTTAGATCCAGATGAAGGTCCGAGATATACAGAGCCCATCAGAGAAGAAGACTATGCATATGAGCTGGAAAACATCTATAAATTAACAGCCAGACAACAAGATTATATCAACCCTACTGTCGATGGGAATCTAAGTTGGCGAAGTGATAGTGCATGTTCATCAGATTTAGAAGAAGCGTTGGAGAACTGGCAGAACCATATGTATGAAGTATCCACAAGGAGATGTGCTTGATTGACCAAAGAAGTTCGTTGGATTGGTACAACAATAAGTAACTTACCTACCTTTGATGGTTTGAATCCTTTAGAATCCTTCTTGATGGACTTTGAAGCAATTGTACCAACACAACAGAGGTTGTTGGATATGGACGAGGCCCTGAAAGCTACACCAACAAGATGGTGGGGGACACATAAAAGCAACATCGCAGACTGGACACAATGTCGAACCTTGATGACATCGCGGTTTTCAGCACAAGTAGGAAGCTGCGAAATGAGGTACACAGGTTGACGCTGCCCAAAGGACCATGTACAAAGCTACAAAGAGGCCTCGAGTGACATTCCTTGAGAAAAATGGGTACACAAATTCATTAACACACTGGAAACGACCCTTATTAACTGGTACCATCAAGCAAAGCTGCACCTTATCACTGCAGATTGGGAAGGTATGCTTCAGAATTTTGTAACCACCTTTTTGTTTGAAAGTGAATTTCCTTCAATAGATCAAGCATTAAAGATTGTGATGTAAAAAGTATTTAAGGAGGCATCTAGCCTCCCTTTTGAGTGAGAAGAGGACGAATGGACTACGCCATTCCATAAATTACAAGGATGTTACAACATTAATGCCGACGAAGATGATGATCCGAGGAAGGTAAACATTATTGAGACAGAAGGCCACAAGGATGTGGAAGGACAAGAAGTTGAACTGCCATTCATTGGACAACCGATCAAGATAAATAAAGTCAATATTGGGACAGAGGAGACACCGAATCTTGCCAATGTCAGAGATTACTGGGATGCTGCTACCATTGACAAAATTACAGAATTATTGCACGAGTATCAGGACTTCTTTCCGACCAAGTTCACTGATATGAAGGGTATCAAAGGAACTATGGGAGAGATGAGAATACCTTTGAAACTAGATGCAAAGCCAATCAATAAAAGACCCTATAGATTGAACCCAAAATATAAGGAAAAAGTGAAGATTGAGCTCGACAGAGTGCTGGAAGCAGGGATTATTGAACCTGTCGAAGAGTTAGAGTGGATCATCCCTATAGTAGTACAAGACACGAAGACAGGCGAGATTGGACTATGTGTGGACCTCAAAAATCTGAACGATGCCTGTTTGCATGACCCCTTCCCTGCACCATTCACTGATGAAGTATTAGACAATGTGGGAGGCTAGGAGGTATATTCTTTTACAGATGGGTTTTCAGGATATCATCAGATCCAAATTGCCAAAGAGGACCGCCACAAGACCACATTTTCCATAGAATGGGGATCCTACCAATACACAGTGATGCCATTTGGACTAAAGAATTCCCCAACCATCTTTTCTAGGGTGGTGGTCGAAGCGTTCAAATTTTTTTTGCATAAGTTCTTGGAAGCCTATTTTGATGATTGGACTGTTTTTAGTTTGCTGAAAAACCATATTGAATGTCTAAGGCTAATGTTGGATAAATGTAGGCAATTTCAAATTGCTTTGAATTTAAAGAAGTGCATCTTCTTCTCACCATTTGGAGTATTATTAAGTCATATTGTATGCAAGCAAGGATTGTTGGTGGACCCATCCAAAATTGCAATTATAGTTGATTTGCCACCTCCTACCTCAACCAAACAACTGCGCACTACACTAGGACATACTGGCTATTATAGAAAATTTATCAAAGGATATTCTCAGATTGCTGCGCCGATGGAGAAGTTATTAAAGAAAGACTGTCAGTTTGGTTGGACAAAAGAATGCCAACATAGCTTCGACACACTGAAACAAAAGATGGTGACTGCGCCTATTCCGGTCTTTCCAGATTGGAGCAAGGAATTTCATGTGCATGTTGATGCGTCTTCCATTGCATTAGGAGTAGTACTAGCATAACCTAGAGAAGGGGACATTGATCATCCATTAGCATTTTCCAGTATAAAGCTATCCACAACTGAAATTAATTACACCACTACAGAGAGAGAAGGATTAGCCATGGTGTATGCATTACAAAAATTCCGCCACTACTTGTTGGGGGGACACTTTAAAATGTTTACTGATCACTCTACGCTAAAGTACATGGTCAACAAGCCAGTGTTGGGGGGGCGAATATGCAGATGGCTTCTCCTATTTCAAGAATATGATTTTGAGATCATAGTTAAGCCAGGAAGAATGAACAAGGGACCTGCCCACCTATTGAGGTTGGAACATGGCGAAGAACCCACCAGTCTGGAGGATACACTACCGGGTGCACAACTACTCACCATCAGGAAGATGGATGACCACTTCATAGACATAGTCCAATTCCTATCAACATGAATGGCTCCAAGTGATTATACAATTTCCCAGAAGAAACAACTAGTGGTGCGCGCTGCAGACTTTTCACTGATAACTGGTCAGCTATATAAGATGGGACCTGACGAGATACTAAGAAGATGTGTGATGGAAGCAGAGCGCCTACTGATCCTCGCAGAAGCTCATGAAGGCATCGTAGGAGGACATTACACAGGCAAAGCTACTGCGCAAAAGGTTCTGCGACTTGGCCTTTGGTGGCCTACCTTACACAGAGATGCTAAAGAGTATACCAGAGCCTGTGATGTATGCCAGAGAGTTGGAAAACCATCCAGAAGAGACGAAATGCCACTAGCAATGAAGATGACCCTACAAGCATTTGAAAAGTGGGCCATTGACTTTGTGGGACCTATAAACCCACCAAGAAAGCGCACAGGAGCAAGGTATATTATCACTGCGACATAATACCTAATTAGATGGGCCTAAGCAAGAGCAGTCAAGGACTATAGTGAAACTACAGCCGTGCGTTTTATATTTGAGGACATAATAACCAGGTTTGGATGCCCTAAGACCCTTATGAGAAATCAAGGCACTCATTTCATCAACAAGACAGTTGAAGCCTTGACTGAAGAATTTGCAGTCCACCATTAGAAGAGTACACCTTACCATCCACAACCAAATGGAACAGTAGAAGCATTCAACAAAATCTTGGAGACAACATTGGCAAAGATTTATAGTGTGAACAGGGATGATTGGGATTTAAGAGTACCAACAGTACTTTGGGCTTATAGAACCACTTGCAAGAAATTAACAACGCAAACCCCTTTCAAGTTGGTTTATGGTCTTGAAGTTGTTGTCCCGATGGAGTACTTGGTACCGAGCTTAAGAATTGTTGCATTTACAAACATGGATGATACTAGCGTTGTTCATGAGAGGATTTCTCATCTAGTTGAACTAGAAGAAGATAGATTCATGGCAGGATTCCATCAGCAGGTACAGAAGGAAAGAGAGAATGCCTATCATGACAAACACATCAAGAAGAAGGCATTTAAGCAAGGCGATTTAGTACTTGTGTATAACAGTAAATTCATAAAACATCCAGGGAAGTTCAGAATGCATTGGCTTGAACCATATGAGATCACCTATGTTATAGAAGGAGGAGCTGCGCTACTGAAGAAATTGAAGGGAGAATGGAAAAAGGGACTAGTAAATGGGAGTCGACTGAAGTTGTACTATGACAACCAACTGCCTTGCAACTCTAGGTAAAAGAAAGGAGAAAAGGGTCTAGGTACCAGGTACATTTGAAACTGGGTAGCAGACACAGAAAAGGCAATCTGCATAAATAAGGGAAGGAGACATGGAGTAGAAAGCAAAGGCTGCACTTTGCAGTCCAAAGTCAAAGTGACATGGAAGGATCAGAACTGAAGTGCCTCGGGATGAGTCACAGGTGAGTGTTGTGGGCCTGTTGGCCCTTGGTTATGGAAGGAAGCGAAGATCAAGGAAGAAAAGGTAAAAACGAGAACTGTGTGGGAAACACAGTGACTGTCACTGGGTCGAAGTAAGCAAAAGAGCAGAAAAGATGGAGCGAAGTACGGAAAAGCAAGCCGATGAATGAGGATATTAAGGATGACAGATCAACAAGAGAAAAGAATCATGGACAACTCAGCAAGCAGAGAAATCCACCATTGGATGCTTTGGAGCACTGCGTGACGAGGAAGGAAAGACAGGCTGGTGAAGCCCTGAAAAGGTGGGTCAAGTTGACCTAGGGTTTTGGGTAATTAGGGTTTTGACACCTAGGTTTCGACCTAAGGCTGTCGGTGAGGGACTATAATGTATAAGTAGAGGTCGAGAGGACCTAGGTCGGGTCAGTAGTAGCATTGGGTATTGTTATTGATTCTGGTTGATTGAGAGGTTATTGTACTATGAGAGAGAGAAGTGCTGAGAGTGAGAGCCTTCTAGTATTGTAAGATATTCAGCGGGGTGTGAAGATTATATCCTGCAGCTGGGTGCACAGGAAGGGGAGAGAAAGAGAGAAGAAGAGAGAGGATCTGCTAGCCAGAACACAGATCAGAACTGTAAGCTTTATCTTAATATACCATAAGCACAGTTCTGTGGACGTAGCCCTAGAGAGAGGGTGAACCACACACATTTTGTGTTATATGTGTGATTGATTCCTGGATTCCTATCATTGTTATGTTGTCCTTTGCATTATTGTGTTAGATCAGATCTATAGCTGGGCAGAGTAGATCTAGCTGATAGTGACACCTGAATGCTACATTATTGTTGTATTAGTTGCAATTGATATTCCCCTGGTTGTAGACATATTTGTCCTACAACCCCCCTCTTAGCTTCTTCGGGTGAGACTGCACCTGCTTCGTAGGTGTTACCGAAAGGGCCAGTAGCTAGGGCTTGTTAGTGCGCTCTTGGAGTAAACCCCGGGTCTGCCCCTGTGCCAAGAAGTGGCACGCAAGAAGACTAAAGCGCACAGAGAAACCCCAGTATATACTTTGACCATTTATTATATGGAACACATAGGATACCAAGTACAAGACGCCATGGAAGAAATCATGGAGGAAGCAACCAGGAATCAAGAAGAGAAGTAGTAGAGAGTGTAGGATTAGCTAGTAGCACTCCAACATATCTTAGTAGATGTTAGCCTAGAAAAAGAGAGCATAATTGAGGGAGGACTGTAAATGTGTTGAACCTGCACATAATAGATCTAGCTAGAAAATACTACACACATTTGCAAAGAGAAATTGAGAAATAAGAAGAAGGGGAGAAAGAATGGAAGAACTCTCATTAATCGTATTCCACACTGAAAGAGTGAATAATTTACAATACATGTATGATACATGAGTAACTAATGATCCATAGTGGTGGTCTAGAGTGATCTGGACACACACAAACAGTTACGGGAGTAAACTGCCACCTAGTCTAGTCTCTCAGGCAGTTACGGGAGTAAACTACCACCTAGTCTAGTCTCTCAGGTAGTTACTAGAGTGAACTACCACCTAGTCTGAGTTAACTAGTCTATCAATCTTCAGTTAATTGATTGAAACATAGTGAAGTGAGGATGATATCGGGGAATCATGAGTAATGTGCTATTTTGGTTATGATGCCAAGGACAATGTGCATTAGTTGGTGATGATTCCAATGTTGCATGGTGATAATCCCAATCTAGACTCCACTCAACTGATCAAATTGAAGTGAAAACTGAAGAGAATATTCTCCCTGGAGGAATATTTTTCCTAAAATATAGGAGACTGAATAATGACTAATAAATAAGAAAAAACCTTAGGAAAAAGAAATCCTAGGTGTGTGTGAAGTAACTCCAACACCCCCCCCTTGAACATCACTATGGTGGAAAAAAAAGAATGGGTCATGACAACGAGGCCATGTAGGTACCCAAATACAAAAGATACACTAAAATAAAGTGAGGAAAGAGCGAAAACCTCATGGGAACCCCTCCCCCCCCCTCCTCAAATTACAATGCATAAAAAATAAATGAGAAGGAACAAAAAGGAGTTGCTAAGCAACCTTGTCCTTCACTCCAAGAAGACCGCGCAACTGTGGAAGTTTGTGCTCGTTGAAGATTTTGTTGAAGATATAGATGTCTTCACAGATCTGATGAAGTAAATGCACCATTTATATGTCCACACCTATCCACTTTCTCTTCTTTTAATGAAGAAGATCCAAATAAAGTTTGGATGAAACTTTGAAAACTGTGCGCCCGTTTTCAGAAAAAAAACGCTGAAATTTTGTTGATTTTAAAATGATGATAGTTTCACTTCCCGAACTCCATTTTGGATGATTTATTTTTTGAAATTGGATATTTTTCTGAGAGGAATTAAAATATCCAATTGTTTTCTGCAAATTATGCTCATAAAATATCAGAATTGAGTCTGATGTGCGCAAATCCCTTTTTGTCTCCTGAGATGCATGCATTGCGCATGGAAAAGTGTCTACATGTGACCCCTGAGATGCATGCCATATATTTTACACATGAAATTCATAAAACAAATATGAAATGGAGTAGACATCATCTTCATTTAATGGAATACAAATTTTTGTAAATACTTGTGTAGAAGACTCTTCAGAATAAATGTTTGGTCTTTTGAAGGCTTCTCTTCTGGCTCTATCTGTTCAACCTCCTACCTAAAATCTTCACAATCTTCTTTATTCCAAAATAGAACCTCCAATCCGGTCCATAATTCATTCAGAGTGAAGTCTCTTGAGACATCACATACTTGGTGGAGAATTTATGGAGAAATAGACAAGCAGATAAATCCTATGGCCACATCTTGTCTATTGAGAAAGTCATTTTTCTCATCAGCGAAATCAGGCTCCACTTCCATTTCCATAGGTATTTGGTACAATCCTCTGCACCTAAGATGAATCATAATTTTTGGCTTCCATTCCAAATATTTATGAGGCGTGAGAAGTATTGTTGGTGAGTAAAACATAGATTCCATCTTTATGTGTTCTTCAAACTTCAGTACCTGCAAAAATAATTTGGTGTAGATTTTGCTTAGAAATTTGTCGGCTCTTATACCATGTAAATGTGTTGAACCTGCACATAATAGATCTAGCTAGAAAATATTGCACACATTTGCAGAGAGAAATTGAGAAAGAAGAAGAAGGAGAGAAAGAATGGAAGAATTCTCATTAATCGTATTCCACATTGAAAGAGTGAATAATTTACAATAGATATAGGATACATGAGTAACTAATGAGCCATAATGGTGTTCTAGAGTGATTTGGACACACACCAGCAATTACAGGAGTAAACTGCCACCCAGTATAGTCTCTCAGGCAGTTACGGGAGTGAACTGCCACCTAGTCTGAGTTAACTAGTCTATTAGTCTCCAGTTAACTAACTGAAACAGAGTGAAGTGACGAGGAGATTGGGGAATCATGAGTAATGTGATAGTTTGGTGATGATCCCAAGGACAATGCACATTAGCTGGTGATGATACCAATGCTTCATGGTGATAATCCCAATGTAGCATCTAGACGCCACTCAATTGATCAAATTGAAGTGAAAACTAAAGAGAATATTCTCCCTAGAGGAATATTCTTCCTAAAATATAAAAGACTGAATAATGATTAATAAACAAGGAAAAATCTTAGGAAAAAGAAACCCTAGGTGTGTGTGAAGTAACTCCAACAAGGACTGTCCATAATCCAAGGAAAGGAAGCAAAGATTGTGAATCTGGTCTTAACCCAATTAGTATTCGGGCATAGAACACTCTAGATTGAGACAGACGCACTGGAATTTCCAACATCCGAACTAAAATAACAGGTGAATGTGCTAGGACACTTGAACATAGTGGTGTCAAGGATGTTGATACAAAGACTATAAGACTTGTAGATAGGCTTAATGCACAATATTAAGAGTTGAGTCGATGAAGCATAGAAGGAGATGATAAAAATTATGGATGAAAGAGCACAATTGCAACAATAGTATGACGTTGCACTCCAAAAAAAGAAGGAAGTTGAAGGCAGAGTGAAGGAGGTAATGAAGGAAAAAACCAAGGCCAATGAAAGGGTGAAGAAATCACTCAAGGAAAAGGATGAAGCTAAAAGTATAGGGCAGAAAACCCAAGAAGTTTTCTAGAAACTATACAAGGCCATTCTGGAAGTCCCCATAGTAATAAAAGCTACTATGGAAGAAGAAGTGTTAAATATCGACAAAGTAATCAAGGGCTTCAAATCGCAGATAGAATATATACTAGTGCTTAGTGCGCCAGGAACGCCACCGGAAGTCAGAGAAGGAAGAGAGAGAATGGTGATCACAACAATCTCTAACATTAAGAAGATAAAAGAAGTGTGCACCAAACTATGTAAGGAGAGCGCACAGATCTGGACCGACTTAGTAGAGGATCCAAAGATGATGGTTGTAGAGACCAAGTTAAGAGAAGAACAAGAAAAGGCACAACAAGATTCATAGAGGACCACTATACTTCCACCAGCGGAATGTATGACAACAATTTTAGCAGAGAGGGATTCATACTTGGAAATGAGAAGATGAAGGATCAACAGAAGGTCTTGTTGAGCACTCAACACACCCTAAAAAGCCTTATCAAATTTGTTCACTTTTTGGGTACCACTTGGTCTTATTCACTATTTGACTCGATTTCATTTTGGGAAATGTTTTGTCTTTGTTTATTTTCATGACTCTCATCACCTATTCAGGTTTGTTTGAACTTATGAAACCCCAAGACTAAAAGGCCTTAACACCTGAATTAAGAATCGACAGCCAAACACTACACCTAATGTGCTCAAGTTTGGCGTTGGAAATAATTCAAGTAAGTAAAGAAACCACTGGGAAAAAAATAGTCGCTGAGCGTCGATCTTCATCGGCATCGGAAAAAGGCAGTTTTGGTATGCGTAAGTTTTTCCCATAAAGGCTCGAGAGATAGCCGATCCCCTTCAGCATCGGTAAAATATGATGAGGATAGATGTTAACAAAGGACGAAAAGAAATCGCTGATAGCCGATGCCCGACGTACTTTATCGGATCGGGAAAATCCAGAAGGATCACAAGAAAATTTTTGACCACGATAAAGTTATCCCCGATGCGTTTTCTACATGAAGACTTTTTCGAGGGAGCTGATTCGAGAGCACTTGGGTAGGTTTATCGCCAATCATCGATCCTTGACACTTTTTGGCATTGGCTAGCTAGGATTTGGGTTTAGAACGAATAGCTTAAGAAAAGTCCCAACTCTGATTAATACGAGCGAATTAAGTCACTGGTCTCGAACGCCACATGTCTTTACCAGGTAAGAGGGTCGTATGGTCTAGTTCTATCCCGAGTCATTCTTGGTTCCCTAGGTCCTATTCACACCTTTGAGTCAGCTTTGTCGCGTCAACACTATATGGTAAGATCGATTGACGTCATATGTTTTGTAGGAGGATATCAACGAAAAATTTTCATAGCACAATCCTGACCCCCGATCCACCCACTGAAAGAGCGATAGGACAAGACATTTTCAACATTAGATACGATCAGATTTTGGACATTTAAGGAGCTAATTAATACCCGATCCCACATTAGTTGCTACTTTGTGCGCCAATTAAAACAACATTTTTGAAATCACCGATAGATCACATCACCACCCGTGCCTCCGTTGTCAACCCACGATGAATTTAAGTTCTAACTCCTCTTAAAGATTCGGCGGCAGATTTATTGAAATTTCACTCATAACCCGAATTGAATGGCTGATGCAACATGGTAAAATCTTCCCTGTTTAAATCTCTTGAACCGTTGTGAACAAATTAATTATGCGCGTAAGATAATTCTAGAGTGTCCAAAGGAGAAAAACGAATAACTCGAAGACTATATTGACCCGTGTGACTATCAAAAACCAGGTTTAACAAGCTTCAGAGGTATGTATCCAAGTCTACCAATTCATTGGTTATGATTTATATGTGATTGTTTGGTTTTTTACACAGTTTATAAACTCTTCTCAAGTTGCAGGAACAATGTCGCCGAGAAATCCAACTACCAGACCCTCGTCGAGAGCACCAAAGCTAAAAGAACCAGAGATAGGTGAAGTTTCTTCTCTAGGAACCACGAGGCAATTGGACTACGCCCCTATGCTGAAGCCTGTCGTCAAGAAAACAACAAATAAAGTTTTCATCCAACCTTCAACCTTTGGCAATACAAAGGTAAGCACCAGATCCAAGGTAGCGCTCCCACAGTGGGGGGATCTCTTCAACAGGATTAGCAGGGAAGAATACCCAATGTATATCCCACACAATGATCCGGACGTAAGGGTGCTTGATGACCATGTGTTCCCCAACATCCGACAGTCTTATTTACACATGGTGGCGAGCAAAACCCCCGTTTTCCCCTACATAGAGGTCCTAAAGTGGCTCATCAACCACACAAATGGGCATAAATGTTTAATCAATGATGAGAATGGTGGGTGCATCGAATTTCTCCTCTCGACATAAGTCCAGAAATACTACAAGATCAAGGACCCAGAGGAGCGGCTCAACAGGAACTTTGTGGTGAAGTTCTATGAATTCCATGACACCAGTCGGTTGATGGCCTCATGGTGGAGGGAAGACAAGAAATTCACCAATCGGAGAAATGGATGGTACGGGACAATCAAACTGAGGGAGACATACATCTATTTGATGGCTCTCATCTGTCGGCTATATGGAGAAAAGGATTGCTCCAAGTTTTCAGAAGCATGGATGCCTTTGGCATACATAGTTGCAATCGCTAGGAGCAGTTTCAACTAGGGAGAAATAATCTCCAAACAACTAAGCATCTATGTGCAACAGGCTTAGACACTGAAGGAAGGAGAGGCACCAACTTTCTACATGGCCTTGTACCTGCTTGTTTTCATGTGCCCTAGGAATGTCTTCGCCGACATGAATCTGAGTTGACATGTTGCAGAACTCCCAGTCCACATCTACTTCAGCGTGCTATGGGAAAATAGGTACAAGAAATCTTACTCCCTCATCTGCGATGAATTCATTTCTCGTATTTTTTTAATTCTTTTTAAGAATGAATTCCCAAGGCTATCAACAATAGCCAAGAAAACAATAGCCAAGGTAGGCCATTGGTACTTGGACGAGTGCGCAACCTACATCAGGGTGTTCGGGGCCACCGGAGCACCACATCTCCTACCAGGTCATGTCCCATACCAGCTTGTCTTGGGAGAAATTTGTTATCAGACCATCCTGCAGGGATATAATGCCACATTGGTCAAAGATAAGAAACGAGTCTTCATACCTATGGTTTCCATGTAGGGTTCTATCTGGTAAAGGATACTGCTCAAGCCAAATAAGAAGATCCGAGCCAACTTAAATTCAGGTTCCCGACAGTCTGATTCCGCAAGCACGATCCAAAAGGCCTGGTCCTGAAACATGCTTCACAAGTGTCATCCTGCTGGTCGTATGATCATAATAAGTTTGAGGAAGGAGTCTTCACAGAGAATGCCCAGGACTGGGATGAGGTGGTACAGAGGATGACCAACCGAAACATGACTAGGTTCAGGGCCATGAGCATGGATGAACAAGGGGAAACAATAGAACAGTCAGCTCAAGAGGCCCTCAGATCCAGGGAAGAAATCAGAGCGGTAGAGACAACAGAGGGGTAGGGAAGGGGATTGTTCTTGACACCAGAGGCACAGACAAGGGGTTTGCGCTTAATGGCAGAGGAACAAAGAGTAATTGATTAGCTGGAGAATGATCCAGACCTCGTAGAGATGAAAAGGGTTCCTGTCGACAACCCAATCGAAAGTCGGGAAGGATCAAGTGACACGGATCCGATACAAATTGAAGAAACCACCGGGTCAGATAACGTTGAAGTTTCAACACCACGGGTCAGATCACCACGGGACGTTTCGGTTCAGCCCGAGATAACGAGGACATCATGGAGAGAAAGTGCATGAAACCCCTTACACGACTTAATAACTATCTATGATGTGAGGAGAGTTTAAAGGTTTCCCTCGTGACTCCGGTACAAATTACAGAGGAAAAGGAACCCGATAAAGTATATTCCCCAACTCCTGATTCTCCAATTCAAATCCTTCCATAGAGCGACCAGGAGGTCGAAAGTGTCTTAGACACTGAGCTACTCGATACACCAGGGACCCAAATGGACAACTCAAAGGATGAGCTAGGATCTGGAAAACAAGAAGAAGAAATTCCACAACAGGAAATCGACATCTTGACAACCGACTATCAAGTAAGTACCGAGCCTGCCCCTGATTCATCAATTTTGGCCAGTACTTTACCTCTTGATGAGAAACAACCAGAGGCTGAACTTTTGCGACATATAGAAGAGGTTCAAGAACCTAGTCTTGAACAAATATACACCGTCGGGAGCCTGAGAAACATTATTAATTAGGGAGAGCAACAAATCCCCGAACCTGTGGATGAGGTCTTCAATATACAATCCATCGCCTATGACCGATAGAGGAAATCCATCATGAAGAGAACCACTAAGAAGAGGAGACTTGCTCTGGACAATTCCATCCTCATCACCACAGAGGAAAAGTTAATCAGCACAGAGCATGCCAAGACATCCGAGCTCATCGGCACAGGGATGGAGATCACATATGCCACCCTGTATAGAGCAAGGAAAGATGAAGAAGAGTTGGCCACTATGCTAAAGTAGTTGTAGCATCTATTCCATTTGGAGAAATACTATTAGGACTCCACACATGCCACAATGTTCTTGAGAAGTGAGGTCTAGGATGCCTATAGTAAATTCACGAGTGAGCAACACCTTTTCACTGCAGGGATAACCGATTTCAAAGAAGACACCCTTATGGCACTGGAAACGTGTAAGGACATGGAAAGATGGTATGATAAATCCCACCAAGAAGTGGAAAGAGTTGATTACATCAACGTGGTTCAAAAGGGTCGAGAAGCCAAAGAGCACGACATTCAGGTACTAAGGGACAACAACATCGACCATATAAGGAAGTCGGTCGAATACTGGGTGAAGATGGACCAAGAACCTCATCAGGAGATCCAAGAGAAATGGGTCGATTGTGAAAGGAGATGGACCAAGATCAATTGGGCGATGAGAGACATTGGTCTCCCAGAATTCGGCAGACTGGAGGACTTTGTCGACTTGCATGACATTGTCAAACTACATGCAGAACAAGAATCATCATGCACCGTGAAGATAGAAAAGGTGGCGAACATGGCACCAGGTCAAGTAAAACAGTTCATGGAGAACCCGATCAAGGCTCAGACAGTGTTACGATAGTTAAGTGCTAAAGCAGTCAAGTATCGAGCATGGGCAGTGGAAATAAAGGATATCCTTTCGGCCCCAATGGACCAACACAAATTCTCGTATGACAACACATGCGAGGAACTCTTCATCAAATGGTTGGAGTATGAGAAGAGTCATCCACTCAAGTGAAACCATTTGATGAATCTTAGAAGATTGAGAGATGAAAGCGCCATGTGGCGATGTTTTGTTTTACTTAGCTTGCACTTTTGATAGTTATTTTTAGTTAATAATTTGGTATAAATAAGAGGATTGACTTGTTAGAAGAGGTCGATGGGTTTTGAAAAGACCCTCATTTTTGGAATTGTAAAGAAATATTTCCGAACTACCTTAATTGAGAAGTCATGTGTGATTGGATCTAAGAAGGAATTAGTTCTGACTTTATATCATGAATGGATGTTGTAACAAGTAAGAGTTTCTGAATCTGTTGATGTAGTATACCTAGGGAGGTAATATGGGTTAACTATGGAGGTACCCAATGGGAATGTAGTTATGTGTTATTAGTGGAAGTCATTTAATATATGAGAACGTGGTCATTCAATGTAAAGTGGACTAGGTCCACTATATTAATAAAGGCCCACTATGGTAGTTGGATGTAATAAATGTGAGAGGACTTCTTAGAAGGTTCTACTTCTAGAAGATTCCTCCTGTAGAATGTTCTTAGGTGATGGTAGCACTATATAAAGGGGTTCAAGCAATGTAAGGGGATATGAAGAAAAATATTGTATTTGGAGCGGTAGCTCAATAGGAGGATGTCCCCTCGAAGAGGCAAGTGAACAGGAGAGGATCCATTATATGGTGTTGCCCTACCTCAAGGGTTTGGTAATAATAAAGTGTGGTTTCTTCTATATTTCTTTGTGGATCTATTGTGTATTCAATATTTTTGGTGATCTGGTATAGGTACTTAACAATTGATAAGTTATCTGATTCAATATTTTTATGGTTCTTGTCTCTAATGATGAAAACCAAATCGTTGTGTTAATGTGTGATTAATGATTAGAGCCAAGGAAACTATTTTTCTTGCCATTGTTTATTGCATGTATGTTTTCTTTCGATAATTGTATCTCAGTCAATAATTGGAATACTAGAAAGTTGATGTATTAGTACTAGGATTTTCGTAGGTGTAAGAATCATTGTCTGCATGCGTGAGCATGAGGGTTATCCCGAGCTCAGCCTTCTTCAATAGTTAATATTTTCCCCCTTTGTTACTCAACCGGTTTATACCAGCAGATATCTTGTATTAGACCCACATGTAAAAGAAAATACAAAAAAAGAGGACGTTCAAACTGAAGGAGGAGATTTCACAAGAAGATATCCATTAAATCACTAAGTAAATCCCATCAATTATTTGGCTGGATCGCAAGATCTGGAGAACCATTCTAGTATTAAACATTGCCGAGTCTAGTTGGGCCTCGGTGGCACGTTTGGTTCCTGTTGTTGAGTTAAATGGATTTAGGACCCCTCAACAGGTCCTTCAACAACGCTTCGAACCAATGCAGGAAGAAGCAGCGAGGGTAATTGGAGAACTGACCACTGCACAGGGAAAGGTAAAGTAAGTAGTCTATGAACCAGAAGAGAAACTAATAGCCTTAACTGCACAAGGGGACAAAGAGATCGCAGAAACATAGGAAGTAATCCCGAAGGAAGTGGAGGTAGCAAAGACATCCTCCCAAAAGTTCATTGAGGCATGGAAGATCAGGAAACAAGCATGAGTGGCTCGGGATGAGTCACATGTGAGTGTTGGGGGCCTGTTGGACAGGAAGTTTTGGGATACATTTTTTGTAAAAACACTAAGTATAGAAGAAGTGTGCAGAGGAAGAAGGAAGACTAGGGAGTGCATAGCTGGGGCACATCTAGGAGGACAGTGTGCAACTGAGGCACATTCAAAAGTATTGTTCATAGAGAGCATAATAAAGAAGAGAGACAAATAAAGTAGAGAGAGAAATAAAGAAGAGAATAAAGTAGAGAAGAAAGCAGGAGAAGAAACAAGACGAAAAGGAAGGATGACAATTTGACATGCTAAAGATGGAAGGACACGTAAAAGAAGGAAGAACAAGTGGTCAAGGTGAAAAAGCAGTATGCAGATGGGAAAGCAAGTGAAAGCAGCCAAACAACCAATTAACTGGAGCAGTCATGCATTGTAATAGGGTTTTGGGAGGAACCAAGTAGAGTTTTAATCCCTATATTGTATGTATAAATATGTAACGGGATGGGAGAATAAGGGTTCTATGGTTGTTGCTTCTTCGTAGTTCCTAAGTAGTGAGTTCTCTGCTAAGTATTGTATGGTTTTTTCCTGAGTCTATTGAAGATAATAATCAATGTCTGAATGTAAGAGTTGATGCAAAGATACAAAAGATTTCACTACATAATGGCTACGCTAGGAGAAGAGGAAGATAATCATGACATATCTTTGTAAGAGCAGAGCACAAACCTAAGGAAATTATCAAACACATAATAAGAAGCCAGTCATTGTGGAAGTAGCACGGAGTTGGGTGAACCACGTTAAATATTGTGTTCACTATATTTTTTGTGATTGTTTATGGAATTTGTTGGATACATGTTAGAGTATATTTATCTTTTGTGTATTCATGGTGCAATACTATGACTGTTACAATAGTAAGTTGATGCATTAATATGGGATATAATGGTAATATGAAACTAAGATACACTAATTAATAGAATAAGAGAAACTACATAATAATGTGCATAGAATAGGTAATTAAGAGAGAACTGAATAATCGCCTCTCATTCCCTCACTATTGCAGAATCATGGTTTCTACAGTCATAATAGATACCTCGGGTGAGACTTCATTTGTGCAAGCAGGTGACGCTGAAAGGGCCAGTGTCTGATGGGTTTTGTTGGTCAAAGATAAATCGAACCTAGTGTCTTACAAACCACACGTAGCACCAACAAACGATGATCAGGGAGAACAATGGAATATAATGGGATAGGTTGCAAATAAGGGTTCCAGGAAGGGGGTTGGTTCCACTGGAAAAAAATGATTAAAAATGAGAGGTGCCACTATTGTCTATGTGAGGAGAGGAATCCAATGGGATAGGTCCCAAACAAGGGTGTTGGCAGGAAAACTATACATTTTCACTCTTGCAGAGTTATAATTCGATCTAAATAATACTGCAGTGGAGAGATGCCCATATTCTTAATAGGAAGAAATGTATAGTAATTTCACAACCATAATGTAGGAGGAAAGGTTGCACGAAAAATAAATCTTGTTTTTTTTTTTTTTTTTTGTCCCAAGGGTTAGGGTTTTTCAGGGTTCCTACAGACAAGGGTTTTCCCTATGCTATATCTCTCTAATATACGTGTGGGGTCGAACATTAGTACTTAGCCCAATATCTCAGGGCACCAACTAAGGAGGATAGACAATACCCTTAGCCGTACTACTCGATTACCTAGGTACTAGAGAGTATCTTCCCGAGTGTTGTTCTCGGTGGCACTACAGTAGTCAGGTAGTTGATTAGTTGATCTATAGTGGGTTTCAGGATACCTAGGACAATCCATATACATGTATTGTCTAATGCGCTAACACTCAAAGGGGTACCAACAAGGGTTACAAGGGTGTCCAAAAATGTGAGCTTAAAAACCTCTTATATTTCCTATGTGTATGCTTCCCCAATTGCAGATTTATGCGTTGAATGACATATCACTATAGTTTTAAGATGCTAGAACATGTCTCTACCCTAAAAAGAAAATTAACCCACAATTCTTGCCAAGTAAAGTGCTCTGATACCACTTGTAAGGTACCGGATGTAATATAATTATGCAGAAACGAGAATATTCAACAGATATAAATGGAACAACATAATATTGAGAAGAACAACACCAAAAATGATACCTTTTATTAAAATAAAGAAATGTTCACTTTCATCTTCGAGGGGGAAACATCCAACATAGTAGAGCTGTATTAAAATAATTCTCAAGACAAAAACTTCTCATGCCTCCTACTCTTATTTATTCTAATTCTATCTTCTAAAGAACATTCTAAAGGAATATATTTCTAGAATTGGAAGCTTTTATTAGGTCTTCTTACATGACTTGTTCACATTTATTAAATAGGCCTTATAAGCTGATGCCAACCTTTATTACATGAAAAATATATTATTCTAGATACGTGAGGGGTTAGGGAGGTTAGGTCCCTGACAAGTGTTGGGTAGTTGTGGTAGTAGATCAACTAGTCGGTTTTGATGTACTTTGTCTCTTTTCTAATTGGGCTATTTTCCCAGTAAGGGAGCCCTTGTAAGCTTTGAAGGTATTTGAATGATAAGCTTAGTTGATGGGCATGATATCTTTGTGTATGGTGCATGATATTTTGGTTTCAAGTATTGCTTTCGCTAGATTTATTTGAGTTGAGTATTCCAACAATGTATTTTTTTGTGTGAGTTGCAAATTTGATTTTCAACAAGGAAATCACTAGATAACAAGATACCTAGGTGTTAGAGTAAGTATTTAAACGTGTCATGTAGAGTGTGTTGGAAATTTAAACATGGTATCAAAGCATGGTATCGTAGCAGTTTCTCTGAGAGGGATCCAATATTAGGTTGCACAAAAGAAAATATATTAGATTTGAGTGACTAGGAGATAGATCAAGTTCAGATCTAGTGTTATAGAAGTAGAAATATTAGATAAGGAGTGTCACTGTGGGTGTTTGAAGGACCAAGCATAGATCCACTATTTTTTGCAGTAGATCTATCAGATCTATAGGATATATTAACAAATCTATAAACTAGTAGGAATAAATTGAAGGATAGATTTCAGGGAAATCGTCATACTATAGTCAAATTGGGTCATCGGAGACAACGCGGGTATTATGGTATAGGTTCCGAAGATAGCATCGGTATTTTTTTATAGGTCAGTGGGAAAATGAAAGTATCAACATACAGGTCACACTGAACAATGCAAGTATTAGCATTAGTGTAGGACAACATGGGAAGAGGTCGTATAGGTCAGTACAAGGGAAGTTTTAGAAACCAGGGAAGATCAATGGGTCTGAGCAACGGGAATATTTATTTTTATTTTGGGTGGTTTGCTAAGTAATGGCAGGAGGCCAGGAAGCCAACAAGGAGATCTGAAATAGGTGAAGGAGCATCGCCTAGAGATCTAAGCCTCATAAGAGAACATAGGAGTAGAGAAGGGCTTTTTCTCATGTGTCTGAGTCATTCACTTTGGAGCAAAGATTTAATTTTATTTAAGTGATTGATCCACGACGTACTATGACATAATGGGATCTCATATGATTGAAGAAGGACTTTCATCCAGAGATCAGAGGATGACAAGTCTATTGGAGTCAGTGACTCATAGATAGAGAAAAAAATGATTTTTTCTCAAGGAGATCTTAGCAAGGGGTGAAGAAGGACTTTCACCTAGATATTTATTCAGTCAAAAGGGGTAGATAAGACAACAGTGTAGCAACAGAAAAATCTAGTAATAAGGGAAGATTTATGCAAATTTGAGCACTAGATCTGAGCCACAGAATTTGTAGGAGTAACGTTATGAGAAACAGACAAATCTCGTAGCAAGGACAAATTTGGGAAGCATAGTAGCTGCAGATACAAGATCGTACATCAACAATAGAGGTGCTAGGTTGCAAGAGTTGGTTATTTCTCAGTGGACATAAAATACACACATATTGAGATATGAGATCTAATTGAATTGGGTGGAGAAGGACTTTCATCCAAGTGTGTAGAGGTAGGGTTCGAGGAAAGGAGAAAAGGGGAATCAAAGGAAATAACAACCAATAAGATCGAAGGAATGAACTTGAGGTATGATAGGCTAGGCTATTGATGCATTGTATTATTCCTCAAGTGGACCATTATCCCAGGACGAGAGCCTATATTTTATATTAATAAAACCAACTACAACTAGAAGCACGTGAGCTATTCAATAGTCTAACAGAGGACTCAAGGACCCATTTGGATCTTGGTGATGATGTCAAATATGCAGTGAAGGGGAAGGGAACTATCTTGTTCCAACTTGATTCAGGAGGTTTGTTGGAAGCCCGTGATTTATTTACCATAACTAAAGAAGAACTTGCTCTCAGTTTCAGTTTTGGAGGACAAGGGTTTTGTCATGATTTTTTAGAGAGGGAAAGTACTCATATGTTCAAAGGGAGATAGCCCTGACACAGTAGTGATAATTGGTGTCAGAGAGTTAATGATATACAAGTTGCAGGACTATCTTGTAAGATGATCCAGGGGGATATTGGATCATGGATCGATGTCGGTGACAGAGGATGAGGAGAAGGAGGCTATGAAGGATTAACAACCAAAGGATGAGTAAAGTTCACAAACTTCTTGTATGAGGATTAAACCTTCATATGGGAAGAGGAAGTTATCCCCTTCCACTTCTGACAGGAGACCAAGTAGGTACGAGATAACATTGATCCGTTCCTAGGAGAAGGAGGCTTCTAGAAGCACATTGAGGGAGAGTAGACCTTCGATGAAGTTTCCAAACTTTGTGGAATTGGTATGTAGTGTCATCATTTATGTGAATTCTAGTATTCAAGGAGCAACTGAGTAGCAGGGTTGGAGGGATGCCAGTGTATAGGATTATGTGTGCGACATTGTGCCAGGGTTGGATGGAGAATGAGTTCTAGGTGTCTCTTCGAGAAATACCTTCCTTGCTAAGAGGGGGTGTTGATGTTTGGTAGCATCGAACATGTATCTCCACATGGGTATAAGTGTCTAGACATGTGGAAGTTTTCCAAATACTTCTACATTGAGACTTTACTTTAATTAAATGAATTGTTAACGTAAAGTGATTTTATTATAGATTTGAGTTTTATTTAAAGAAATTCTTTAATTAGCATTAGTGAATTAAATAATAGTTATTGGTCTCAAGTGAGGTGACAAGTAATCTCAACTTTCAATCACTTTAGAGATTAAGGTTAGGTCATAACTCAATCTTATAAAAGCATGGCATGGGTGAAGGAGAATATACTTTTCATACAGAGATAGAAAATGACTTTTCTAGTATGGAGTCGATACCATTCACTTTGGATCAAAGAAGGACTTTTTCTCAAGTGCTTGAGTCGCGAAAAACTGTGACTCAAGGGGATCAAGGATTGGATCATGAAGGACTATGATTCAAAGAGAACTTGGATAGTTGGAGAAGGAATTCCATCTATATATCTAGGCCAGAGAGAGAGAGAGAGAGAGAGTGCAACAGAAGGATCGGGTTATCGTAGGACAGTGCAAGTATTCTGGAATGGATCGTGCATATAGCAAGAGTTTCAACATATAGGATGCACAAATAGTGTGAGTATTCTGTTACAAACTATGTAGTTAGTGTGAATAATGACATATAGGTTGTGTTATATCCATACATGATCGTATAGTAATACAACACAAGTGTTGGGAAATTGTGGAAGTAGATCAACTAGTTTGGTTTTGATGTACTTTGTCTCTTTTATAATTGGTCCATTTTCCTAGTAAGGGAGCCCTTGTAAGCTTTGAAGTTATTTGAATGATAAGCTTAGTTGATGGGAAGAATATCTTTGTGTATTGTGCATGAGATTTTAGTTTCTAGTATTGCTTCCGCTACATTTATTTGATTTGAATATTCCAGCAATGTATTTTTTCTTTGTGAGCTACTAATTTGATTTGTAGCAAATAAATCACTAGATAACAAGATACCTAGGTGTCATAGTAAGGATTTCAACATGCCATGTAGAGCGTGTTAGAAATTTCAACAACAATTTCATAATTGAAAAGAAAGTTCATAGTGATATGGAAAATTCTCGTAATTAAGCATGGAACTTGATGAAAAATATCATAATAGAGAAAAAGTTCATAATAGGTTTTCAAAAACTCATAATTAAGCATGAATCTTGTGCATGACTTGTAATTACTTAGTTCACATGCCATCAAGCCTATCTATGACTTGTAATTTCTTGGTTCACATGCCATCAAGCCTATCCATGACTTGTAACCAACTAATTCACATGTCATGAAGCCTATCTCCAATCGCTTCTAAATTCATATAAGGAGAGGCCAAATCAAGGAGATGGGAGAGGTAGAGTTTGAGAGTGATTATGTTGGAAAAATAGAGAGAGAAGCTCAAGTGGCTAAGGAGGAGCATTGGGAACTTGGAACTAGGAGGAATGCATCTTTCATCTAAGGTAAAATATGATGTACTTATCCATTTCATATTAATATAGATAAATGGTTTTCTCCTTTCATGTTGTTTATGTTTAATGATAAATGTTAGATCTGATCTCACCTTGAATAGATAACAATATATCCAAACTAGATTTGAATTTTCTAACACTTGTAGGAGTTGTAGAATCAATATTTGTTTGTTGCTTTTGTGCAAGAAGTGGATCACAAAAGATGGAGCTAGGATCTCGAGAGCTGCATCAGCCAGACACGCAAGGAAAACCTTCCACAAAGAGGTATGCAATTCTTTCCATCAGTGTAAAAGGAAACAAATTTAGTTAGATATAAGGAAAACTATATAGGAATCCATTCCTTTGTCTATCTTGGATCAAGGGAAGATCTAAGGGAGATTTGGATTATCCGTTGTCTGGATTTATCGACAATAGAATTGGAGACCATATTGGGGACAACATGTGTTTTCTTCCTTGGCTCTCTTAAGGAGTTTTTCCCTTAAAAGAGGGTCACGGGCTTTGGATCAAATTTTGTAATGTTGTATGTAGAATCTGAAGGAAATGACTTTATATCAAGATTCCTATAAAAAAATTAGCCTATTTAACAAAAAAAAAAAAGATCGTCCAAATCGATGTCCGAAAAGTGAAATTATCGTTGATTTAAAATCAACTATTTTGCATATTTTATGTGGCAGACGCATGGACTGTTTAACTAATATCTTTTGATGGAGAACTTAGATTGCATCCAAACCAAATCAATTAGATAGAGGATTTCTTGGGATTTTTTTGATATATTATATCATATTTTTATGTAAATATAGAGTGCCCCATATCCCCTGTAAATTTATGCTCCCAAACTCTAGATCTCCATTATATCATTTTTCCAAGTTTTGGATTTTTGATATCATAGAGACATTGGAGTGTGCTTTGGTGCATCACTACCAATACCCTACAACCATTGTTTTCTGACTTGCTAGTTTTTAATTCATAGATTGTTTTTCTTACTTAGACTAAAGAAATTTTTGCATCACAGTGAACAAAAACAAACAAAAAAACTTGCTTGCATGCACATAAGTTTTGAGCATCTGAGAAAAATAACATTTTTGTGTTTGGTTTTGAGATCTTGTTGAGATTTTGGTTTTGTATTTTCTTCCATGGTTGTTTGGTGATTGTGAGGTTGTATTGAGAAATTTGCAAAAGAAAAAGACCTATTTCCCTCTCATAACTAGAATTCATTGAATTTAAGAATTTGTATTGGCGTTTTTGCATTGCTTTGGTTGGGTCAAGAGTCACAACATCATTTAAATTTCATTGATCTTCCCTTCACTTAAACAACATCCATAAGAAAAGATTTTGTAACTTAAAATTATCTAGACTTGTTTCTTTGCTAGCAAACCAACATTAGATAGTCTTGGGGCCTTGGAATAGGATTGGAGAGTGAACTCTCCAAGGCCACCAATGAAACCTAGAGCCATTAAAGAGTGTAAAACCCATTTTCACAATCGGTGTGTCTGGATCCTCCTCTAGAAAAGGAGTTAAGCATGGGGTCACATTTGGGAAAGTTTGGTGATTACCCCATTCTGCTTGTCTTAGTGTTTGTTATACTGCTTCGATTACTATGTATATGGGGGTTTCATTGGTGCCAAACCTCTTTGTGAGGTATAAATTTCAAGGATTTGGGCTTGGTTACCCTTCCCTTACATGTGGTCAGACATATGACTATTCTCCTAGCCATTGATTGTGAGGTGGTAGCCTTAGTGACCACTCATAGGTAGTTACATAGGTGACTGCAAGTGAGACGTAGTTGTAGTACCTGGGAAGACATTTATTCATAGTCTTAGTTCCCCTGGAGGGTTCCCACCTTAATAAAGGGTAATTTCACTAGTCAAGTTTGTTTCGTGTACTTCATCCTAACTACTCTTCATAGCTTCTCTATCCAATCTTGTGGGGGACTTCATCTCCCCCAAAGGGTTGGTTTTCATAAATCCCCATGAGCCATTGGTTTTCTTGTTGTTGTCCTATACTTTTTATGGGTGTGCTCTTTCGTTCCAAGTCTACATTGACCTTAAGTTAAATTATGTTTTGATTTGCACATATTGTTTTCACCATGGTTGAATCGTTGTGTTGGTCGCGTCGACTACTATTGGGCCCTCTGTTTTGAAGAACCAGTTTTGTAGACACATAAAGGTTTTGTAGAACCCCAGAGAACATCAAAATTTGATAAAAGGGGAAGAAATCTAACTACCGGTATGCCAACAAGGAAAAAGAGTGATGTGCTAGTTGGAGGAAGAAGCCAAAAATCCTATAAGCTTAGAGCGCAAGAAAAGACAAAACAAAATCAAGAAACCAAAGGAGCAGAATCAAGAAACAACAAATAAAATGATATAAATTGGGGAAAATGTAATGGGAAAGGGTTGGTATTTTAGGATGAACATGTGTTTTGTTGTATTATTTTGTTGATATTTCGTTGTTGGATGAGATGACTTCACTAGGATCTATCTTCCAAGCGAACAATTAATTCTAATTCTATTGTGTAAGCTAGGATATGAAAGCCCTGCCCTATGATCACCAGTCTGAGATATAATAATATATAAAGGAGTATTAGGGCATACAAATTTTGTTGTGTTATGGATGAATGTTTGGTCTTCTTTTCATGTAATCTGTCATGTGTTGTGTATTTACTAATTGCGTTATTGTTTTAGCAATTTTTGTAATGTGTATGTGTACTTTAATATAACACAACATAGATTGTTCACTCTCTTTATCAACCTAAGGATTAAAACATTATGATCTCTTCCCACATAAGTATGGAACCATGCTATGATATGCTATATCTAATGATGTGCCCTCTGTAATTTTATTTATCACACAACATCTTGGTTGTGCTTCAGGTGAGACATCCTTCCCTTGCAGAAGGGTGAATATGCCCGTGCAACTAGACTACATTGGTACCTTTGTTGGTAACCTCCAAGAACCATGGTATCCAATTTCATTCCAACAAATGGTTTTGTTGTTGGGACCTAACTTCTGAGTGAGTTTTCAGAGGATGACTCATCACATCTTTAAGTCTGACATTAGAAGATGGTGGGAAAGAAGGTGTGACGAGTTTATATTTCAAGAAAATGAGTTACGAAAGAAACGTTTGAGGGTTGTTAAGGATGTAGTATTCTATTATGAACCATCCAGTGACCAGTAAGAGATCTTATGGATATGATTCCTAGAAGAGGTCTAGCATTGGCTCGACTGGTTACAAGAAGCGACATAATTTAAAGATCATGTCAAGAAAATATTTAATTGGACGATTGATCGGCTTGTTACTCTTCACAAGTTGGATCGCTAGATTTTTCAAGCTATGGAATTCTAGGTTAAAACTACCCAATAAGGATACATCACTAACTTTTTTCGTGAAAATCACCGGTCATTCTCAAAGGCAGAGCTAGTATTTTACGAGGGAGCCCGAGGGAGATTGCTGAGAGAAATTTTGTTCTAAATGAAGATATTGTTGGTGGAAGAAGGAATGCTCTCGGTTCCTTTGGTTGAAATGGTTGAGTAAAACTATTTGTGCATGAGGGACAAGTGATTCAAGAAAGGATCCATGAGTTAGGATATGAAATTTATTGAGTTATGTGGGGTTGTCGTGAGAAGAGTGATAGAGACAAGCGAGCTTAGAAAAAGGTCGTTGTGCTTGAAAAGCAATGGCGAGAGCATATGAAAAAGTTAATTAAAAGGATTGATCGATCGTGTAAGGAGATCAACCTCGAGAAGAGTCATACAAGATAATTAGATAAGTTGAAAGAGTTGCAGTTACATGGAAGGATGGCGAGCCACTGGTTGAAGGAGAAGTTTGGAGAGAAATATGAGAGTTCTAGAGAGAGTAAACGAGATGAATAAAATTCAAAAGAAAGAATCACGATTGGAGTCACCACCGAGGATCAAGACTCAGTTGTAACCTTTGAAGAAGTCGCGAGAGAATCAACCCCTACAAGGCTCGAAGCTGTGAAGTATACTACATGATCCAGGAGGATCTCCACACATGGAACTATTACTTTTCATACCATGAAGAATATCATTAAAATGTTAATTAATTATAGGTGGAAAAGAATAATTAATGCTCATGAATGATTTATTTAAATTGTAAAAAAATATTAATGTTGATATATTGGGTTGGTTTTCATTGATATCAACCCTTGAAGCAAGTCTAGTAGCAAACTCTGGTAGGCCCAGATGTATGGTTAAGGAACCCGAGTTTATTCAAGGTATTTGGACATGAATTTAAGTGAATTTGCAGGTAAGACTATCATTAATGGATACTACATGTCATGTTGTTTCCGGTTATATGTGGTACGTCATGTAGTTCTTCACGGTTGAGGAGATATGGCCTAGTGAAGTTGGAGAACCCTCATGAGTTATATAGAAACCCTTGGAAGGTCAAAGAAGTCAATTATTCTAGAATCTCCTAGAAGAATTTTACGAGTCAAAGTGGTTGTAAATATGAGTTAATCATAGGTAAAGTTGTTGCAATAAGAAAATAATTAAAAATAAATTACTTGCAACAAGAAGTGGTGAGTTTACTATTTATGGATAAAGTGGTTGCAAGTGGGTAAAGTAGTTGAAAGTGGGTTATCCCTAAAAGAGGTAATTTGGGTAAAACATTTAAAAGATAACCCCTAAAGGAAGCTACTTGGAGAGTATAAATAAGCGAATAAGGGACTCCCATTAGCACCTATTGAGCACATTGAATATTTATTGTTGTGAAAGGTTTATTGCACGTACGCATTGATAGATATAAATTTGCGCAAGTCTGAGGAAGTGAAGGTAGAGTGACAAAAAGGTTTTGTAGCCATAGTGGATAGCAAAAAGATAGTGAAAAACACTAGTTAGGGTCATCTACGTGGGTCACCCAGTAGACGTCCCACGAGGCACCCCTGTGAGTTGCATAGAGCCTATGACGCGAGGCCCCGCTCAACACCTCGCCTACGTCACATGAGGCACTATCATACCTGAGGATGAGAGGTGATTTAGGTTGCATAGACTGAGCATAGGCTATAGGAAGTTCAAAAGTGACCAAGTACAACATATCTATATATAGGTTCAAAATGTATGTTATACGCTTATGTGTAGTTGGATGTTGTTGTTTGCATCAGATATGGTTATGGGAGATTGAGGATTTTCCCTTGAGAGATTGTTGGTTGTATGGTACATAATGTATGAGACATATCTACAAAGGTAAAATGTTGGTATGTTTGGTATTTATCAAATGTACATCTTGTTGGGTTGATTGTTGAGGAATATCTTGTATTTCTTGGTACATTGTTGAGGGATTTTGGTTGAGGTGTGTTTTTGAAGTTGTTGGTACAGTTTGAGGTTGCATAACAGTGAGGGTTTGCTGTTCGTTTGATGTGAGGGTTCATTATACATGGTTATGATTGTTTACATATGTATGGCACATGATTAGAGAGACATAGTTGCACATGGTTTGAGCTATATTCTTGTGATATTGGGTATGAGATCTATGTTATCAGATCTAATATATTGAGGAGATGATTGGTACAGGTTGTTGGTACAGGTTTTTGGTACAGGTTGACTACAAGCTATTGGTACAGGTTGACTACAGGTTGTTGGTACAGATTGGTACAGGTTTACAGTGACAAAGTGACAGAGGTTTCATTAGTTATTTGGCACTTATACTTCAGGGTGGTTGGACAGGGAAAGAATAGGTGGTTTTAGACACCTTGTGGTTGTAGTTGTAGAACATAGGGGTTTATAGCCTCCTTATGGTTGGAGCCAGAGAATCGGGGATTTGTAGCTTCCTTCAAGTTGGAACCTGAGAAACTAGGGGGTTGTAGCCTCCTTCCAATTGCAGCTGGAAAACAAGGAAGTTGGTGCTTCCTATGAATGTATTTCTTTTGACAATATAAGAAAATCATTTCGTTGTTTTCTCCCGCATTGGGTTTCCACGTAAAAATATTGGTGTATTGTGTTTAAGTGTGATTGCTTATTGTTCACTGCTTATGCATACTACTCATATGGATTGTTATTGATAATATGCTCATAAAGTAAACATTGTGGTTAAAAATGATTAAAAAGTATTAATATTCATTCACTCCCCCCTCAATATTCCAACAATTGGTATCGGAGTAGGTCCTTCAAGAATAAGTCTAACCACTGGAAGGAGATCATGGAATACGCTAAGATTGGAAAACCAATGTTTGACGGTTAGAACTATGGGTTCTAGAATATAAGGATGAAAACCTTTTTACAGGAACATGGATTTGATGTATGGTGAGCAGTAGTAGATGGTTACAAAGCACCAACCACTCCCCCAACAGACAAGGATGTAAAGAAACTCAAAGAAAATAATTAAAAGGATAAAGGTACTATTTTGAACAATGTTTCTAATCCAATATTTGTTAAAGTTATGCATTGTGACTCTACTAAATATCTCTGGGATAAGCTTCAAAATATCTATGAAGGAGATGCTAAAGTCAAGGGAGATAAACTCCAAACCTTCAGATCTCAGTTTGAACAATTAAAAATGAAGGAATACAAATACATTGCAGCCTATTTTTTGAGATTTTATGAAGTAGTGAATACTATTAAAGGTATGGGAGAAGAAATGCAGGAACTGGTAATTTTTTAGAAGGTACTGAGGTCTTTACCTATGAAATTTGATCCAAATATTTCAGCTTTAGAATAAAGAAAAGATCTGGACACTTTGAGCATGGATGAGCTACATGGGATACTCAAAGCCTATGAAATGAGAGCAAAACAGGAGAACCCCATTACAAAGGAAGAAAAATTCAAAGCATCCAAGAAAACAAAGAAAAAGAACAAGCAAAAGCCAAAGTCAGATAGGAGTTGTAGCGATGATTCGAAAGATGATGAAGAAATGGAAAACTTTGCCAGGAAGTTAAAAAGGGGAACCAACAGATATAAAGGTATGCTTCCATTGAAATGTTTTCATTGTGGTGGTATTTTCATTTTGCTTCTAAATGTGCTCATAAGAATAAATAAAGTGATGATGAAGAAGAAAAATCAAAAGAATAAAAGAAATAAAAATAATTTTTTCAAGAAAAGTCTTTGCACCAAGGAAGACAGTTCATCAATAGATGAGGAAGAAGACAGTGACTATGATACATAAAGGGTAATCTTCATGGAAGTAGAAGATTTCAAGGAATATTAAGAGGAAGAAGTAGAATTTTACCTCAGAGAATAATTAATTAGTTCTTTAAAAGATATAAGGACTAAAAGAAAGAAAACAAAATCCCTAAAGGAAGAACTAAAAGAGAAAGAAGGATTTTGGAACTCCAATTCCGAGGAAATTGAGCAGATGATCATGGAGTTGAAGATCCAAGTGAAAGAAGAAAAAAGAATCAAAGAGCCACACAGAGGTCAGTTAGATGAAAAGGACAAGAGGATCAAAATATTGGAAGCATAAATAGTCACTCTTAGGAAAGATCTTCAAATGAAGGATATGCAACAGAATAGTACCAAATTATTGGACTAAATCATTAGCAATCAAAGGTCATACTATGAAAAATATGGACTAGGATATAGTCAGAGAGAGAAAGGATCAAGCTCCAAGGTAGCATAACAAATAAGCTATTCAAAAATAGTCATAGGCTATGCACCACCCAGAAGGTTCAGGTATCAGAATCAGCAGCAGCCAACAATCGAGAGATCTTGAGAATAAGAAGGATTCAAAAGAGAAACACCATTCAAAAGATATTCTTCCCCCAGGTATCAAACTATTTTTCTTGGCTTATGTTATGCATGTAATAATGTTGGACGTAAAGATGTGAATTGTAGTGTAATATATCAGATATAAAAAGTATGCAGAACATAAATAAAATGCTAGACATGGCAGAATAACAATAATATAACCAGAACAATCACCACAATAACACTGAAATGATATAAGAATAACAACAAAAATAACACTTTGATTCTGAGAGTAATGTTCAAGGGCCTCTTCGAGGGGGAAACCTCCAGTCGAGTAGATCTCTATTACAATAATATCCAAGATAGGGTTCTCATACCCTCGACTCCTATTTATACTAAATATGTCTATCAAAAGAAGCATCTAGAGGAAGATCCTTCTAGAAGCGAAAGCTTCTATTAGGTCTTCTTACATTCGACTTATTCTATTTTATTGCAAGGTATTATTAATGTTGACCTTTATTACATTCGAATATATTGTTCTACCTATATGTGGGTTAGGACCCTAACATGTCCTCCCCCTTAAAAACAACCTTGTCATCAAGGCTTGAGATGTGGAAATTGCTGCAAAATGGTAGTTGGTTCCCAAGTGGCATCTATTGGAGTTGTATCTTTCCACTGGACTAACACTTCCTTGATGGTTCTATGACACAGGCGATGCTCACACTGGTCCAAAACTGCTTGTGGTTGTGTTGTGGTGGGAAATCCCCCTACGGACTAGCACTTAGGGTTATATTATGCATGCAGATAAGACTGAAAGAATCCTACTTTCTACCGTCGTCCCAGACCTAATCCCCATTTCTTTTAAGCAAATACATGGTTAAACGAACATACCTTGTTCCAGATGTTCGATGTCGATCCTTCTTCATGATTGATCGCTTGCTAGCAGCTATCTTCCCAAGACTGAACCGCGTACAAAACAAACAACAAACTCTACATGCATTTGTTCTAAAGATTAATGGGTTAGAGATTCAAACATATATTCACTAAACTATGAAGAACTCATATAGTGGGACAATGGGAATGTATGTTTGAATGTATGGGCTCCTCTTCAAATGTCCTCCAACTTCTTTGCTTTGTATCTCTCTTTGCATAAGGATGGCTGAAGGGTTGGGACAATGGGAATGTGCAATTGGGTAGAGTTTCTTTACTCTTATTCTCCTCTTCCAAATAGGACCCCTAACCCTTCTTTTATAGGCTAGAAGAAGCCAGGTATTTGGATGAACCCTCGGCCATGCATGGCTGAAAGATTCAGTTAACTCACCCAAAGCTGTGTGTTTTGTCGACAACTTTCCTTTTTTCGTGCTTTTGTAGGTACACACATGCTGTTTTAGGTCATCTAGCGTGTACACGCGTGCTGTAATGGAGTAGGGCACATGGGCCCTTATAAAAGAGGTTTTTTAAAGAGTTGTTCAGCAATGCTTTTGACAAAGAAGGGATCTGAGATGGCCTAATGCCAGGTAAGCATGTATGGTGCAAATCAGCGTTATAACAGATGCCCCCTAATGTGTGAGGTCAAAAGAGCATCTGATGGCCGAAATATATTACCAATCTTTACTAATGTGTCAAACAAGTGAGCCGAGGGACCAGGAACCGGGAGGCGCCATCTGCAAAATAACAAATGTCTCACCGAGGCGGGCATACCCATGCTCGAGATAAAATAGAATCATGGCTACCAATCAAATACACTGTAGATCCATGTCAAATAACTATATAAAGTGTAGCCGCGAACAATGCACAGCGGAGCTACATCTCGAAATAAAAAATATATACATATAGAGTATTCATCTTCTAGAAGCTGATATGACCCGATGGCTAGAGATGAGGTCTTCAGAGCTCGAGCAACAACTTCAAAATCTTCAAAACTCAAGGTAGGAGTGTAATATGAGTGTACGAATTCACTACCCAGAGGTCTTCGACAACTCATCGGTCATGGAATAGAAAATCTTGATGATCAGACTGAAGGCTGCATTGATTTCGAACAAAGACTTGATTGGACGTTCAGGATGGCCGGGTATGAGGGCAAGAGACAAATTGCAGAGAGGCCGACTCAGGCTTGGTAGAAACTTCCCTTGGACAACAACATGACAAATGATGAGACTTAGACAACATGGCATTAATCATAAGTTTACGAAGCAGGAGGCAACAAAAACTCTCCATATGTTTGGAAGAATAACCAAATGGAGGAGGACACAACTCTATGTAGCGAGAACAACTTCCTAAGTTCGTATTACATCCCATAGTTTGACGAACAAACAGACAAATGTGCTTTATCCAAGGGCGACTCATTATGCTGCCAATAAAGAAAATACTTTTCCCTTCCTCTTTTTGGGGTATATTTGATTTTTTTGTCTTTTTCAATAATTTTGGAAAAAGAATAAAGGAATGTTACGTTACAATGGAGGAACGAGTGTTACAAACATACAAGTTCAAGGTGCAAGGACAAGAGTGATGTTCAGAATAATGATACTCGGGAAAAATCCTCTGGGGGCCAAGGGTGTTAAGACGTAGAAGCAACGTGCTACAAGGCTGGCATATAAGGTATGCAAACACGGTTAACAAAACACACAATGGTAACGTCCTTCGATGTAAGTTTAATGAGCCAAGAGAAGGTAAGCTTGGTGGTTTTTCATATTTAGAGAGTCTGAAAAAACATAAAAGGAGACTCCATTGGGGTACCTTTTTCGAAGATAGTCTAGTCGGTTCGAAAAAGGGGTAAACTAGCACCGACAAGATGCCTATTCAAAACCATTTTAGCGAGTGTGAGAAAGACAAGATCACTCGACCATTTTTTCATTTTTAAGGAGCCTGAAAAAAGCTTAACTATGGACTTCGTCAGGAATGTTCTTCTGGACCAGTTTAACGAGTGTGAAAGAATAAGGTCACTCGATGATCTTTTCAATTTTAGGGAGTCTGAAAAGAGCTTAACTATGGACTCCGAGGGGGTTCCTTTTTCATAAGTTTAGTCCCTTAGGCCCGAAAAAGGGGTAAAATTATACTTGAGGGTACTCTTCTAGAGAACTGAAGTTCCATAGAGTATACCTTTGTTCGTACAGTTGACCGTCTGGACCGAAAAATGGGTAAACTACTGTCGGACAGACGTGACTTCAAATTTCAGTTTAACGAGCATGAAAGGCCACACGATCATGTTGGACACACCTACCACACTTAGAGGGGGGGTGAATGAGTGTGGGGCTCTTTTTCCCAAAACTTCCCTCTTGCACAAAAACTCATCAATTAGCATTCAACATTTATTCATTAACCATTGTTGTCATTTATAACTAGTT